>CAXIIO010001318.1:0-49089 GCA_964028335.1 Altica lythri | reverse complement strand
AGTAACATTTTCACCTGCGTAATGATCTGCAAATAATCGGTATATGATTATATAAAATACTGTTTTGGACGCACTTATGCAGATAAATGATCTGCAAAACTGCTGCATATTACTTTCATTTCATGTGTAAAAGATCGTTTGCAGAACCAGTGCAGGTTTGCCATACTCCTGTATAAAACCTATAATTGATGGATTTGAAGATGATATGCAGAAGTAATTAAAATAAAATAAAAGTATACTACTCTACATTTTAATTTTATTTCAGGTAATTATCAAATATGATATACAATATTATTTTATTACTTCTATTTACTAAATCTACACAACATAAACTTTTGAATTATTTAAAACCACTTTACCATTTTTTTTTCACCTTTCTTACGCGGGGGGATTCGATCCTGGTTCACCATCCATCACCTAATTGAAAGTTAGTCGTCTTACCCACTCGGCTATAAGGACACTTAATACCTACGGTCACTATCGTCATTTAAAACTACTTTTCGCAATAAATAAATTTTTCAGTAGTCAATCATGATCATAATTTTCCAGTTTCGTTTTTATTTTTAAAGTGTTATAAAAGTTTTAAGTTTTTGTTGATATTTTTTAATTTGGAATAAAACATATTCTTCTTTTTTATGTATTTTATTTTTTATTTATAAAGTTTCATGCAAAGGAAATGTATGGTGTATTGGCACAAATACGCTTTGTTCTGATGAAACAATTGCTACTAATTTACACAATATATCATTAAATAAATACATATTAATTTTGTGAAACTCATAAAAATAAGTGGACAACAAGGGAGTATCAAAAACTCTTTTAAGTCTTTTAAAGTTGCTTCATATATACCTTTAAAATTCGCATATTCCATAGCTGTAATTTCCTAAAGTATATAAACCATATAACAACTCACCCATTAGTGTTCGAGGATCGTTTAGGTAAACGCGAATTATAAGTTTTGTTTAACTTTTCTAGTATAAACGGTTTTAAAGCAACCTGTGAAATGTTAAATTCAATTGCCCAATTTCTTAGAAATGACGCAAAAATATAGTTATGATTTTCTTTTAAATGGTATTGTTCGTCAACTTCAAGCACATCTATTTATGATAAATCCATGTCGAAATCATTGTTAGATCCTTGGCCATTTTCAACAAGTTCATCGTTATTTCTTAATGAGGTTTTTATCGAAAACTTATGTATATCTTCGTTATATTTTCCTTCATTTCACCTTTTTATCCATATTAATTAAATATGAATAATATAATAGGCGATGAAACTGCCAAACGTAAAAAAGTAGATATATAGATATATCATCTGCTTATAATATGCTATTATTTTGCAGTAGTAGATCTATATTTTATTTATATAAAGATATCATTTGCAGAGAATTCTTACTGCAAATAGTCTGCATATAATATTCATTTTCATATTTGTCTGCTTAGAGTTTGCTATTATTCTGCAATAGTAGATCTGTATTTTATTTATATAAAGGTGTCATTTGCAGAGAATTCTTACTGCAAAATGTCTGCATATAGTCTTCATTTTCATATCTTTTATTTGAAGACATTATGCAGGACACAACTGCATTTCCTTTGTCAGTAAAGGTCTTATGCAGGAAATATCTGCAATTTTAAACAGTATGCAGGTGATATGAAGTACATCTTTGGGTAAAGGTAATATGATGATTATATGCAGATTACTTCTATTTCTACAGATTATCTGCAGTTGATATACAGTTATAAAAATGACTGCAGGCTCTTTGCAGTGCATTTGCAGTTAATTTATGCAGGTCTGTGTTACTTGGGTAAGACACTCCTCTTACAAATAAACCGCACAAGCTTTTGTCTTATTTTTATTGTTGATTTAGTTGCTTTAAACTCCCACAGTTACATTTTTTTTGATAATAAATCCAATTGTGGACATTGAAATATGTAGTATTAGAACAAGGTATTTATATGGTGGCTCAAGTATCAGTGATAACCCTATTTATTTCCTACAGTAACTTTTAATCTTTTTTGTCACGCAACTATACTTTTTTTTTAACAGAGGGCCAGGCTTAGGGGTAGACCATGGGATTGCATCGCAGCTAGTACAGCTTATTGTGCACCCTCATTCACAGGTCCTCATTCTCCGTCAAATCCCAGGTTCTTAATGAACCATGAGATCCTTTTGACTATGGTTACCCGTTCTTCCCTTTGATCTCCAGTCGGTAGGCAAAGGGATCTCACACGCAGACCTTGCAGGGCTGGGCACATGAATATCACGTGGAAGGCTGTCTCCTCCTCCTCACCGCATTTTCTACATAAGAGGTTTTCAATTTGAATATCCATCTTATGAAGATGTCCGCGGAATACCCAGGGGCCACTGATGAAGCTAACCACTTTCCACAGGGTCTTCCTCCTCAGCCCAAGGGCATCTGCCGCTATAACACCAGTAGGTGTCTGCAGCATTCTCGTTGACTGTATGTTGCCTTCTGTTCTTTCCCAGCTTTTTTGATGTTCTATGCCCATCCACTGGCGAACAGCTCTTCGTGCTCTAGACCAATGAGCGGGCTTTCAGCTTCTTTGTTTGCCCACTTGTCAGCTCCCTCATTGCCAGCAATACCTTTGTGCCCCGGAACCCAACTAAGGATAACCTTGTTGTTCTCACCCAAGGTTTTCATTGCTTGATGACAGTCCCATACTGCCTTAGAGGTAAAGTCAAAACTGTCAAGTGCCATTAGCGCTGCTCTACTGTCCGAGTTTATGTATATGGTGTGGCCTGTCACACCACGCTCCAAACACACTCTTGTACACTCTGATAGGGCAACAACTTCAGCCTGGAAAACAGTAGCCAGTTTAACCAGGCTTACGCAAAACTGCGCCTTGGGTCTGACTCCATATATTCCCGTCCCAGTGCCTGTTGGCTTTTTCGAGCCATCCGTATACCAAGTGATCCCCCTTTTCATGTATTTAGGTTCACCTTTCTCCCAGGCAGCCCTGTCTTTACTACTGACATTGTATGGCTTTTCTAGGTCTGTGATCTTCACCATCCTGTCTGGTAACATTTCCAAGGTGTCCATCTGTACAGTGTCCACAATCCTTGTATGCCCACTGGAGGCATTGTACTTCCAGTTGCCACTTCAACCCATTCTGTAAGCTGCCATCCTTGCCTCCCCTTTCACAATGATGTCGAGAGGTGGGACGTTTAGCACTACTTCCAGGGTTGCAGTTGAAGTGCCTCTCATGGCTCCTGTGATGCTAAGACACGCCACTCGCTGGATCTTTTGTAATCTCCTTGGTCCACCAGACTATCGAGCCATACACCATCATCGGTCTTGCAACCTTAGTGTATAGCCAGTTAGTCATTTGTGGGCTCAGACCTCACGCAACTATACTACTAGTTTAATAAATATAATAAAACTGTAAACTTTTTATACCACTCTGGAAAGGATAACAATTTATTGATATAAAAACAGAATACAATGAGGTCCATTTAGAACACAGGCAGACTCCGTTAAACTATTGAAGAACTTGTTATCACTTGCGATAAAACCTTATACTTTAAGACTTTTGTTCAATTGACTAAATAATATTATCATGTTGATTCTATTATTGTATAAAAAAAATTCTATATCAATTTATTCTGTTAGCAATAACCATAAAGATAAGGTGATAACCTATATTCAATTATAAAATTCACCTGAGCTTTAATACATAATTTTTTTGTTGACAAAGAAGCTGTTAACATATAAATAAACAACCGAAATGAATCAATTCATTGATGCTAATTTTTATTTAAATTTCACACTTTCCTGTTCAGAATCTGAATACAAACATGCGATATTTACTATTGAAAATTTTTATGAAGTAAACTTTTGTCACGATAAAAGGAAGTTGTAAATTGTTTAGAAATGTTTTGTGGGTTTACTTATAAATTTGGATATCAAAACAAATAAAACCGCTTAAACTAATATTTAAAGGAAGTTTTGCAATAATCAAATGTAAGAAATGTGTAAGTAAAAGAAGTATTTTTATACTATTCGTAAGTAGATCATGGTGTTAGTGAAACAAAAATTGTTAATAAAAGTCTAAGAAAATACGTAATAAACGCAAAGTTGTTTCATTATAGCGGAATTTAAAATTGCTTCCTTTGCTTAATTTTGATTCGAATTTCTGTCACGCAAACAAAAAAATTAAAACCTGTGTTTCAGGGCCGGACTAGCTAAAATAAAAGACTCCAACCATAACTGTAAATGGAAGGCGCCAGACCCCTTTTCCTAAGTATTTTAAAACAAACTTTTTTGAAATCCTATGTTATTGGTAATTTAATCATATATCACATTTTTTGCCTAATAAAATCCCTTATGCAAACGACTTGGGAGGTCGTGCCTCATAAACAAAAAGTGTTGCATAATTATGCATTTCTCGTGCAGCTATGCAAGGCGTGCAGCTAGATCCGAAAATATAAGTCGGTTTCTTCCCAAAACCTAAAACGCAAACGCACTTTTATTTTTCTCGCTGGTTTTGCTCTTTAGGATTCTGAGGCGCAACAGTGCGCACCCACTTCAGTATAACAAAGTTATAGAGCGCAGAAAAGTTAATCTCTAGGTACACCTTAGGCCTACACCTGTTGTAATTTTCAAAAACTTCTATCCTTGATTGATCTTTGGTCATTGTAATTTTAATTTTTTTCAGGAGGGTTATTTTCGGGTAAAAGTTCAATTGCTCAGTTCGGGAGCCAAGCGACACCCAGGTTTTACTAACCTTTTTATGTGGGGCTCTGTCGGAAGCGACTGCTTTTTCCCAGCTCCTAGAATTTAGATAGTTAAAATTTGCAGCAATACTTCTGACCACATAGAGGTGGCTTCCGGTGTTCCACAGGGATCTCACTAGAGGCCCCTATTGTTTTTACTATTTTCATTCAAATATGCTAACTACTAAATTTTTGCGAATGACTTAAAACTTTACATGGCTATTCATAATGTCATTGATTGTCTACTTCTCCCAATCGATGTACAAGCTTTTTATGATTGGTCATTGAAAAACTGTGTGTCTCTAAATATTTCGAAATGTTACAAAATTACATTCAGCAGAGTGCACCATAAAATAGTCTTTAACTATGTAATCTGTAATACATTCCTCAATAGAGTAACTGAGATAAGAGGCCTGGGAGTACTTGTTGATGAACATCTGACATTTAACTATTATATTAATTAGGCCACCTGCAAGGCTCTGAAAACTCTTGGATTTATTTTAAGAAACTCTACTAATCTTTCATTAAGTTCAATCAAGACGGTGTATTATGCATGTGTCAGATCATTGTTCGAGTATGGTTTGCCCACCTGGGCGGCTTATTACAATATTCACATTTCGTGTATTGAAGCTGTTCAAAATAAGTTGAGGTTTTGAGAGTACAAATTGGGCTTAAAAAAGTTAATCGGTAGGTACCTACACCTGTTGTAATTTGCAAAAACTTCTTTGGTCTTGTGATTTCAATTTTTTTCAGAGAAGGGTCATCTTCGGGTAAAATTTCAAAAGTTAAATTTCTTAGTTCGTGAGCCAAATGACACCCAGATTCTACTAGCCTTTTTATGCGGGGCTCTGTCGGAACCGACTGCTTTCTCCCAGCTTCTCGTGGGACTTATATGGAGGAAGCTAACCCTAGGAAAAAAGGAGCTGGAGCCAGTTTGAAAACAACAGGTGAAAATAAATCTTGTCCTAATAAAATCACAGTTTTGTCGCTGAAAAGTATAATTCAAGAGCTGAAGCCAAAGGAAGATCTTGCTTAACTCGAAGAGGACAACAAAATTCCTCGTAACTTACAGTCTGAACAACAAAACGGACAAAATAATTCTCCGATTCATAGAGGTACAAAATAAAGTCCTCAATACCATAACGTAGAGAATTCTATCAAGGTTCCAGAAAGCCTCTTCAGTAAAACTCACTCTTTCAGTGTGTCCTACATCCGCTGAAATATTGAAAAAGAATGGCTATGGAGAACTTTAAATTTGGTCGGGTACAAATACTTGTTGCCCAAGAAAAGCTATGCTTCACAAACAGAAAAATAAAAAATGAACACAAAAAAGATAGAATATACAAAAAAAACAGAAGAAAAAATCAATAAAATGAATATATGAATTTGCAATAGCTAAAATAAGATATATAGAATAATAGGAAAAAATCGCAAAAATTAGAAAAAGAAAACAGAAAATCAAAATAGGCAGATATTAAAAAATTTGGAAAAAAATGGTGACATGCGAGAAACTAAAGAAAGTAAAATGAAAAATAATCGAAAAAACAAAATAAAAAAAGTAAAAACAAGAAAATATCATAACAGTTGTAAATAGAAGAAAAATGTATAATATCAACAAATAAAAAAAAATTTTGTGGCAGTCAGTGGGACTGCCGGCAGAAGTTATACTTCTATATGATATTCGTGGTAAGCGACTCCAAAAACCTCCTAGTTCCGTGTGCACACTCTTTTTGTATCGAATTTGCATAATATTCCTGGAGACGAGGTCCGTCTTAAGCACCAGGTGTTTCGAACACCATCGCTATTATTATAATCGTATTTAGCGACTCAAAAAAACCACCGAGTACCAAGTGTGCACTGATTTCGTACAGAATTAATATAAAACCCCAGGAGAAGAGGTAAATACCCTAGACACCAAGTGCCGCGGAGACTTGGAATCGTGATATTAGTGTTCAGCGACTCCAAAAACCCCGAATATATAAATTGAACCTATTTTCAGCAATACTTACCGAGTTGTAAGTTTTCTCTCTATTGTCTGAATGTACTTTTCGAATGCAGAAATGCAATTTCCATTTTTACATTATAAAATATAGCGACAAATTTCCTGATACTTTAACGGATCCAATGCAAAAAAAATTCGGAGGGTTTGGTGCTTTATTTCCTCCACTATTGGTAAAAACTCTGTTTATGTATCCAACAACCTTAAAAGCATGGAGCAAAATATACTGCAACATTCTGACTACAATACAATACTCATTACTGAATATTATTATTAATATAAAATGCTAAACTTTATATGTATACTTATGTGACAGAATTATAAAATAATCTGTCAAATAATTATGTGGTCCGTCACTATGATATTCATACATTAGTTTAGACTGTTTTTTGTATATCTATCCCTTTTCAATGTACTGAATATTTAAACGGTATTCAAAGGACTTATAGTTATTACTAATAACATGTGGTATATATTTTATCTTTGTTTTTACCGACCAATATACCTTATAAGTGTTTCTGTCTCTCTCTTACTCACACCATTACATATGTAATGATTTTTCCCATTTAACTCTACACAATCTTTTTCTACAGGGTGTACAAATAGAAATATAACTTCAAAAACAAAATAAACGGAAATTAATGGGAAGAACGAGAAAAATTTGGAAAAAAGGAGAAAGAAAATAATTAATTTTTAGGCGGTACGAAGTTCGCTGGATCAACTAGTATTAGATATAACTCTTGTTGTATCACACAATTAACCGACACATTACTGTTAGATAAAGATAAAACTGACAACAGATTGATGGTTGGCAATGGATCAACATGGTGAACAATAGTTCCAAATAAGACATCATTGACAAATTAACATTTTCTTTGGATATAGCCTTCTTATGCTACTTTTTATAGATATTTTGTGACATTATAGATAAATATTCTTTAGAGACGCGTATGGTTCATTCGTACTCGTACCGATGAGAACTCCAAGGTCCTTGCCCTTCCGCCAGGATCTTTTCTCAGTCATTTTCTATTTTATTACAACATTCGTATGTACTAACATGGTGGTTGTTGATTGATAACATTATCGAATAGTGTCGATGAAATCCTGATAATATAATAAACTTATCGTAGTGCCGTATTTGACTTGACATGTTTTATTTGCTTTTCAGAAGATAAGTTATTTAAATAAAATTTATTATTTCACTCTCGGTTTCATATCCTAGATTTTTAATTTAGAATATTTATTACTTTAGGTTGAAATAAATCATAAAATTCATTAATGTTTTGACGTGGAACAATTCTTCATATTTTTTTAATGTCATAACCAACATTGTCGAAATTCTCCGAAAAAACCGTTAAACGGTGAGAATGATAACTACTGTTTATCAGTCGTATTTTTATTTACTAATGCCAATGTAGAATGTAGATGTGGCGTCTGGGTATGATAAAGAATTGTTTGGTTTTGGATTATTTGTATCTTATTGTCAATGAACGTATAAACAAATAACATTTGGATTTGGCAGGATATTTGACACCGGCTCATATCAGCTCATAAAAGCTGTTATTGCAAAATCATATTCAATAAAAAAAACATATAAAGCACGAAATAAATGTCGTAAAGTTCAAGCTGAGTAGCAAAAAACAAAAAAGAGACATGGAATTGACATTTTGCAGTGTCAGTAATGATATTTTTGTCACGTTTTTATCAGTCAGAAAATTAAAAAGTGATCTATTTTATTTAGCAGTCGTAAGATTGATAGATAGAAACTGTGCTTTTCATGAACATTTAAAAATGAATTACCTACTACATATTTTACTGTTTAAAATTTTCGATGTTTTATAATATGAAGGACATGGTTTTTTATTGGATTGTCCAGCTAACTACCCAGTAAGATTGATATCGGAAAGTTTCTTTGTTTATAATCTTAAGCAATTAAATTTTATTAGGAATCAGGATTAGTTTTTCTTCCAATGAAAAAAATACCTAACACAAGATTCAAATCCTCCGGCAACATCAATCATTACAATCAGACTTAAAGGACAGTGTAAGTTCCTATCTAACCAAGGGTATAGTAGTTACTAATCTAGAGTTGACAGTGCAATTCATGAAAATCGCAAATTTTTCTGGAACCACTACAAATCATTAAACAATGATTCCTCTTTTCCTGGAACTATGTTTTTAAACAATAGGTCTGGTGGTAATTCTCAAAGCATCGCTGATTTATTTGCACAACATTTTTCCAGTACTTACAGTGATGAAAAAGTTCATTTTTCTAATACTAATTTATACACTACACACACCTTTTCTATTCCTCCTATGAAACTCTCAGTAGAGCAGGTTTTTATGGCATACTGAATCTCAATGATAAATTAAGTCATGGACCTGATGGAATTCCTTCATTTTTTCTAAAAAATGTATTTTCACATTAACTCGTCCCCCATTTTTATTCCTCCATTGCTCGTTAAAGCTAAATTATTTTTCAGACATTTGTAAAAGTAGTTATGTGGTGCCTATCTTCAAAAATCATAGTAAAAGTGACATCAAGAATTAGAGACCTATCAGCATGTTATTCATAAAAAAAAATTGTTACTGATCTCTCTCGGTATTTCAGTAGTTTGATGAACAACATGGGTTTTCTATAGGTAAATCAGCGGTTACTAATTTGATGGTTTATCTTTCCCATTTTGAAGCTAATGTGCAAGTAGATTCTATACATACAAACTTAATCTGTTAGGAGTTCCAGTTTCCTTAATTGCATGGCTTAATAGATGTTTGACTGGTAGAATCGAGATAGTTAAAATTTGCAGCTGTAGTTCTGACCACATAGAGGTGGCTTCCAGGGTTACACAGGGATCTCACTAGGGGCCCCTATTGTTTCTACTTTTTATTAATGTATTTTCAAATATGCTAAGTATGTACTTACTTTTTGCGAATGACTTAAAACTTTACATCTTAAACCTATTATTAGATGCTATAAGAATGACAAGGTTTGAGCAGATAGGATACTGCGAACTTTCTTTCTTCTTGTAATATTCTTTTCTCCTTACAGGCTGCCGGATGTCTTACTTATTTTATCTATAATACATCTACTATCATAGAGATCTCCGTAAAGAACATATCTTTGGGTCTTTATAGTATCTTATCCTGACTTCTAATATCTGGACAGGTCAAAAACTTGTCAATGGTTTGCCGAATTTGCTCAGCAAACGTTCGATTTTTCATTAAAGTCAGGAATTTCTGTCACTAAGAACGTTAAAAATCAGTCTGCGCGGAACGAATCAGGAATTTGCATCGCGAACAACTAATATAATTAACAACTGTGAGGTAAGTATTGCATAAATCTGCTTTCTGCTGCACTTTTTAAAACATGTGCTTCCAATTTGTTACATAATTTTTTGCCTGACATTTGCTACTGTTTCAATGGAAAGTTAAAAGGGTACTCATTGGACTCATTTAACTGAAATATTTTAAAATATCTTAATGCCTATCATAAATGTTCTATAGCGGTAGATGCCCTTGGGCTGAGGAGGAAGACCCTGCAGAAAGTGGTTGGCTTCATCAGCGGCCACTGGGTATTTCGCGGACATCTTCATAAGATGGGAATTCAAGTTGAAAACCTCTTATGTAGAAAATGCAGTGAGGAGGAGGAGACAGCCTTCCACGTGATATTCATGTGCCCAGCCTTGCAAGGTCTGCGTGTGAGATCCCTTGGCCTACCGACCGGAAATCAAAGCGAAGAACGGGTAACCATAGTCAAAAGGATCTCATGGTTCTTTAAGAACCTGGGATTTGACGGAGAACGATGACCTGTGAATGAGGGTGCACAATAAGCTGTACTAGCTGCGATGCAATCCCATGATCTGCACCTAAGCCTGGCCCTCTGTTAAAAAAAATGTTATTACTATGGTGGTATAACGCAGTTTAACTAATAAATAAATGAAGACAAAAAGAAAATTTCAAAAGATTTTTTGAATAAAACTGTGAAATTTGAATTTTTTTTACACTGTTATATTACTTACATTCAAA
Source organism: Altica lythri (assembly GCA_964028335.1). Lineage (NCBI taxonomy): Eukaryota > Metazoa > Arthropoda > Insecta > Coleoptera > Chrysomelidae > Altica > Altica lythri. Next base: position 38,330 of record CAXIIO010001318.1, on the reverse strand, counting down.
TATTGTCTAAATCAACACAGTTGTTGGTTGAATACATTATTTGGGCTAAATTTTTCATTGGAAACAATGAAATTAATAGAACAAATGCTAAAATTGAAGTATGAGAAAAATTTTAAAACTGCATTTTATTAATGTTTTGTTTTTTCCTCTTTGATTTATTTGATAATAGCAAAAACTGGATAATTTTTTTTATTACTTCTTACTATTGGAATAAACTCTTCTATTTCCTCTTCCTACATCCTCTTTGTGGAACGGCCTTTCTGAGGCCGTATTTCCCACCGAATATAACCTTCAACGATTCAAGAACAACGTGAATCGCTTTCTTCGCACACGCACCGCTCTCAGAGCGCCTTAAAGGATTTTTCCTGCAGTGCTTGTGCTTGACCATAAAAAAAAAATATCAATCAGGTGCACGCTTTGTTATTTTCAAAGTGGCTATAAAATAAAATTTAGACACATTAAGTAAAAAAGGAAGGAACACACACCATGTGGAAATCCGATATCATTAAACAAAAGCTGCATGTTACGTTTTACGACAATAACAAACAATTTATACAAGACGGTTAACTAAAAAATAGTCAGTCTGATGCAAACATTTTTTTCTACTTATAATAGCGTCTTCCAGAAAATTATCGGACCCCCGTTTGAAAAAAAGTTCTTTTTCATTAAAATAATGCAGCGTGTCACAAATCAGTAAAAACGAATGTTGAGTTGCTATATATCCACCTTATTCTCCAGATCTAGCATCCAGTGAATGGTTTCAAAAAATTGTATATTCGTTGTTTGTTGTAAAATCATATTTTACCAAAAAATGTGTTCTACTATGTTAACCTACAAACTTTTTACTGAAGTATTTTGTATAGGGAATAAAATTCTTTAGAAGCGAGTAGACTATTTTTTAGAATTTTTTTTCTTTCCCCTTGAGCAAGACATCTCCACTCACACAAAAAGCTTTATGCTATAATAAACAGCCGATTTAAATATGGCACACATTTCAGTCGGTGATTTTTAATTTGCATATTTTGAAGCCGACTAAATACTAATGCATCTATACTGAGGTGTTTAGCGACAGAGTATAAGCGTAGCTTCTGTCAGCCAGTTACACGACTGCTAAGATTTTTTTCTCATTTTTTTATTCTTTTTAATTTCTGTTTAGCTTTTGTTTGTATTTCGAAATTATTTTGTCCCATGAATGTATTTATAATTTACTGTTTCAACTTAAAAATAGTGTCTTTATTTCTTAGATAAAATATGGAAGTGGTTAAAGATTACCATTAAACTTTAACATGCATGTTTTAACTATATTACGATCTTCACCTTTTACTTAGGTAATAAACGAAGCCAGAGGGGAGATTTTATTTAATAGAGGGCAAAAAGGCGCTGTGTAACTCGATATCACGACCGGAAACAGCCATTTGGGCTCGTAGCACGTGCATACCCGTTTAGAAAAGACCCTTGGTACACACCTGACAACCAGACGCTACACATCGTACTTTATCGCTTCTTTTCTCTTATGTTTTGTTTTCATGATACTAAACGCCGGAATTCCAGCCTTTAAGGGATCTATAACCTTTTGTCCTGATTTTGTTCATAAAGAGGAAGTACATGTGTGGGCGAGTAATTGAGCCCTTTTTTATTTCGATTATAATATATGCATCACGTGCCTCTTTATATGGTTCAATTATTTGAATAGGAATACGATATTATAAAATGGGAATTGGTAAGTTCGTGTAAATATTCCAATATTTATAAAATTACCAAATTTCGGAATATAAAAAAATGACGAAAAATACTTAAGTATATAAAAAACTTACTTAGACTCATACAATTGCATTATTATTCGTTACTAAGAAATATTATTTTGTTTAAACTGATATTATTAAACGAAAACTTAACATATGTTAATATGTTCATTTTTTCTCGAGAAATGTGTTTTAAAGATTTTCCTTAAAAATAAAGTAGATCTCCCGTTCAAAAAAATAGCAAACTATTCAACATATAAAAAAAAGTTTTCATTAGGTTATAGTATTTCAGTTTTTGTTATTATAACGCATTATACCGATTTTTACTTTTTTTGTATCAATCTATTAATCTAGCGATTCCAGAAATTTTAGATTGGCAACGCTGCTGGTGAGCCACAACGATGCAGACCGAAATGCGGATCGAGAGCTTTGGCGACATGAAACGAGTTTTTGTCTATATACAGTGCCCAAACCTTTAATCCAGCATGTGAAGTTCTTATACATACATTTTTGTAGAGATCAATTCTTTCAATTCCATAATCTCCCAATACTTATCATAAAACAAATGTAAATGATTATATCTTTAATCAACAATTTTTAACGCAAGACTTCCCAGAAATCGATCAATAGTCAACCTCGAAAAACTTCTACAACAAGATAAGTATATAAATAATTAAATTTTTAAAAGACAAAATGTCGTTACGAAAATGTTTGAAATACACAAATCAACAAAAACCATTTATGTCTCCCCTCAATATTTTTAATCTAGAGATCTTTCCATCATTATAGTTCAGGAATTATACAACATTGAGTCACAATATCAGTCATCCTCTTAAACGTTATATTAGTGGTCTCTCAAAAAAAAACCCGATCTGCTTTCTATCTTTTCGTCAGAGTATTCAACGACCTCTGCCGGGCATGCAGGTCAATATTCAAGCCTTACGGACCTAATTTGTTGCTCGCCGACACCTACGGGATGCGCAGCTTGTATTTTCATCGGATTTTGCTATTGTTCAAATGACTGAACGAATTTGTAATAAATATTGCTTTAACCTCTGAAAACTATTCAATTGATGCAGAAGGTCTTTCGCGGTGAGTATATAGGAGAAATATAATATTAGATGCGTGCGACTTGCGATTAAAGAAACCCGATGTTTTGCTAAAAGAATAACAAAAAACACAATTTGGGAAATTTTACCTTATTCTTCTTAAAGTACCGTACAGATTCCTGAGTAGGCGTTCATCATCTATCTGATCATATATGTATATCTATTAACTGCAACGTTTTACAGTGACTGGAAGTCCTGGATTCCTGTCATATTTCGTATCCAGAATAGTTTTCTTCTACCTAATCCTCTTTTTCTTCCTCTACTTTACCCTGGAGAATTAGGCGTTGGAAATGATATAGGTACTTCTCCGCGTAGTATATGTCCAAGCTAGCCAATTTTTTTCCCTTTTAATTTTCTCAAAAAGTTCCCGATCTACTAAACAGGCTCTCTCCACAGAATACAATCCTTTGTCACATGATACTCTGAGCATTCGTTGCATCACAAATGCCTTAAGCTTGTTGATAATTATTGGTTTCAACTTTCATGTCTAGACTTCATACAAACATCATTCTGTAAGTAGGTAAGGCTGAAATTTAAGTTTATATCTGGTAAAAATTTTCTTAGCCTGAAGAACGTTATTCGAGAACTCGTTCGATTCTGCTTTTTAGTTTCTGATCTGGGTACAAAGTATTTAAATTTTACCTTAAATTTAGAAATGATACGCGTGTGTACGTATTTGCACAGTGATTCGCTAAGAAATCGCTCAACTTAGAAATGGTCATTAATGATAATAATGTGTTTAAAAATGTTATTACTAAAGATGAATCGTGGATTTATGGTTATGATCCCGTTCAAAGGAAAGTGGTGATAAAAACACGGATAAAGATAATGCGAAGAGTTCACTCCAAAACTATTCCAAAAACTGATTTCCTAGATTACTGTGGAATGTGGAAACCTCGCAAAACGAGCGTTATTCAATAAAATGGAGTATTCCATCTTTAAAAAAAGGATGTTACTTGCTCTATAACTAAAACTAATGCTTCCTAGGAGATACATTACAGATTTCATATATCGATTTCTTCTATAAAAGCAAAATTTTTCCTCTTTTTTATTTATAACAACAGGATATGATAATATACAATGATTATTACCTCGAAGAAAAGTTTCTTCATTTTTCTTGAAATATATTCCCATACAAACTCATTGACCAAGTATTTAAGTACTTAACCTTCCATACTAATCTGTAGAAAACAAGGGAAAAAATGGCGTCTTTCTCACGTGACTAATTTGAGAGTAGAAATAAGTATAAGAAAAGAACGTAAAGAACGTCCTGTAATCAAGTCAAGCGGTTCAACTATAATTGTTAACTCTTCGAACCAACCTTGCTGAGATTACCTTCATTGTCTATTGTTTGTTTATTATACTTCTAAATAAGCAGCAATTTTAAAATTATGCACCATACTATAAAAACCGTAACATATTTTTGATTCGATTAGAGATTTAATTAAATAAATTTTGAATACACTAAAATCGTAATATATTTCATTTTAAATTATTACCTTTTTTAAATTAAAATTTAGATGAAAAACGATATTATCAATAAAATAATGGCGTCATTATTAAAGTATTGAAACGGAATTACTGAATAAGGAAGGATGCTTTAGATAAAAGACTGTTTTTAGGTTAGGTTTTCCAGAATATTCTCTCTTCGTCTAGTATGCAGTAATTAGGTTAGATTATGTTTCTCGCAAATTCTAGAATGTTCATTTGTTCTATATAAGGTGATGTATGGGAGTTAAGAAGAGTTCAAATATTTCATTATCATTGTTAAACTGTTATCCAGCAGAGTTCTTGTGTATCTGTAACAATTTTGGTGAATAAATTGTGATAAAGTTCCCATAACTGTTTCAAATTGGTGTCAGGTGCGGGGTGAAGATACAAGAATGCCTGGCGAAAGAAGGTAATAAACTACTGGTGGCTGAAAGAATTAAAGTTGAAAACTACTTGAAGTAAATCCGTATTGTTGAGTAGGCTCCGTGAATACTACCTAAGAAGTAATTTGGACCCTGACGCTGTGGAGTTTAAAGACCCGGTTCAAAAGGCAATTTCTGAACTCTCTCAGTTGTCCAGTCAGATAAGAACCCAGTGCGTAGATATGTGCCAGCAAGAAGAACAGACGCAACAATTTTCCCAGGTGTCCAGTCAGATAAGGAGCCAACGCGAAGATATGTATGTCCCAGTTGTCGGAACGAATGACGAGCCAACGAGAGAAACATACGCAACAATTTTCCCAGCTGTCGCAACGAATGACGAGCCAATAAGAGGCAACAACTTTTCCAACGAATCACGAGCCAACAAGAGAAGCTTTCACAACAAATGAACATTCTAGAATTTGCGAGAAACATGATCTAACCTAATCACTACACACTAGCACTAGACAAAGTGATAATATTCTAGAATAAGTAACCTAAAAATAGTCTTTTATCTAAAGGTACCTACCTTATTCGCTTATACCGTTAGAGTATTAACAATTTTAATATCACTTTCCTATTTAAATTTTCACATTTTTTTTTATTAAGTTTATGTCGAATTCTTTATTTAAGATTTGCTAATTCTCAATTTATTTATAATTGAAAAAACATTTTATTTATTTTTTAATTTGCTATAAACATTAAAAAACTCATTATTTTGGTGTTGTAAGAGAGATAAAGACTTACAATCAACTCTAAAGTTATTCCTTAGGCGTATGTGTTTATAATAAGTATCGGGATTATTATACCTATTATGTTTGCTTTTAACATTAGGTGCGTACCATTTAACAGTAGTGTAATCATAGTCAATTATCATCTCAATTATTCAGTTTTTCATAAAATTATTATTCAATCACACTTTTTCACGATTTTCAAAGTTTTTTTTTTCAATTTTCTAAGATTTGTCACACAATTCAATTTTACAATAAATAGTGTAACGCTTTTTGGTGTCTTTTTTTTATTGTTCTGCATGATCGCGTTTATATCCTACTATTTGAAAAAGCATAAGTGCAAGAAATCATTTTTTAAAGGAATCGTTGATATACAACCGTTAGTAATTGCCCGTTTACACTTCTTTGGCAACGACGTCATTGTGACGTAAATGCAAGTGAAGCCAATGCAAGGTTCGAATGTATGCTAGTTGCCATGTTTAACTTACAAAAGACTAACTATCTTTGTCTTATTAACGCGCAATAGAAAGAGATACTTTTAAGAACAATGTCAACACTGGACAACATTATTAAGTGCGCTACTGCCGCTTGACATTTTTCTTAAAAGTATCGCATGTCGCATGCTATTGCGCTTTAATAAGACAAAGATAGAAAGTCTTTCTAAGTTAAACATGGCAACTAGCATTCATTCTAACATCGCATTGGTTCCACTTGCATTTACGTCACAATGACGTCACTGACAGACAATTGGAACTCGCGGTAGAGCTGAATTTTATTCTTATTACATCTGCCAGTGAAAGTACCGAAAGTACCGTTAAAATCGCTTCAGCAATTCCAGAAGTTACCCGGAACAAACAGCTAGCCAGACAGATAGATAAAAATTATAAAAAATGTTGTTTTAGCATATGTACCATGTACCGTGTATAATACATATAAATTTAGTAAAAAGTTATTTTTTTATTCAAACCGACACTCCCAATTTTATTTATATAGAAATATAATATAGAAACATAATTCTAAAATAATTAGGCCAAGTTGCTCATTATTATATCAGCTCTCTGTCCGTGAAAGTCCTGTCAAAGTCGGTCCAGTCGTTCCAGAGATTAGCCGAAAAAAATAGACAGTCAGACAGACATACAAAAGTTGTAAAATATGTTATTTCGGTATATGGACCGTGTATACGTTTTATTCGTTCCAAATTTGTGCGAACTGACCTATCTTACCTTACTGAGTGTTTAACGATTACCTACTGGTTATTTATTATATTACCTGGATTTGATCATTACAGGTTTGGGTTTTATATTTTCATGGATTCAAAAATTATAGTATTCTTCGAATATTGTCGTCAACCGGAGCTTTCGGAAAATTTCTGTTATTTCCATTTCAGTGGGTTTTATTTTTCATGAAAAACCAGTCGAATGCAGGTAAAAATATTTGTTCACTCAGTAAGATATTTAAGTGATTAAAATTCGACGAGAATGATTTATTATACTAGCTTAATAGACCTTAGTTTTTTACCACTACTAAATCCAATTGTATTTTTCAAAATTTTCAGTAGAATAAATGATTATTTTGTCTTTTACCGTGGATTGTCGATAATGCGACATGTTTTACCTTGGGTTGTTCTTTGTGCAATGGACTCTCTAACAATCCCGTCCCTGTGCGACTTTTTTATTTGAACTAATCAACTCTTTCATAAAATTTTTTTGTTTATCTGGTAATAAATTAACATTAGCCTCTTCAGTATACTGTTATTTCCGGCGTATAATCAAATTTTAGTTTGGTAATTTCGAAATTTTTTTGACAGATGGTCTATATATGTGTGTTGGAAGTGTAAATATATCATGTGTATTGTAACGAATACTTTTAATGTTAAAGAAAATACAAAACTAATATATTTACTTTGCTTTGATACATTTCCTCATTTATATTTGTTTATATTTTTTTAAAACACCTCAAACTTCAAAACTGGCACTTCCCTTCTAATCTTCGATAATAAGCCATTAGACACACCGTTTTTAAAATAACCACAGTCATTCCCATTCATTATAAGTTCACAAAGGTGCCGTACGGAATAAAATTCTTTCATTTTTTATTTCTTTTTGGACGCTAAACAGGAAGACGTCGATTCTATTCTGAACTAACTTTTCTCGACTAAATTAGTTTTAAGAAAAAGTGTGGACGAGTAACTAGGTTTCTTTCATTTTATTTAAATTAGAAGAGCACAGAATTATTGATATTATTATTTTTTGAAATGTATTCTATGAATTGTGGTAATTATACTCAGATATTGGTGCCGGCCGAAAATATACACGTAAGTATGAAGTTTAAGTACGTCTGTTGTGATCGAATTATCATATAATTGCTCTGATAGGTGAATAATATACGCATAAACTCCGAAAAAATTACGCAAAGATTCGATTCTGCAAGCCTAGATATAGAACGTCATTGACTGTTTTATTCTATATGCTTTCTTTTTCAGTTGGTGATATATAAAACATCAATATTTCCTTCATGGTCTTCCTTTCGCTTCTTTTCGCATTTTTTTTAGAATCGTCATAGTTTTGCTGCCAAAAAACATAGAAAGTTCTATATACGATAGTTGTCTTTTTAGTTTTGCGTATAACCATTAAGACAAAAACTAAAAACACTTAAAGTACCTACTTTATTGCTTTTCAAAATATGTCCCACCAAGATCGATACACTATTATGTACGTTCAAACCAATTGATAAAACTGTTATTCCAGTCTTCAGTTAACAAAACTGCAAAATCGATAGCTTCTTCTATCGACTGGAATCGCTGCCCAAGCACTGAATTCTTAATCTTTGGGAACGTGTAGAAATCGTTGTACCTATGGTCTAACAATCCGATGTTTTGAAGCTCCAAAAATTCGATTGTCTTTTGGGTTGTGTGGGGGTTATATTATCCCTGCATGAAGACAATAAGGTTCTTTTCAAAATCTATACTTCAGCCGTTCAAAAGATGGAATGATCACTATTATATATTAGGATAGGTACTCTGTCTCTAGTAACCGTGCAGGGAGCTAGAGACAGGGCCATCTGATTCTTGGCTCTGTCAGTTTGAATAAATATTGCCAGTTCAGAAGTCTTATTAATATATAACAATCACGTGAACGGCACGCACTCTTTGAATATTATTCTCCCCAACCAACGTCAACAAAAAAGTACCCACCCTCGATGCCTACAGTTGGTATGAGTACAGTGTAAACTGTCCTCCGTTATTTCAGTTTAGAAGGCGTGGCATCGTACGATTACGCCGGCCAGTCACTGATCACGCATCCTTGAATTCCATCTTTTGAACGGATCGGGAGTTACCTCTAGCAGATCTTACTAAACTAGTTCGTAATACATAATTTGTATCTGCAGTTTGAAATTATGTTTCGTGCGTTTCTTTTGGATTTTCCACTTTCTCCAGTGCATTTTTCACTTTCTCCCGTTTATTTTTCACTTTTTACCGTGCAATTCCCACTTTTTTCCCGTGTATTTTCAACTATCAACTTTGAATTTTCCACTTTCTTCCGTGTATTTGCCACTCTTTCCAGTGTATTTTCCTATTTCACTCGTGTATTTTCCTGTGGATTTTCCAATTTCTCCTGTAGATTCTTCACTTTCATTTTTGGATTTTTCACTTTCTCCCGTGTATTTTCCACTTACTCCTGTGGATTTTCCACTTACTCCTGTGGATTCTCCACTTTCTCCAGAGGATTCTCCACTTTCTCCTGATGATTCTCCACTTTCTCCTGTGGATTCTCCGCTTTCACCTGTGGATTCATCACTTTCTCCTGTGGATTTTTCACTTTCTCCCGTAGATTTTCACTTTTTCCCTTAGATTTTTCACTTCCGCCCGTAGATTTTTTTACTTTCTTCCGTAGATTTTTCACTTTCTCCCGTAGATTTTTCACTTTCTCCCGTATATTTTCCACTTTCTCCCGTGGATTTTCCACTGTCTCCCGTGGATTTTCCACTGTCTCCCGTGAATTTTCCACTTTCGCTCGTGGATTTTCCAATTATCTAATGAGTAGTAATTCCTATTCTTTATCTTTTATGTATAATGTACATTGTACATCCTCTAATATGAAATATATTTTGCATTATATTATTGCGATGATGTTAAGAAGCACATTTTGGTAACAAATGTACATCTCCGGTATGGTCTAGTGGATAGGATACCTGGCTCTCACCCAGGAGGCTCGGGTTCGATTCCCGGTACCGGAATTTTTTTTTAAATTCGAATTTATTATCAATTTGACAACATTGACTTCTTATTAATAAACTGTTACTGAAGTAATACGACATTTTTTTAATAAAAGCTGTTTGGAGAAAATAGTTAAAATAAAAATTAAAGGTTTTAAAAAGTTTTTCAATATAAAAGTTATTTAAATACATAAACCATTAACTGAGATAATTAAAAAAAAAAGTGTGGCAGTCAGTGGGACTGCCGGCAGAAGTTATACTTCTATGCACTGTTAACTAATAAAACTTAACAACTACAAACACAGGCAAGTAGAATTTTTTTTTTTATTAACTGTATTCAATTAAATAAATACAGATTAGAAAAATAAGACCAGTTGATGTGTGTCCTTACTTCAAACACGAAAACCAAACAGTAAAACGATCAATGTACAAAAAAAGTGTTTACAAAACCCGATTTGCTTACCGAGGGCTTTTACAGATTTTAAAACACTAGAAAACAATGCAAAACATTTTCTAACAACACACTTTTACAAAATTTTAAGGCACTTTGAACTGCACTTTTCAGTAACTTTGCAGGAACAGGTTTTAACTCACACGCATGTCTTCGACTCAAAAGCATAGTCAAGGATATAATGCAACCATGTGACGGTATTTTAGACTACAATACTCATTACATTACTGAATATTATTATTAATATAAAATACTAAACTTTATATGTTTATTTACGTGACAGAATTATAAAATAATATGTCAAACATAATGCGATACGTCAATGTAATACAATAACAATAGCTCAGACTGTTTGTTGTATATCTATCTCTTTTCAATGCAATGAATGTTTAAACGGTATTCAAAGGACTTATAGTGATGACCAATAACATGTAGTAAATATTTCATCTTTGTTTTTACCGAACAGTATACCTTATATGTGATTCTGTCTCTCTCTTACTCACACCATTACATATGTAATGATTTTTCCCATTTAGCTACACACTAATTCATTCCACAGAGTGTCCGAATAGAAGTATAACTTCAAAAAACAAATGAAATTTTAAATTCGTTTCGGTTCTCCGGGTGTCGTGTGAATGAGCGTTACGATAACCGTTTTTTACTTAAAACCGGGCCAGACATGCCGTCTGAACGGGCTGTTACAGATCTTTTTTTTCAGATAATATGTTCTTTTTTTGGGTTAATTTTAAATGAAGTCCTTAATACTTGTTAAAAAAATGAAATATTAAGAATTTTTCTAATTTTATTTGTATTCGTAATTCGCTTCTTTGTTACGTGTATTTTTTTTAAATATCATGGATGTTCTTTATTACTTTTACTAGCTTCAAAAATCGGCTTGTTGAAAGTAATAAAAATTAAATGTTACAAGATACACCTACATAAAACATAAAATTTATATATACTTATTTCTTTTCAGACCACTATAAAAGTATACGCTCGTTGTTTACGGCCCGATATCGAATACAAAACACTCAGCATAACCTTCCAAACAACTTGTAAAGAAGTAGTAACGACACTTTTGGGAAAATACAAAATGAAACATAGAGATCCGAAATTATTCTATCTTTCAATGGAAGTCACAGTTCGTAAAGCTGGCATGAGGACACATCTAGCTTTGGATGACGAAGCGAGACCTGCTGTACTTCAGAGTTGCCATCCTAGAGGAGATTCAAAGTAAGTAACTTTATTATATATATTTACATTATAATTTAAAGAATATTTATATAAATCCTGAACTCATATATAAAACAATTAAATAGTACAATTTTTTATTTTCATACAAAGTTCTTTGTGTTCATTTATCGTTGGCTCGAGTTATTCCCCAAAACGGATTCGATTTCATAATAAACTAGCCCATTGCTTAAAGGAAGTGAATGACATTAAAAATAAATTTTCGCACTAGGACAGCTACTGCACATTCCTATTCATCGAAATACAACGTTATCTGATAGATGTCTCCGCAACCTACATGTCAAATGATGAAATAGATTTGTATCTATAAAATAACTGCCACTGCCATCTATGAAGAATTCATAGAACTTTACCGTTTAAACCTTTCCTGAACCTCAAATAATTCAAAACCAAAATTAGCTAAATCGGTTCAGTTGTTTTCGAGTTTTAGCAAGACTAACGAACAGCAATTCATTTTTATTTATATAAATTGTGGATTAATTCAGTTATCATTATTTCTAAATTTTTCATATACTTTTCTTTTACAGATTTTCCCTTCAGACCCGCCGAGGGGGATTAGTAAAAGTTCACGATTCAGCCCTAAATACAAACTCTCAGTACAAATCCCTTTTAATTAGTGCAAGAACAACAGCAGATGAAGTTATATCATTATTGCTCACTTGTAGTAACAGTGATGAAAGAGTTGAACAATTTTCACTTTATGAAGTTAATAATGATAGAGAACAACAGAGAAAGTTGCATCCTGATGATAGACCACTTCAAGTACAACAGACTTGGTTACCTGGACATCAGTGTCATTTTTTGATTAGGCGGAATCCTGATTATTTAACACTATCCAGAAGGAAGGTTAGTTTTGCTATTGTTTTACTTTATAAACTTTTCAGTTTTGCATAGCGCTTTAACCAGAAAATAATTTCAGAGGGACGGGGGTTGTTTTGGCTGAGCAGTAGAAAAACTTTAAAATTATTTTTATAGAAGAAATATAATGGTGTTACTTATTGCATATTTTTATTAGATAAACTTTACAGAATTAAAAACCCTTTATTAGAATATTAAATTTTGTCTTGTGGCTTTTTTTTCTGCGGACAGGTCAAGTACCTACTCAGTGTCGATATCTATTCTGCGGTGGATTCAGGCGTTTCTGACCTGTGGAGTTTCTCAAAAAAGTTTTAAGGCGTTTTATAGGAGAGAGACCTTTCAGGGATACATGTGGCAACAGACAGTGTCGCTAAGATCTTTAACAGTTTTTGAATGTTTGGAAATAGCACATGTTGGTCGATCTTCATTAAACAATTTTACCATCCACATATCTAATTCAGCTTTTACCAAATCCCATTCCAAACACTTTTTATACAACTCAAAGTAATTTTCGTGATGATTACGATTAATTTGTTCTTTACAACATATAGACGGTATTAAAATGTTAAGAGATGATAATGTGGCTTTATGATTTTGAAATTTCGATTGAAACTGATCAATAAAATCATCCAAAAGTGGAATCATTATAGTGACAGTGACTCCAAAATAATCTTCAGGATCTTTTGTGTTGTAGTTTGCCCTATGCAATCTCTGTGCATTATTGAAAAGTTTAGCAAATTTGAAATTAATATTTTGGCGAAGATCTTCAATAGCTTTAATTATTAAATAGAAATGTTGTAATGCTGCCGTCAAATCAAAAAGAGGAGATTGAAGTATTTTGAATAGTAACAGTGTGTATGGGAACAACATTCCTAAGCGGCATAAGTTTATAACAAAATCGTTTGAAATTATTGATTTCAGAAAAGAATTAGCCTTTGACGATGTTTTAGTATTTATGTTAGCACTTAGTTCGTGTACTGTATCAACTATAGCTTTATAGATTTACTTAAAACCCACCATGATTTTCAACCCAACGGGTCTCATACATTGCTGTAAGTTTTTTCCATTGTGCCTCGGGAAAGTTTTTCTCAATATTTTCTTTCAAGCACTTGGTGCGTTTTACCACAGCCCTACTCTACTAACGTAGTAAAGTACGGCTGTGGTTTTACTGTGGACTTGATAAAATTTCCGACCGATTTTGTCCTTCCAACAGCATTTTGAATAGCTGAAGCTGGCAAGAATGGCTCAGAGCTAAATTTAATGAATGTCAGCTGCAATAAACGTATAAAGCTTCTGGATGTGACCCATGAATAACTGCTTGCACACCTATGGATCTAGAAAATTGGAAAGGGGCAAGCAAGTGATATGCTGGCACTGATGCCACATGTGGCCCATTGTTCATCTTGTGTGTAGGGATATCCACACCTCAGGCTGTTATCAGGTCAAAAGATTTAAAATAGGTGATGAGACTTCCAAGGGGGATTTCTCTGATATCGGCTGGTGTAAGCCAGTGCTCGCCCAACAAGCAGAGTAGTCATACAGTATACCTTTAAAACTTCCTTTCATCGAAGAAGCTCCATATCCTTGTACGACTAAATATTCGCAGTCTACACTCAGAGATTTAAACTCGGATAAAATTGTATTCGCTAAATATTTTCCTTTTGTATTCTCATCAGATACAAAAGTTAAAGAATCTTTATGTAAGATAAACACATGGGCGCCGGCAGCACCGTGCAAGAGGGTGCACTTGCACCCCCCTGCTATGAAAGAAAATACCAGAAAATTATATTTTATTAATTTTTTTTTTTAATTTTTTTTTGCATAAAAACTGAAGGCGTCGAGGTTGCTGTCCAAATGTCCAAATTTTACATTACATTCATTCTATATTCTATATATATTAGATCATAATAGTGTGTAGATGCAGATGCACCTCCATGAAAATAATCCTGGCGGCGCTCATGGATAAACACATTATCTTTTGCTTCTGCAGATCTCACACAAATGGACATTTGTTCTTGGCGTGAAAGTTTAGTAGTTTCGTCAACTCAACATTTTTGTGTAGAAATAAACTATGAAGAGATATTGTCATTTTTTTTTTAGAAATATCGATTTAATCGTTATTTAACTGCGTCTCATTAATTCTTATTACCAAAACATGTTTTTACTTCAGGGGGACGCATCAATCCCCCTTGATCCTCCTTGACTACGGCCGTGGTTTTGCATTTTTGTTTTTAATGTTTAACAGTAAATTTCAAATTACATGTGAATAAATATTCAATATCTTATTTAGATTTTATTAAATTTGAATATTTAAGTTTATAGTATAGGTTTGTAACTGTCGCATTTATTGTTTCAGATCTTCTGGGTATCCGGTCCTCCTTTGCCTGTTTCAAGGACTTTCAGGACATCTCAACCGATCTCACTTCCACATTTGGCAGGCAACAATAACAACAATAATAATAATAACAACAACAATAATTCGAGTACAAGTTTAGTACCAGTTTCTAGGTCTTATCAGTCATCTTCGGCTTGTCAAAATTTGGAAGAAAAATCACCAGAAAAAACAAAACAAAAAGACGTTTCAATAGTTCGTAACAAATTTGCAAACTTAAAAATATGGAATAGTAGTTCGCAGTTATCAAAAACGGATAATGAACAAGCATACGCGGATTATGAAAACTATTTTTATATCTAATATAATCTTTTATTCAATTTTGTATATTTTTGTATATATTTAATGTGTGTTGTCTAGTTTTTTGTATGTGATATGCAGCTTAATGTATTTTACTTTCAAGCCAAAGAACAAATAGTAAATTTTCTCTTAAACTTAGATTTTATGTATATTTGCTCCAAAAATTAATAGTATAAATACATCTATATTATTATTGTTGTTACCAACTTTTGCTGCTGTATTACAATTGTATTAAGTATATAATCATTTTGAACAAAGTACACTTAATATAAAAAATTACAAAATTTTCATTATACAATATAGTAGTTTACGTAACAAGTCCCGAAAGTGGTCTTTTACTGGACGAGTAGGCAATTGCAGGGCGAGTTCTGCAATCCTGTGAGTCCAGTAAAACCACTTTTGTGACGTATTACGCACAATATTTTTTTTTAAATCGGTCAGAATTTAGTAATTTCCAGTTTATTTTTGGGTCGGAAAATCTCATTTTGTGGGACCGGGCCAGAAAATTATTGTGATAGTCCGGTAAAAGCTTTTACCGGACTTATTTTTATTTTCTGGCCTTGTCCGAGAAAATGAGATTTTCTGACCTAAAAATAAACCGGAAAGTACTAATTTCTGGCCGGTTTTAAAAAAACATATAAACCTATCTCAACTGATTCCTGTGACAGAAGTTTCTATAGTATTTTGTAGAGCATTGATATGAATACCAAATTAGGTAATTAATATACGATAGTTGATTTATTTGTTCAGTGTAACATAAAGGCTTTGTCAACCAGAAAGCGATCCGATCGCGCCATCAGGTCGCGCAACTACCCGCAACTGATCGCGCGATCAGATCGCTTTCTGTTTGATGTGGTCCTTATCTAATAAATATATTATACGAATGGCAACTAAACTATGTATCTATGAGATAATTTATACACCCAGAGAAGATATTTTAGTCTTTTTATACTTTGTTTTGGTTTTTTTGATTCAACTGAGTATCTCAAAATAACTTTCGATATTTTCATTTGATTATTTTTAACATTACAAATCTGTAGGACCCAAATTAAATCTGTATGACACTCTGAAATTAGGGGTCAAACTAGATAATTCGGTCTATGAAAAATGGTTGTATCAATAAAATATTAAGAAATTTAGAATTTAAGATGTATTTGGCAGTAATAAAATTGTTATTGTATCATCGGTGATTATTTCTTTTTGAATTTGTTATATAAAATTGTTTGTAAATAAGTGTGTTGCTAATAAGATTCGTGCAATAACTAATTTAATGTCTTTAAATTTAAGAACTTTCTTCAAAAATAAAACGTAAATATAAGTTGTATATCAGTTAATGGTGTCCTATTAAGTGTTTTCAAATTATACCAAAGAATTTTGTAATCTATGTACATAAAAATCGAAAAATCGTATTTGTTCGTAATTGTATGATTTTAAAAATAAAGATTAATTTAAATTTTAGTTTTTCATTTATGGTGAATATATAATGTAGTAAGAGTTTGATCATAGAAATTCGTATAACTTTTGGTCATGAACTAATACAAACGGTTGTAAAAAGAAAAGCACATTGTAACGTGAAAACTACCCTTGGCTAGCTCCAGGGATCGTGGCTTCCTTCTGGTTTTCTTTAACTCCCCCCAAACAAATATATAAGGGTGCCAAAATACAGACAAGCAAATAAAAGAAATGTGAATCAGTGTTAAATTGTTTATTCAAACTTTAAAAAATTGAATTTGATGTTAAGCCAAAAAATATTGAAATAAATTGTAATTAATTTAATCTTATCTTTTGTGGTTTTCGATGTCTTCTGTCGGAGCCTTAGTTGCACAAGTAGTAAACTGTATTTCCAATGGGTAGTCCCCGGAACAAATAGTTTCAGATTGCTTATACAAAATGGTGGTGGCTTCTGGAATATTGGTTTCGTTTATGGTAGAGTTGAAATGCTGATTTCAGGAAAAAAATAGTTGTGTCGAGAAATCACACTCTTCCTAAGACCCTCTTCAGGAAAGTGAAGAATCAACTGAATTTAATGAATTCTCAAAATAAAATGAAATTATTTAACGTCGAAACATACGAGCAAATGATCATTCTCCTACCATAACTGATGCGACGACGCACAATTAACAAGGAAATTCTAAAAATTTTATAGTCAAGAGGCCAGGCCACAAATAACGTTTACAAACGTTACAACATGAAAGAACAAATTGTATACTTAATTTCAACTCATAATAGTCGTGTTGTTTCTTGTTTTCAATTCAGTAAACAAATTGCTATCAACAACGCTTATCGGTGCTCCTGCAAAAATGCAGAGATCAGCATTACGCAAAAGGTTTTGATTATGTTAAACATTCTGATTTAACGACAATTTTGGATGCAAAGGGATTGGATGACAACGACATACAAACTCTATTTCACATATAGAGATAGCAAGTAGCATGCGTAAGACTGGAAAGCGGACTCAGTTAGACAAGAATGTGTACTATCGCCAACTTTATTCAATGTCTACTCAGAATCCATCTTCCAGAAAGCGTATAAGCGTGCAAAGGCTAATTATTAATTAATTTAAGAAGGAGACAAGCTTGACCTAAATATAAACACTGTGAAGACTAAGATTATGGTCAAAGGCAGAAACCCGAATGTACAAACAAACATAACCATTTACGGGACACCAATTGAACAAGAATCAAGATTTAAATACTTGGACTATTGGATAACGAACAATTTTTGAAATGTGGATATTGCGACGTACGCTCAGAATATCACGTCACGAATGAAGAAGTTCTACGAAGAATGGGATAAGAGTGGTTAACAGCAATTAAGATGAGAAAGACCGTATATCTAGGACACATATCTCGGCATCAGAGATACGAGCTCCCAAAACTCATCGAGAAAGGAAAAATAGATTGTCGCAGAGAATATGGCCGAAGACAATGTATGTGACTGAAGAACATCCGTGACTGGGCAGATCTTGATGAAAGTCAGTGTAAGATGTAAGAAAGTACCATCGGATTTGCCTTAAATACGTAAACCAGCTATTTACCAAAATTGTACAAATTCACCCAAAAACACATGTAAAACGTACACATTCGATAGTCTCATACTGCCTCAGTCGTGCAGTGCTATATTCAAATATGTACTGCTACACATATGCATTATATACGAGTACACGAGTTTTGGAAAACCATTAAAATTTTTCCGTTAGGGTTATCCGATCTGGACCAAAATAAATAAGGTTCTTCCTCACGACATGAGGATTCTATATACCAAATTTCATGACCTTCCGTTTCGTTATAAAGTATTACTGAATAATAGATCTTCTAAGAATTATACTCGTATGTTCTTTTAAAGAAAGTAACTATAATTAAATGCAATAATCAACCAAATAGGCTGGTTTTCACCTACTGACCACAATGCGACTTAATACCCAAATTACATTTCAATTGCACCGACAGGGTGCAGAAATTTCAGTGTTGGTTTATTTTTACTTTAAACATGAGGAACAAAAAAAGTAGTCTATGTTCGTATTTTCATCCATATGTATTTTACTCTAAGAGCAATTTGGATTTATGCCTAGGATAGGATGAACTGATGTTGATTTTGCTATGAGAAGAATGATAAAGAGATTTCTTAAAATGCAGCGTCCTATCCACTTAAAGAAAGTGTATGTCTCATTAGTGCAAGAGATGGATGAGAAACCAAAAACGAAAATATTGTGTTGGACTTGCGGTAGGATTTGTGTTGTATATTGGGCTCAACCATATGCAATTAAAGAGACTTTTGTCTTGTGAGAATTTGTGACTTTTCTTACAAATTTAAAAACAACAGGAGGTTCCTTTGTGAAATATCATCAAAGTGTATATATTTTTTGATACACTATATTAGGAATGTAAAAACACAAACACTCTACCTTCGATATCCCGGACGAAATGTGAATTTTTTTAGAGGATCATTTAAACGTACGTGGCAAGATGGTGATGTAAAGAGTATTAAATAGGTATTCACTGGGTTAGCTGTTAGCCTGTATCACTGCGACCTTTACAACCCAACATCTCTAGAATAGGATTAGAGCACCTTGTCTAGTCCTGCCCTCTTAACGAAACTTAATAACCTTAAAAGTGGCCTCTCCCGTGATATCACGTCCTTGCAAGGACATCACATTGGCAAATGACATGAAATGAGGTTTCCTCCTCCTCCTCTTGGTAGAATCGACAGATGTCTTTATCTGCTAAGTTGAGATGACTCATTTGTTTTCTGTGCCGACAATGTCCTGTCAAGTGACATTGTTTCGCATTTGTGATAACAGCTGTGCAGTAGATTTCACCGAGTGTCCTTTTATGAAGACTTTGAATTATCGATTGCCCGGTGATTTTTCCCACCACTCATGGGCCTTCTCTAGCCTTCATTTCTCAATGGCTGCCTTTCTGGGGATGTCAGCAACCCCGCCGAATGGTTCCAGGCCAATCATTGGGATATTAGGTAGCTCCAGCTGGTGCCAAGTCATCAGCCTTCTCATTGCCTCGAAACTCTGAATGTCCTGGTAAATATGCCAGTATGAGAGAATTCCGACTTGTGGCATGTGTCAGGGCCCTAATGCCATCCCACAGTAGCTGTGAGTTTATTTGTGCCGAGACTAACGCCTTTAGAGCTGCTTGGTTGTCCGAGTATATATGACTAGGGTTTTACCAGTTATACCCTGACTTACGATCTCCGTTGCACAGTGTTGTATGTTGTATGTTACAGTGTTTCAGCCTGGACTTAATTACACTTGTACCCTGTGTCTTCTACTATAATATATACTCGCCCTTGTATATAGATCGATATGCAATGGTGGTAAGTTGAGCAGAACCTGTAATGCGTCCGTTGGGGTAGTCTCCATGGACCTGTGACATTCAGGTATGACTGCCTTTGAGTAGTTCCCGCAGTTGTCTGATCGCCTCAGACTGTGTGTACAACCAGAGGCTCATTTTGGGGTGTAGGCTCCAGTTCTCGCCACACAATTGTCCACACCCACCATGGCTATTGTAGCTTTTGGATGTGCTGCTGTAAAGAGTATTAGAAAGGTTACCAAAGCACAAAGCATTGACAATCGGTTCACAGTTTTGCATGCTGGAATCAAAGGTGGGTTCTTAAAAAACTGCAGTAATCGCTACAATGGCTTTGATGGGGCTTTAAAAAAAGAGCTTTTGAATCTTTGTCGTCTTTGACGTGATATTACGATTGCCCCATATAATTGTCATTACAATTCACTTAAGTTTGTTTGGGTAATAGCTAATAGATCGCCATACTGGAGGAAATAGATATGGAGATAAGAAACTATGAAAATTTGGAAAAATAAAACAAGAAAATTGGTTAAGCAATGATGATGAATGGTGATGAATGATTGTCGTTTTATTAACCAATTGGGATATAACATTATTATTATAGGTATATTTCTATTTTTAATTTTGCACATCATTACATAAAAGCAGAAAATGAAGTTACCATAAAATTATTATGTTGCTTTACTGAAGAGTTTTGATAAGCATTTATATATTATAGAGTTACAGAAAAAAAATTTGCCCCGGGTGAGGATCGAACTCACGACCTTAAGATTATGAGACTTACGCGCTACCTACTGCGCTACCGAGGCTTGATACTTAGCGTTAAAATTAGGTTATTTAGATAGTTGATTAAGTAATCAAATTACACATTATTTTTAACATTTACCACATGTTCACAATGAAAATAATCAATCTAATTTATTTACATACAAAATACTGTCTTGTCTTAAAAAAAAGTACAATATTTTTGCTGGCTTAACTCAAATATACGACGAAGGCAAAAGAGAAGAAGAGTTTGAAGAGAATGTAGACATCTGTCAGCTGTGAAATAAAATAACAAATTATCTGCTTTAAAACTAAACAGTTTTAATTGAAATAAATTTTAATTATGGCTAGTCCTAGCTCTGCAGGCCCTTTAGGACCTGCAAATACTGAAGACGATGAACTTACCTTACCTAGAGCTAGTATCAACAAAATGATTAAAGAACTCGTACCGTCTGTAAGAATAGCAAACGAAGCTAGGGAATTAATTTTAAATTGTTGTACAGAATTTATACATCTGCTTAGTTCAGAAGCAAATGAAATATGCAATCAGTTACATAAAAAGACAATTAATGCAGAACATGTACTTATGGGTAAGTGTAGAAATGTTTAATTGCAATATATTTCTAACTGAAGACATTTTAGCTTTAAACAGACTTGGCTTCTGTGATTATACAGCTGAAGCAGAAGCAGTTCTTAAAGATTGTAAAGCCGTGGCAGCTAAACGTCGTCGACAAAGTACTAGATTAGAAAATCTTGGAATTCCAGAAGAAGAACTGTTAAGGCAACAACAAGAGCTCTTTGCCAAAGCCAGACAAGAGCAAGCTCAAGCTGATCAACAACAATGGGAGCAACTTCAAGCAGCTGCTGCGAGACAGGCACAGCAACAGCAGCAGCAACAAGGTGATGAAGATATGGATGATTATTCGTAGGAGGTAATTAAAATTACTACAAAGTGGAGTGATAGGAACGCAATGGGAAATTAGATGTACTGTTAGGTTACTTATACTTTCTTAGATTTCATTATGTGTATTTTTATTTAATTACAAAACTTCTTTTGTTACACTATTACTTTAGTGTTTTATTGCATTTTCACATAATATTTTTTTAAGTTTACGACCTAAGTGGTACACTGATAGTTTTGCTTTTTTAGAATGTGATGGAAACATTCCCTGCGTTAAAGTGTCGGAACCAAATTAATATTAATAAGTTACATTTAGTATAACTTGTAATAATTAGATAAGATACATAAATCTATGTTTTCTAAAACATTGATTGTTTTATTGATTAAATTTAAGCTAATAAATATCGATTTAAATTACTTAACTGGTAGATAAAAACAAAAGTGCGATTTTATTATGATTTCTGTTTTCACTTTTCATGTTTTGTAAACAAAACCACATGTAGATGTTTAAAACAGACCAAGTGGAGTAACAAAACTATGTTGCTCACGTCAAGAAGTAAAAGAAACACATGAAAGCTGATTTCCTATTATACCTACATTGTGCCCAGAGTAGAAACGATCAAATCAGCTATACTTTTCCTTTAAAATTATTTGTGATAAAATTATTGAAATCTATTAAATTGTAGATGCAATAAAACATATTAAAAATAATTTAAAAAACTATATTTTAAATGCCACAATAATAATAAATTTAAACAAATAACGCTGAGTAACTATTAACAAGGATGATTAACTAATAATAAAATGATATTCGGGTCATCTCTTTAAATCTTTAAGTCACTAATGTATTACCTCATAGAAATTAGATTAGGTGTTAAAAAGAGATAAGCTTTAACTTAAAATCATTCATTAGCATTTATGTTAATATCTTCTTTAATCTCGATTATTTCTGACTCAATTGATTTAATTTGCGATTTCGGTTTGGTCTTGACCCGTTTCTTTTTAGTCTTTAGTTTGGGTTGTGATGGATGAATTTTATTTTTCAATGACTCCTCCTGCTTGGTACATTTTTCATTTAATTTTTCCATATCTATTTTTAAATTTTTAATTTCATTGTTTAACGCTTGATTAATGCTAGCTAATTCGTCATTTTTGTGAATCAATTCAACATTAAGTTGCTTTTCGCTGGTATAACCATCACTTAGTTTAGTTATTATTTCGTTATTTCTGCCTACTTGTTCTGCGTGGTATTGTCTATTAGATTTCCACTGAAATAATAAAAAATACATAAAATATTCAGAATTTTTTATGAAATATTGACCTGATTAAATATGATTTGATTCATTACATTATCTTCTGAAATATCTTCATCAGAACGGAGAATTTCTGCAAGCATTTCATATTTTGCTGTAAGATTTTAAGTATAGTGTCAAGAAATAAAAAAAATATTTTTATATAGTACCATTAGTTATGATATATAGTTCTTCAAAGTGATCCTTACTGTTTTTTAAAAGTTCATAATTTTTAGATAGTTGTTTATAATTTTCAAGAGTTTTGTCAGCAACGTTTGCCGTTTTGGATAATTCAAGTACAACACACTGGTTAGTTTTTAACTTTTGCATACTCCTTAAACATGTAAAATGATACTTTTTAAAAAATAAACATGTGATTTAATAGATAGTTTATGATTGCAAGTTGTCAGCTTACTCAGCGCTTTAATCTACAAATGAAAGACAATCGAAAAAAATGTCCATTATGATTTAAACAATAAGTATGATTAAAGTAAGGCAAGATAGTTTACTTTTCTGAGTTTTTAACCTTCATTCCACAAACAGTTGTTATAGATAAAAACAAATCATTAGAAAATAAAGACTTGTTAGGTCTGGAAAGAAAAGTAAATGATTGACTTGCACATAATTTTACACAAATTATAAAATACGAAAACTTGCAACCACAGATAAAATGCTTAGAACAAACACTAACACTGAGAGTAATCTATAAAAATATTAAACAAACTGAAATTCAACTAAATTCGAGACCTAGAGGAAACCAGTTGGGAATATATTTTAAACTGGAAGAGGAAAATAGGAAACACAAAAATTAGAACTCGATTTTTACTCGGTGTAAACCACAAAACTGCCTGTGATGGAAAAGATTAAAAAAAGAAAATGTGGATGGATCCTCCAAGGAAATTACATCAGAAAGAGCTCATAATAGATTCCTTATATTCATGTGCAAAATAATCATCAAAAAGAATATTATAATTTCAAATTGAGA
The DNA here is from genome assembly GCA_964028335.1 of Altica lythri. NCBI lineage: Eukaryota > Metazoa > Arthropoda > Insecta > Coleoptera > Chrysomelidae > Altica > Altica lythri. Next base: position 14,611 of record CAXIIO010001318.1, on the reverse strand, counting down.
GGAATCAATGTTGAATTGGTATTAAACAAATACGTGATAGCATTACAGTTCAACTTAAAAATGAACATTACTTAAGTGTAAAGTACAAAGAAATAATAAGAATATACGAAATGGCATTCGGAATGAAACGCTGAGTGTAATTTATGCTGAATATATTGCATGTTTTTCACAAAATTTATAAATATATTCTTATTTTTTTTACATTATTTCATTGTCTTTTACTTTTATATTATAAAGCGTTTTGTAATTTTAGCAATCTAAACTTTTGGTGTTCCAACTTTAATCTAGTCATGTTCATTATGAAGTAGACAGGAGTAAAAAATTAAAAATATAATAAAAAGGCTTTTCTATTATAGTTGATTTTTACATAAATCAATGTCACAAAATTAATTTATCAAAAAAAATAGTACATAGACAAAAAGTTAGTTATATAAGTACAAACAAAGCTATTCAATGTAGTAAGTTATAAACTATCTTCATCAACATCCCCTCTCAATGAAAGCTTCTGTTTTCTCCTATACCCCGGCCGCTGAAAAGATGGAATTCAAGGATTCTTGATCAGTGAATACGGGCATCTGAACGGCTTAATCTTACGATGTAACGCCTTCTAAACTACAGTAAACGAAGGACAGTTTAGACTGTACTCATACCAAAGATGATATAAACTGTGGGCTGAAATAAGGAGTACATTTGTCTCGTGATCATTCCATCTTTTCGACGGCCAGACTATAGTCCTATACTTCTTCACAAAGTTTTTAGTCTATGTTTTAATAAAGGCTTAGTCAGCAGGTATGCATGTTGAAATTCTGATGATCTTTTAACGATTTCAATCTGGTTTTCTGTAACTAATTGTCTAACAAAATGACGTGTTCTAATGTGCTTCGTTCTTTCGTGGAATTCCGATTCTGGGCTAATGTTAAAGCAGCTTCGTTGTCAACAATAAGCTGAGGAATTTCCACCTATTTTGCTAAGCCAATCAGAATATAATCTTCTCAACCAAATTAAATCTCTGGAAGCCTCACTTGCTGCTACTAGTTCCACTTCGGTGGTAGAAATTGCTACTGAACATTGTTCATAACATAACTCTTGTTGTAGATCTTTCTGTAGTTGTATCTCCGGCAGGATCTGTATCACTGTAACCAATTAAACGAGCTTCTAAATTTTGTTTATATACAATACCGTAATCTATGGTTCCTTATTTAAGGTAACAAAATATTCTTTTAACTTTCATCCCGTCTGCATGAATTAGATTTTCAAGTATTCTAGAAACTACACCCACTGTCAGGCCGAATTCAAGTCATAAGATAAAACAAAGCCGCTACGGCTTGTCTATATTGGCACATTATCTGCTTTTTCATCTAATTCATTTACTACTGCCCCATCTTTGATAATCGTAGGAAGTACAGGGTTACAATTCATCATTCCAAACCTTTCTAGTACTTTGTTAGTATATTTAGGTTGACTTACTCTAATAAATTCACCGGGTACAATTTCTATCTCAATTCCTGGAAAATATGTAGCCGGCTTATTTTAAATTCATTTTTTAACTTTTCCAAAAATATACCTTTAAAACTTTCATGGTTTGATCTCAGTAAACTAGCATCTACATACAAGGCTAGAATAAGCAAATGATTTTCTTGCTTGCAAATGGGCAAACACTTCTCTTAAAACCAAATTTCAATAAAAATCTCCGAAACGCTTATTCCAGCACTATCAAGATTCTATTAAGATAACAAACTCTTTCATTTACATCAGAATATCCTTCTGGCTGAGTCATAAAAACATCTTTATCAAGAGCTCCATTAAGGAGTGCATCAAACTGGGTTAAAAACATTGGTCCACTTGCCACTATACTTAGTGGCCATTTTTGCTACAGGGCTGAATACTTCATCATAATCATCTCCTTTCTTCTGTAAAGATCCCCTAATTACTAATCTTGCTTTGAATCTGTCAATAGATTTGTTTTTGAAGTTATACTTCTATTCATGCACTCGGTGGAAAAGATTTGTGTACAGTTAAATGGGAAAAATCATTACATATGTAATGGTGTGAGTAAGAGAGAGACAGACACACTTATAAGGTATATTGGTTGGTAAAAACAAAGATGAAATATTTATTACATGTTATTAGTCATAACTATAAGTCCTTTGAATACCGTTCAAGATTCAGTACATTGAAAAGGGATAGATATACAAAAAACCGGTTGAACTAATGTATGAATATCATAGTGACGGACCACATGATTATTTGACAGATTATTTTATAATTCTGTCACGTAAGTTAACATTTTAAGTTTAGTATTTTATATTAAAAATGATATTCAGTAATGAGTATTGTATTGTAGTCTAAAATACCGTCACATGGTTGCAGTATATCCTGCACTATGCTTTTGAGGTTGTTGGCTACATAAACAGAGTTTTTACGAATAGTCGAGGAAATAAAGTACCAAAACCTACGAATTTTGTAAAGGAAGATGGATCGGAACGCGTTTTTTTGCATTGGGTTCGTTAAAGTATCAGGAAATTTGTCGCTATATATTTTATAATGTAAAAATGGAAATTGCATTTCTGCATTCGAAAAGTACATTCCGAACAGATAATAGAGAGAAAACTTACAACTCGGTAAGTATTGCTGAAAATGGGTTCAATTTATATACTCGGGGTTTTTGGAGTCGCTGAACACGAATATCGCGATTCCGAAACTCTCCGCGGCACTTGGTGTCTAGGGTATTTACCTCTTCTCCTGGGGTTTTATGTAAATTCTGTACGAAATCAGTGCACACTTGGTACTCGGTGGTTTTTTGAGTCGCTAAATACGATTATAATAATCGCGATGGTCTTCGAAACACCTGGTGCATAAGACGGACCTCGTCTCCAGGAATTTTATGCAAATTAGATACAAAAAGAGTGTGCACACCGCACACGGTACCAGGATGTTTTTGGGGTAGCTTACCACGAATATCATATAATGAGTTTACTAAATCATTCGCATGCAAATTTATGAATCCATGCGCGTGCATAGGAATATAACTTCTGCCGGCAGTCCCACTGATTGCCACACTAGTTTTTTTTTTAACTGACTTATTAAAAATGTTGTTTTTATAGGTGGTAAGTCGACAAGATCCCATGTTTCATTTTCTTCTAATGAATTCATTTCCCGTTACACTGCATTTTCTCATTGGCAATAAGTGCTTGTTTGTAGCAGGACTGTGTTTTTACTCCCAAAAACATCCGTAATTGCACTCATAATAAAATATTCATATCTAACTCGTTTATTGACCGTGTTGATCTATCCCTAAGTTGTCTGTTGTTTTGTAAAATTTTAATATCCCTACTATTAGATATTCCATTATCTGATAGTAGGGATTATCATTATTTGCCTCCACTTCTTTATTTTCTCTTCTTTTTTCATCTGTCTGCATTTCTTTGTCACTTGTGTTTCTTTAGAAATTACACAAAATTTGGTAGAGTTGCGACAACTCTCTTTAAAGATAACATCTTTCTATCTCAATTTATTTCTTTCAGTTGGCATTATTATAATCCATGATCTTTATCATAGCCCACAAGAACACCTTTTATTGTATTTTTATCCATTTTACGTCTATGTGTCTATGTACTTTACGAATATGTGCGTAACAAATGGATCCAATAATCCTCAAGTGTTTTAAATTAAGTTTTCTTCCAAACCAAATTTCATAAGGTGCACTATCGTCAATACCTGATGATCTTGATCTATTAAGAATATATGTTGCAGTTCACACCAATTCAGCTCAAAGAGTTTGAGGAAGATTATTTCCTAAATGCATCACTGTCCTGGCTATCTCGGCTATTTTCTCTTTCTACACAACCGTTTTGTTCAGGACTATAGAGCATCTCTGTCTGGTTCAGTTTTGTTAAAGTATGACCTTCATAATAACATTTTCAAATTCTCCTCCATTGTCACTAAGAAGTTCTTTGACAATATATCCGGTAGCTTTAACTTTAGCCAGCATAACTTTTAGTTTTTCAGCTACTTCATTTTTTTCTTTCATACTAAAATCATTCTTAAACAGAACAAAATACTTATAACCAGACTGGGATAAATTAAATAGGCCACACACATCCATGTGAATTACCTCAAAGGTTTTAGTTGCACGCTGTTGAGTTTCAAATTTTAATCTTTGAGCCTTACCAAAAACGCACATCTCGCAAAATAAGATATTTAATGTGTCTCTTGTTTTGATGGCCAAGTGTCTCGTGATATAGTTAAAGAAGATCTTCATTAAATTATACTGGAATCCTAGGCTTAATACTTTTCAACTCACCAAAACGAGATCTTTTGCCTGTAAGTAAAACTTTACTATTATCAAGAAAATAACATTTTTCAAATTTGCTCTTAGGTAGCTTGTCCTGTGCTGCTAAAACAGAAAACAAGTTCTTCTTTATCCTGGGTACAAACCAGACATCAGTAAGTTGAATTTTAGTTGATACATTGTTATTAACTGCTGCTTCTACTATTAGACTACCTTTTGTTTCCATTAGCTGTGATTAGACTATGTGCTTCTTTAAAACATTCAAAAGAAACGATAAAGTCGTTTCGATTAATAATATGGTTTATAGCCCCATTGTCCACATACCAAATTTCAGCATCCAAAGCAACAGTAAGCACATGATTAGATACAACTTCCAAAATTATATTTACCTACACAAATTTTTGATTCTTTATCTGATTTTGGTCTACCATTGGCCTTCTATTTTATGCATTGTCTCACTTTATGTCCGTGTTTCTAACAATAACGACATATAACTGGTGTCTTAGTTTTCTGAACTACTATAATGTTTCTTGCGTACTTTGAAAACTACTCCTAGACTGCGATTCGTGCATTTGCTTTTCATATGCGCATACCTAAGTAAGATTATCGAACATTCTATCCAGATTTTGCTATCAGTGTACAACTGACTTTAAACAAGAAAAAACTTTCAGGTAATGTAGCCTAATATTTTTTTTATCAACAAAACATCAGGGAGAGCACGTTTGCAAGTAGTACTAGGTACATACAATTTTACCTCTTACAATTAAAGTCTGCAATTCGTTTCAAAGATTTTTCAGCTTTGATAACTTAAGTAATAATGTCATCTTCAGGTTGTTTCTTGTAACCAAAGAACTGAATACATTTGTCACACATTTTATCTTCTCCTGATGCATCGAAAAGCCAATGCAATTCCAACAATACTTCTCTCGCTGTCTGGAAACGCATAACCTTTTCAAAGTGTTTCTTCAGTCATGTTTGTAGTAAATGCAAGCAGAATATTATTATCAGCTTTAATATCAAATTTCAGGCAAGATTGATATTTGACTATTTCTGCTGGTTCAATAGTGGATGACAGAGCTCTAGGAGATTACAACTTTTCTTTACTTACATCTACAGCACGAGAAATTCTTTTTAACAAAATGTACATCTTATACTTCTAGTTTGTCCAATTGGATTTACCTTCAAGCAAGCCAATTTGTACCTTATTACTTGAATTATCCATACTGACTAAGTATAAATGTTTATTCGACCAAATTACTAATGATTACAGTTCTCTAAACCGTGTTCAGGGCCCATAAGCACTTGAGAGTAGAGGTGGAATTAAAAATATAATACTTAAAAGGACTTTCTATTACAGTTGACTTGTACATAAATCAATATCACAAAATAAATTAATCATAAACAAATAGTACAAAAACAAAAGCTTGTTTATATAAGTATAAACAAAGCTAGGCAATGTAAGTTATAAACTATCTTCATCAAGAGACATTAATATCATTTTTTTGCGTTCCTATTTGCTATTGAAAAAAGAGGGTTGAAAGGGCTAACAATATCTGTAGTGAAATTACGAACGTATTAAATAAAGTTTTTCATTAGATGTACACAGCAAATTTTTAGCAACCGAAAGAACGTGGGAAACTCGGTGAATTTCGAAGGAATTTAGTTTAACAATATTTGCCACTTCAATGTAACTAACTTATAATTTAATACAGAAGAACTACATACAACAATAAGCACTGTTTTTTAAATAGTTATTTATAAACAAGATACATATATTACAAGATGTTAGAGATGGCGCTTGCTTGGTCCACTTGAAAGTGATAGCAGCGAATAAGAGAGAAACAGGAGGAACTTTATACTTATACTTACTCTTTAACATCTTCAATAATTCTTTTCAAGTTACCTTCCCTTTTTGAAATCTGATTATAATAAATCGAATTTTGTTTTATTTTAGTTTCAAGTACCTCTAACTTTCTTAACAAATCTGATTTTTCAGATTCACTTTTTTGAAAATTCTCCTTCATTTTTTCAAGTTCAGCAACCTATTGATCAAAAAATATTTTTCGAATTTAAACACTTAACATAGAAAATAATTCTTACAACAACTTTATGTTGCATTTGAATGGTGTTATAAGCATTAGTTTTTCCTATCAATTCTTCTTCAACTGTCCGTAATTTCTTTGTGATAAGATTAAAATTAAAATTTTTTTCAGCTAAACTGTGTGTAGATTCATTAAGAGTTCGTTTTATCTCTTGTAATTCGCTTGTAACTATTTCCAAATCTGCCTTAAGTTGTTTTACTTGACCCTGTAATACTTTATTATGGAGGGCCATATACTTTATGTATAAATTGATTTAAAATGCTTATTTTTCTACTTACGCGTTTGATACACAGTTCTGTTTTAAATTCATGTATCATCTTTTCCAACTCTTCAGACCCGTCATGATTGTCTAAAACTAAATTACGTAACGGTGGAAGAATATCATTAACCGTCTGTTTTTCGTCCAATAAATCCATGACTAAATACCATTAAGTAAATATTATTTCAATTAATTAATTAAACCGGCGAAAGAATTTAATCGTACGTCAAAATTCAAACTTCGAATATGATCCCTTTATAGAGGGAAGCACCATACAGTAGTGTGTTCAACAATCTCTTTGAGTGTGTTCAATACAATATCCAGAGATAAAAAAGTCTGTGGTTATACTAAGGCACTATAAACATAGGTATTATCATCAGCCATGTTTAGTCCAATGTCAACCACAAAACCAGAGATAATAGAATAGATGTGTTGATGCCTATTATAAAGTTGGCAACAAGTTCCGACATCAGCGCACTTTAAAACTTAACTTCTATACCCTTTTTATGCTTTAAGTACCTGAAATTTATTTTAAACTAAAACCACTTATAGTACTTACTTTGTCATTATACCGTTATAAGTACTTTTTCGCTCTTCTGCTACCAGCTCGTTTAGTTTCCATTTTCACCGCTATAAAATACGATTGCACGTCTGTTTAATTTGTCTATGGTCTAGCACGTGAACTGAGTGACATTTGACAAAAAATGGCTGATGATAATACCTATATCTATAGTGCCTTAGTTATACTAAGGCACTATAAACATAGGTATTATCATCAGCCATGTTTTGTCCAATGTCACTATATTCACGTGTTAGACCATAAACAAATTAAAGTGACGTGCAATCATATTTTGTAGTGGTGAAAATAGGAACTAACCCAGCTGGTAGCGCGAAAAGCGGAAAAGTAGTTATAATCGTATAGTGCCTTAGTAAGTACTAGTAGTGTTGTTTTAATATAAATTTAAGGTACTTTAAGCATAAAAAGGGTGTAGAAGTATAGTGAATAGTTTTAAACATGGTGCGCTGAAGTCGGAACTTGTTGCCATCTTTATATTAGCATCAACACATCTATTCTATTATCTCTGGTTTTGTGGTTGACATTGGACAAAACTAGAGATAATAGAACAGATGTGTTGAAGCCTAATATAAAGTTGGCAACAAGTTCCGACATCAGCGCACCATGTTTTTGTTTAAAATTTTACTTTAACACCCTTTTTATGCTTAAAGTACCTTAAATTTATTTTAAACTAAAACCACTAATAGTACTTATTCTGTTATTATACCGTTATAAGTACTTTTTCGCTTTTCGCACTACCAGCTAGTTTAGTTCCCATTTTCACCACAAAATACGATTGCACGTGTCTCTTTAAGTTGTCTATGGTCTGACACGTAAATTGATTGACATTGGAATAAAAATGGCTGATAATAATACCTATATCTATTGTGCCTTAGTTATACCAGGGGCGGATCGTGAATTTGTGGTGCCTTGGGCTGAAACTATTTGGAAGCTTATCTAAATACTCAACTGATAGTCAATTTTCAAAAAACTGTTTTCTATATTGATGTAGATAAGTGTAAAGCAAAAATAGGAGAATAAAATGATTTGTGTTAGTGTATACAAATAGCAACTGTACAACATTATTGCAAAAAAATTGACAGATTATGTGTAGTTATGTTTAAATATAAATTAAAAAGCAAATTCCTTTATTTGTTCATCACATTGTAAATCTTTCCTTAAATCACAATTTATGGAAAGAACTGATAAATGATGGTTTGTCATTGTTGCCCTATATATATTTTCTATTTACGACATAAAGGAGAAAAAGCGCTCCGCTTCACAGCTACTGATTGGCAAAGTTATAAATATCTTTAAAAGTGTATAGCAATTTGGGAAAACAAGTTTCTTTTCATAAATAAGCATAAACATTTCATTGCAAGAGGTGTAAGATTCTGGCTTAGACAGTTAGACTGAAGTAGGATTTTAACTGAACGCACTCATTCACTAAATACTCGTCCACATTATCTGGATAATAATAAAAAATCTTACGTATACTTTCCAGATCTATATTTTCCATATTTTTGTCTTGCAAATTCATTAAAAATTTTCTTGCTATATGTCTCATAGACTGTGCTCCTTTTATTTAAATCCATAATCAGCTTACTTAAAGCTACGGTTTTTAAAAAGTGTGCGCGTCGCGAGTCTTACGGCTTAAGCAGAATAAGCTCAGCTTGACTCACAGTCCGTTTGGCGCGGGTCGGTTTTTATGAATTATCAGTTTTTAATATTCGTTGAAGTAAACGGATAGCGCAGAATGAACAATGCTATAGTTGCGTTTTTGATCGAAGGAATTGAGAACAATGAAGAAGACTTATTGTTGCTGACAATGAAAGAGCCCAATAGAAAAGTTGATGATTTATTTTCCTGTCGCAAATCCGAAGGAGCGTATGCAGTTACAGTGGAAAGACGACTTTTTGGAAACGAAATAAAATTTCGAGAATAGTAGACTATCTAGGGAGTTGTTTGAGATTGTTCTAAACCTCATAAAAGCAGAAATTTTTGGCTCATAATGATCACTGTTCACAAGCCACCACTTCGATATAATTAGCTTCAGCTTGTGTCGACGTGAGCTCTGCTCAACATACTGTCGGCCGTACGCCGCGCATTGTACCCCCATAAAGGTGGCTGACCCAAAGTGGAGAAATTTATCGAAATTTATATCAAAATTAGGTGCTTATTAGGTGCTATTTAGTTGCGCAAAACAAAAATTAGGTGAACTAACCGTTTTTGAAATATTTACGAAAAACCATGGGCCCGCCAGCCTTTAACAACCTAGCTGACCCATAATAAAAAAAAACAAAAAACTAGGATTGAATAATCTTTAAATTAAGTGCTAATTAAGTGCTTTTTAAAACACGAAACATAAAATAAAATAGGCTAAATAGGTTAGTTCAACACTCGTTGATTCCTTTGTTTTACTACTTTAATTTTTCTCTTAGATAGAACATTTCTAGAAAAATTTAAATAAAAAAAACATTACCTATTGAGACGTTTTTTACTTGTTCGAATTTTTTAGTTGAAATGTCTTGAAGTAGAAAAGTAATGGTATAAATAATTTTTGAGTAATTCAGATAGGTGCACTTCATTTTGAGTAGAGATAAAAAACGGCAGAGAAGTTTTGAGTCGAGATAAAAGTCAATTAATTACCGGAGCTACGCGCAAAAAAAACTATGGAAATTTTATGGGATTATTTCGTAGGTATTTGTACCAGTTTTTAAGTGCTTAGAAAGTGCAGACTGACACACTTGGTTAAAGACTTTAGGCTAAGAATTTCTAGTTGACTTGGCTCATCAGCGGTTTGTTCTGTTATTGAGTCTGTTGCCCTTACTGAGCACTTAAATATTTGACAAAAAGTTTTTTATAATAATTATTATATTTGGAAGTGGCCGGTAAGAAGTTTCAGCTCAGTGATCCCAGGTTAAAAAATTAAAAAATTTATTTCATTTCGGACGAGAGAATTATTAAGTAATAGAATTAAAAGAAAATTTTAATGATCTATGTGCTTAAAAAGTGCAGATTGATACTCTTAGTTGAGTCACAAGAAAACTTTGGCAAAATATTTTCAGTTGAAATTGCTCATTAGCAATTTATTTTATTTCCGGAAATGACCGGTTGCAAGTCTCAGCTCAGCGGTCCGAGTTAAAAAAAAATAAAAAAAAATTTTACTGGTGACCTTCCGTTATCCATTAAAAAAATTACGGGACAAAAAAATTTTACCGATTTCTAACTGTTCTTAAACTGCCGATGTCCATTTTGGTTCAAAGTGCAAGAAGAAATGTGACATTTTGCCATACACAATCAATATATTCAATTTTAATACGTTTAATTTTTAAATTTTTTATTTTATGTTTTAAAAAGCACTTAATTAGCACTTAATTTAAAGATTATTCAATCCTAGTTTTTTGTTTTTTTTTATTATGGGTCAGCTAGGTTGTTAAAGGCTGGCGGTCCCATGGTTTTTCGTAAATATTTCAAAAACGGTTAGTGCACCTAATTTTTGTTTTGCGCACCTAAATAGCACCTAAAAATCACCTAATTTTGACATAAATTTCGACAAATTTTTCCACTTTGGGCCAGCCACCTTTATGGGGGTGCGCATTGTTCTTAGAAACCGTAGCTTAAGGCAACGTTTAGCATCTCTTTTAAATTTTTCGGTGCCGTATACAGAGAATCTATCTTTAGATTTATCTGAAAATTTTGGAGTAATGCGTCTCTTGTTTTCATCATTGTAGTCTATTCTAACACTAGTAGGTACATAATTTTTTACCTGTATCTTCGTATTGGTGTCGTACGTTGTTCACGAAGTCTTTTCATGACACAATTAACCTGTTGTCTTCACAGATGTCTAAACAAGGGCTCTGTATTTTTTTATGAACTAAAGGAAATCTCTCCAAAATTTCTCCCCAAAAAATACTCAAAATTGCAGTATTGAGTTTCACCGTTTTATTAAATAAATCTGTACTTCTTTTCAGAACTCAACCTTCTCATCCCCATTTTCACTGAAAGTTTTGAAAATTTTCATGCCATCATAATTATTTTTTAAAGCTTTGCAACACCATAATGGCAAAACCATGTGGTCTGGTTTTAACTTTTTAAAGTAAATTTGAGCTTTATTTCACGATTTCTTTCACAGATTTTTTTTAAGGGAATGCGCAGCACCTGTACACATTATTCGCGGATTTATTTGTTTTTGTTGTGGTCGTGCTTGTACACCATTGTACATTTGTTTATTCGGGCATTAAGTGGCGGCGGTGCAGCGGGAAGTCCCTCATAATAGAGGCGAAAAAATACACATTCCAAAAACAAGCGACGGGAAATTCCCCGTTTTGTTCGATAGACACGCACATATAGTCTAAGATAAGACGGTAAAATTAGTAGGAAACCTTGCAATTTTTTTTATATGCATCGATTTGATGATTTGTAGGTAAGCTCAATATACCCTCCACTTCAAAATCTACCCTATGCCAATATGTGTTTTTCCTCTGGGGGTGGTTACCACCCCAACTCGGGCTTGGAAAATATTTATTAAAAAAAACATGGTAATCGCTAGAATCGTGAATTTTAAGACAAAAATGTTCCTTACAATTTTTTCGAAAAGTCAATACTTTTGGAGATATTGGTAACTGAAAGTTCACAAATTAAACGACGAACAAGCATGTTTTTAAACGATGCGCGATGTTTTCGGGAATTTACATTTTATCGGGAAAACTATCATAATATAAAATGAAGCTTATAAGAGAAAAGATGGATTCGTTCTTTTATAATTATCGCAAACTTAATATTCAGAAAGGTTTGACTGTTCGAAAGTAAACGCTTATTCATCGAATATAAAAATCCAAACATATGATGTTGAATAACCGAAACTTTATTTTACTTATAGGAACTTTTTTAAAGATCTCGAAAAATCTGTTCAAACGACAACTATACCCGAGCCGCTCAAAAGATGGAATGATCACGTGAACGGCACGCACTGTTTGAATATTACTCTCCCCAACCAACGTCACACGTCCAAATTACACCACTCAACAAAAAAGTACCCACCCTCGATGCCTACAGTTAATATTATCTCTGGTATGAGTACAGTGTAAACTGTACTTCGTTATTTTAGTTTAGAAGGCGTGGCATCTTACGATTACGTCGTCCAGTCACTGATCACGCGTCCTTGAATTCCATCTTTTGAGCAGATCGGGTATAGTAAAAATGATTTGCCTGAAATTTATGATAAGATAAGCTATAACTAAAATAAAGTCCGCTTATATTTTTTGCACCGCAAAAGTAACAAACTAACCAAAACCATCCTCCCCATACTCAAACAATTATTTCATCAAACCCATACGTCTGATATCTATGGATAGGTCTTCAAAAATGATACTTAGATTTCTAATATCATTTTTTTCTATACTGAATAGTTTGCGCGAGTGATAAAATGTGTGCCCCCTCCCCTGAAACTTCTGGAATAAGAGATTATAAAACTAAAAAAAGGGTGTGGCAGTCAGTTGGACTGCCGGCAGAAGTTATACTTCTATGCAGGCACCCGGTTAATAAATTTTTATGCGAATGATTTAGCAAAATCATTATATGATATTCGTGTTTAGCGACCTCAAAAACCTCCTAGTACCGAGTACACACTCATTTTGTATTAAATTTGCATAACATTTCCTGGAGATGAGGTCCGTCTTAAGTACCAGGTGTTTCGGACACCATCTCCATTATTATATTCGTATTCAGCGACCCAAAAAACAGCCGAGTTCCAAGTGTAATTTTGTACAGAATTTACATAAAACACCAGGAGAAGAGGTAAATACTCTAGGCCCCAAGTGCCGCAGAGACTTTCGACGTCATGCGATATTCGTGTTCAGCGACCCCAAAAACCCCGAGTACATAAATTGAACCCATTTGGAATACTTACCGAGTTGTAATATTTCTATCTATTGTCTGTTCGGAATGCACTTTTCGACTATTCTTAAAACTCTGTTTATGTAGCCAACAACCTCAAAAGCATAGTGCAGGATATAATGCAACCATGTGACGGTACTATGGAATACAATACAATACTCATTACTGAATATTATTATTAATATAAAATACTAAACTTTATATGTTTACTTACGTGACAGAATTATAAAATAATCTGTCAAACACAATGTAATACGTCACTATGATATTCCAAAATATTAGCTCAGACTGTTTTTTGTATACCTATCTCTTTTCAATGTACTGAATGTTTAAACGGTATTTAAAGGACTTATAGTTATGACTAAACATGTGGTAAATATTTCATCTTTGTTTTTACCGACCAATATACCTTATATTATGTGTTTCTGTCTCTCTCTTACTCACACCATTACATATGTAATGATTTTTCTCATTTAACCCCACACAAATCGAGTGCATGAATAGAAGTATAACTTCAAAAAATATATGGTGTACATTACCATGTAAACTACTGAAAGTTGGTTATACCGTAGGTAAGTAGTTTTTTTTTAAAAACATCGATCAAAGTTACAACGAACTGCAAGAACTTTTATATTGGTAGTTGCTGCTACGGAACCCTTTATGGGCGAAACCGACTCGCACTTATCTCCTTTTTAAATGCGAAAACATACTACCAAAACGTGACACGACGCCACGCCAACCGACGCATGTCAGTACTTATTAATTCCATATATTTAATATAGTCAGAACTCTGAGTCAGAAGCACATAGACAACACGCTATGTGACCACACGCCGCGACATAAATATATGGAATTGATAGGTACTGACATGCGTCGGGTGGCGTGGCGTCGTGTCACGTTTTGATAGTATGTTTTCGCCTTTACTCTTACCTACAGATTTTTTTGGGATAAAGAAAAATATATGGGATTTAATAAAAATAGTGAGTCAAAATATTTTAATTCATTCGTATATCACTAAACAAGCAGTTCGTACATTCTTTAAGATTACTATATCCATTATGAGTTATTATGAGTTATAATTAAATACTAATACCTACTTTTATCATAAAAATATCTTCTTAACCCAAACCTCCTCCAGCCAAAGAGGCAATTGCAGCGGTAGGGATTCTATTACTTTTCGTAGCTTGAATACCAAATGATATCTTCGTTAAAAATCCATTTACACCTCCAGTATATTTATTATATATAAATTGCTTATCCGGATAAAGTATAAAATAGTCACCTTCGATATTTACATTACCAGAAGAATCAAAAGTAGCGTTTTCGTTTCTCGAAAAGCCATCACTAGTTTCAACTCTAAGAAATGATAATATATAAAAAAAATAACAAAGATGTACATTATAGGTTACTTACATAAAATCATATCCATTTGGTCTCAAATGATTATCATATCTACTTATGATCACATTTTCTTCGATAGGTTTACTGTTAGAAGTAGCCAATAA
>CAXIIO010001317.1:0-89590 GCA_964028335.1 Altica lythri | reverse complement strand
GCCATTTACATCTACAAAGTTTTGAAACAAGTACATCCTGACACCGGTATTTCCAGTAAAGCTATGAGTATCATGAACAGTTTTGTTAATGATATTTTCGAACGTATTGCAGCTGAAGCTTCACGTTTAGCACATTACAATAAACGTTCTACGATTACCAGTAGAGAAATTCAAACTGCAGTTCGTCTATTACTTCCCTGGTGAATTGGCTAAACACGCAGTCAGTGAAGGAACAAAAGCTGTAACTAAATATACAAGTTCTAAATAATTTCATGTTTATTTACATAGCATTTACCTATTTCTTTTTAACAACAACAACGGTTCTTTTAAGAACCACAACATATACGTATATATATATAAAATGATAAAAATTATAATTAAATTGTATTAGATTTTATTATTAATGACAAGATCTATTACAGTAT
This sequence comes from Altica lythri, assembly GCA_964028335.1. NCBI lineage: Eukaryota > Metazoa > Arthropoda > Insecta > Coleoptera > Chrysomelidae > Altica > Altica lythri. Next base: position 89,165 of record CAXIIO010001317.1, on the reverse strand, counting down.
AAAAATTATATAATTTTTTTATTAAAATATTGAAACAAAAAAAAAGAATATAATTACTGAATTTTTAAATAATTAACAATAAAATATTAAAGAAAGAAATAAATAAATAAATAAATAAATAATACAAATTTTATAGTAAATAGCATACAAATTATTAATTATATCCTCAAATATTTTATAAATAATCCAAAATATATTCTACAAATAATACAAATTGAATAAACAACAAAAAAATGACATTTTTTTTATTTTTACATCTTTTATTTTCTGAAACAACTGACTATTATCTGTTATAATATATTTAACTTAGTGAAGTTTAGGTTGCAAAAATTAAGTAACTATTAAATTTTATCATAATTAATAAAATATACTTGTGGTTCTGAAAAGAACCGTTGTTGTTATTTATATAAAAAAAAATCCCTGTTTAGGCACGTTCTCCACGAATTCTTCTAGCCAATTGAATGTCTTTAGGCATTATAGTTACACGTTTAGCATGGATGGCACACAAATTTGTATCTTCAAAAAGACCAACCAAGTAAGCTTCACTGGCTTCTTGAAGAGCCATTACAGCGGAACTTTGGAAACGTAAATCGGTTTTAAAATCCTGTGCAATTTCTCGCACTAAACGTTGGAAAGGTAATTTTCGGATCAAAAGCTCAGTACTTTTCTGATAACGTCTGATTTCACGAAGAGCTACAGTTCCGGGACGGTAACGATGTGGTTTTTTAACGCCACCAGTAGCTGGAGCACTCTTACGAGCTGCTTTTGTAGCTAATTGTTTTCTGGGAGCTTTACCTCCGGTTGATTTACGAGCCGTTTGCTTTGTACGTGCCATTATTATTACAAATTATTCAAAAAAAAAAATTTATAAGAACAGCGCCAACGACGACTTGATACTAACAATAGTAGAGTTCGAATGAATTTAATTTTGTTTTGGTCTGCTCTTTTATCACCTCGATCTGGTCGCTGATTGGTCGAGAGGTGGAGCTTAGCCAACAAAAAGCCGTACTCTCAAGGAGAAACTACAGTCAACGTGCAGTGTTTGTTCGTAACGAATCTTACTTGCAGTTTTAATCAATTCGTTTTTATTTAATATGACAGGCCGAGGTAAAGGTGGAAAAGGTCTTGGTAAAGGGGGTGCTAAACGTCACCGTAAAGTATTACGTGATAATATCCAAGGTATTACCAAACCTGCCATTAGAAGATTGGCACGTAGAGGTGGTGTCAAACGTATATCTGGTCTTATCTATGAAGAAACCAGAGGAGTACTGAAAGTATTTTTGGAAAATGTAATCAGAGATGCTGTAACTTATACAGAACATGCTAAAAGGAAAACCGTCACAGCCATGGATGTTGTTTATGCATTAAAAAGACAGGGACGTACTTTGTATGGTTTTGGAGGTTAAAAATATTTAACTTGATAATCGTCAATATTGTCAACTATCATCTAAATATATTGTTAAACAATAAAATAAAACATCGGTTCTTTTCAGAACCACAAAAATTAAATTTATCAATGATAAAAATTTCATAAACTAAACAAAACAAACAAACGATTTATTTTTCTTTTTGGCTTTTACTACAATCAGTTAATTTATTTTAATTAAAATTAAAAGATTCTATATCAATAATGTAAACTATTTTACTTTTATACATTAATTAAACGGATAATTATTATAATTTTTTTTAAGTTAGATTATTATTTTTTGTTAAATTATAAAATCACACACACACATAATACTGACCATCTTATGAAAGATACTGTTTGTTAAGATATTTAATTTAAAACAGCTTTTGTTTTTTTTTTGTCTTTTATTCATTCATATCAATCCTAGTTAAGAAGAATAATAAAGGAACATCCCAATTTTGGATATGTTATTTTTTAAATGCTAATAATATGTTTTTATTTTGTTTTCTCTATTATTCTACAAGTCTATCTAAACGAAACCACAGTTCAGTTTAATTTTTATATACTTACTTAAAAAACAAAACGTTTATATATCGATTTAATTAAAATAATTATAACTTTTCTCTATCATATATATATATTCACATATAGATTGTGGCCCTTAAAAGGGCCGAGTATTATTTGATATGATATTAATATTGTATTAAATTAGGCTTTCTTTTCAGTTTTCTTGGGTAAAAGAACAGCTTGTATATTTGGTAAAACACCACCTTGTGCAATTGTAACACCAGACAGAAGTTTATTTAATTCTTCGTCGTTACGAATTGCCAATTGCAAATGTCTAGGAATAATACGAGTTTTCTTGTTGTCACGAGCAGCATTACCCGCCAATTCTAGTACTTCAGCAGCTAAATATTCCATGACAGCAGCCAAATAAACTGGTGCACCAGCTCCAACACGTTCAGCATAATTTCCTTTTCTCAACAGACGATGAATACGTCCAACGGGAAATTGTAAACCAGCACGGTTTGATCGTGACTTTGCCTTTCCTTTAACTTTTCCACCTTTACCACGTCCGGACATTTTTCTTTATATATAGTTGTACAAAAAGAGACAACACACTCTACTCTTACACGAAACGTTATGAAAATTTCTATAATCTACCAACAAATTTATAGTAACGAGTATAGCCAATAGCGTACAGCGCACATGCCGTAACGCAGTGGGTGGAGCCTATTGAAGAAACGCAACTTTATTATAATATGCCTTGTAAGTCGGCGGCACCACACAGTTAACGTTATACTTTGGTACCGTTTAACAGTAAATATGCCACCAAAAACAAGCGGAAAAGCTGCGAAAAAAGCCGGCAAGGCACAAAAAAATATTTCTAAAGGTGATAAGAAGAAGAGACGAAAGAGGAAGGAAAGTTATGCCATTTACATCTACAAAGTTTTGAAACAAGTACATCCTGACACCGGTATTTCCAGTAAAGCCATGAGTATCATGAACAGTTTTGTTAATGATATTTTTGAACGTATTGCAGCAGAAGCTTCCCGTTTAGCACACTACAATAAACGTTCTACGATTACCAGTAGAGAAATTCAAACTGCAGTTCGTCTATTACTTCCTGGTGAATTGGCTAAACACGCAGTCAGTGAAGGAACAAAAGCTGTTACTAAATATACAAGCTCCAAGTAATTTACATAATTAATTGGACAAATTTGCAATACAAAACGGTTCTTTTCAGAACCACAATATATTTATATTTTATTAATGAATAAAAACCATTTTATTATCTATATCCAAAAACTTTGAGAAAAATTTGTTGAAATGTCAAATTTGTTCTCTTAAAAATTAAATTATCAGTATCTTTAAAACTGTAAAATGTTACAGTCGTATTAAATAAGTAATTTCATTCTTTCTGATGTTCATTTTTGAATCATTAAAACTATTTATGATATTAGAAATTGTTGGTTAGCAACAATGAAACGACTAAGTGGACTCTTTTAAATTATCCTACGTTTTGGGTTTAGATGGAAAGTTTTACGTTTTGACGCTATTTGAGCTCATCTGCAGGGATTTAGATGGAAAAGTTTTACGTTTCGAACATATTTGAAACTGTTTTTTTAAACTTTTTTAGTTCATCTTCAATGATTTAGTTGGAAAGTTTTACGTTTCGAACCTATAAAAGTTCATCTTCAGGGATTTAGATGAAAAGTTTTACGTTTCGAACCTATAAGAGTTTATCTTTAGGGATTTAGAAAGAAAAGTTTTACGTTTTGACCCTATTTGATGTCATCTTCAGAGATGTAGATGGAAAAGTTTACTTTTATTTGTACAATACTTATAGTGTTATATAACTTGTAAAAAAACAAAAACATTTTCTTTAAAATTGCAGTTAGTTAAAAAAATACAAACAAAAGTACAAGAAATCCCAATAGATGTCGCTACATGCTTGAAATTTATTTAATTTATGTATTTTATAATTCTTGTTTAATTTTAGCTAATATCATTACAATTATTTTGTCAAAATGTATGATTAATCAGATAAATCGTTATTTTATATGTAAAATAATTGATAATAATAGAAACCTTAGTAAGAAATGTCTCTTTTTGAAGTATAGTATGAGGGAATGATGACAAAAATATATAAAAAAATAGAGATGTGTACCCTGTATACCCTAATTGTTTCTATAGATTTCCACATATAACTTTTTAATTAATATCATATATTAATAAACAATCAATTTTAACTTGTTCAATCACTTTGTAAAAAGTTTTAAGAGTATCTAGAATAGGTCGAACCGAAATAAAACTGTATAAAATTTAGCGTTAGTTGAATAATTATGCTTAAAAAATGATTTAACGAAAGAAATCTTTTATGTTGGATGAAATTTTTCAGTTGTAAAAACGGTAAATAGTGTCATAGAAGATGGAAAATTCCTTACAAAAACGTATTGTTTAATAAACTTTTTCTGTGTTTCACAAAATGCCTAGCTTTATTTTACCTACTTTTTTCATATAAGATAAAACAATTGGCAATTAAAATATCACATAGATGACAGATAAATAATTATAAAACCTATTAGAAAATAGATTGTTTAAATAAATTTTACTTTTAAGGATAAATTAGTGTTTATTATAAAAAGTTCTTTTCTAAACCAACGTTTTAACAGATATTCGAATAGTGTGATAATGGTTGAACATGGTATATTACAATCTTACGTAAGTTTTTATTCTAGGTAGATAAATTAAAAATTATATAACAATATCAAAATAGATAGTTGAATTTTTACATTTATAAATGTAAAAAATAATTTGTTTTATTGAAATTGAACATTATAACGGCTTAATCCGAACATTCGAGCTGAATCATTACATAGCAGTTTTTGAGCTGATTTCAAGACAATATTTTCAAGTGTGCTATTAAAATTTTTGCAGCATACTAAAATTTGGACTTTCTATTTGACTTTCTTAGTTTATTGTTGATGTGGGTTTTTTCAAAATACCTCAGGTCGGTGAAAAAGAAAACGATGTTAACATGACTATCGCTCTGTGGTAGCGCCACTTTAGTTTCATGAACTCAAAGTGCAACCATTCAGTCTTCGGTCCGACCACACTAACCGACTACTCGGTGTTCGTGTAATTTTTGGCGCATTTTATTTAAACACAATTCGAGATAAATTCTCAGTGATTCAGTGAAAAAATAAAAATTTATACATAACTATGGCCGATACAGATAACCAGAATTCGGCAACTTCTGCAACGACCGGTGCCAATGCATCTCAGATCTCTTCTTCATCAAAAAAAGAGAAAAAAAATAAAAATCCAAGAAGTAAACCTTCTCACCCACCTACATCTGAAATGGTCAATAACGCTATTAAAGGACTAAAAGAGAGAGGTGGATCGTCGCTTCAAGCTATCAAAAAATATATAACAGCAAATTACAAAGTTGACGCTGAAAAAGTTGCGCCTTTCATCAAAAAGTACTTAAAATCTGCTGTAGTATCAGGATCTCTGGTCCAAACTAAAGGAAAGGGTGCATCAGGTTCATTTAAACTTGCATCAGCTGCATCCACTGGATCGATCAAAAGTACTAGTGCCACTGGTGAAAAGAAAAAGGCTTCTGGTGCAAAACCCAAAAAAGCTGCAACTGTAAAACGATCTAGTTTAGCAACTGGAGATAAAACTAAACCGGCTAAGAAATCAATCAAAGCGAAAAAATCACCAATAAAAGCTGCTAAACCGAAAAAAGACGAAAAGAAAACACCATCTGCTGCTAAAACTACATCGACTACAACTGCAAAATCACCGATTAAAGCCAAAAAATCAGCTAAAGGTCCAACTAAAAAACCAAAGGCACCAAAACCAAAAACTGCCAAAACTCCTACTTCACCTAAAGCCAGGAAGGCAGCATCACCTAAAAAGAAGAAATAAACACGAAATATTTATATATCATCGTTGTTTATGTGGTATCATCCTTCAATAAACTGTTATTATAAACAAATGGCCCTTTTGAGGGCCACAAAATTATTCAATTTTAATAATGATAGAATAAAAATAATAATTATAATAATAATAAAACAAAAACCGTATAAGTTGATAAGTTTGATACAAGTTTTAAAAATTTTAAATTGTAAAAAAAAAAAAAATTATTTATCATTCAATTAGATTTTCTTTTGTACGAATTTAGCTAAATATTAAAACAAAAATGAATATATATATATATATATATATATATATATATATGTATTGTGCTTCTTAAAGATTTTCTAAGTGGAAACGCAATAAATCACAACAAAATATAACAATATTTGTTTTTATATAAAAACATTTTTTTTTATCAACAAATCATTTTAGCAAATATTTATTTTATTATACGTTTACTTTTTTTTTACGTTATTAGACTAGAATGACATTTATTATCATTCAATTTCAAATTGCATTCCAAATTTGCAAATTAATAAATAAATTATACATGTGTTAGTTTTTTTTTTGTCGAACATTATAAAATAATAATAATATTATGGCCCTGAAAAGGGCCGAGTATTTACTAATTTGACAACGAATAAAAAATTTAAGCCTTCTTTTCAGTTTTCTTGGGTAAAAGAACAGCTTGTATATTTGGTAAAACACCACCTTGTGCAATTGTAACACCAGACAGAAGTTTATTTAATTCTTCGTCGTTACGAATTGCCAATTGCAAATGTCTAGGAATAATACGAGTTTTCTTGTTATCACGAGCAGCATTACCCGCCAATTCTAGTACTTCAGCAGCTAAATATTCCATGACAGCAGCCAAATAAACTGGTGCACCAGCTCCAACACGTTCAGCATAATTTCCTTTTCTCAACAGACGATGAATACGTCCAACGGGAAACTGTAAACCAGCACGAGTTGATCGTGTCTTTGCCTTTCCTTTAACTTTGCCTCCTTTACCACGTCCGGACATTTTCACTTAGTTACAGACAGATAGACAGAAAAAGAACTGAGGAATACTCTCCACGGTGCAAAGAGATATGAAAATATTTACTATGTACCAACAAATTTATACTAACGAGTGTAGCCAATAGCGTACAGCGCACATGCCATAACGCAGTGGGTGGAGCCTATTGAAGAAACGGAACTTTATTATAAATATGCCTCGTAAGGTAGAGACACCGCTTAGTTGACGTTATACTTTGTATCGTTTAATAGTAAATATGCCACCAAAAACAAGCGGAAAAGCTGCAAAAAAAGCCGGAAAGGCACAAAAAAATATTTCTAAAGGAGATAAAAAGAAGAGACGAAAGAGGAAGGAAAGTTATGCCATTTACATCTACAAAGTTTTGAAACAAGTACATCCTGACACCGGTATTTCCAGTAAAGCTATGAGTATCATGAACAGTTTTGTTAATGATATTTTCGAACGTATTGCAGCTGAAGCTTCACGTTTAGCACATTACAATAAACGTTCTACGATTACCAGTAGAGAAATTCAAACTGCAGTTCGTCTATTACTTCCTGGTGAATTGGCTAAACACGCAGTCAGTGAAGGAACAAAAGCTGTAACTAAATATACAAGTTCTAAATAATTTCATGTTTATTTACATAGCATTTACCTATTTCTTTTTAACAACAACAACGGTTCTTTTAAGAACCACAACATATACGTATATATATATAAAATGATAAAAATTATAATTAAATTGTATTAGATTTTATTATTAATGACAAGATCTATTACAGTATAAAAATTATATAATTTTTTTATTAAAATATTGAAACAAAAAAAAAGAATATAATTACTGAATTTTTAAATAATTAACAATAAAATATTAAAGAAAGAAATAAATAAATAAATAAATAAATAATACAAATTTTATAGTAAATAGCATACAAATTATTAATTATATCCTCAAATATTTTATAAATAATCCAAAATATATTCTACAAATAATACAAATTGAATAAACAACAAAAAAATGACATTTTTTTTATTTTTACATCTTTTATTTTCTGAAACAACTGACTATTATCTGTTATAATATATTTAACTTAGTGAAGTTTAGGTTGCAAAAATTAAGTAACTATTAAATTTTATCATAATTAATAAAATATACTTGTGGTTCTGAAAAGAACCGTTGTTGTTATTTATATAAAAAAAAATCCCTGTTTAGGCACGTTCTCCACGAATTCTTCTAGCCAATTGAATGTCTTTAGGCATTATAGTTACACGTTTAGCATGGATGGCACACAAATTTGTATCTTCAAAAAGACCAACCAAGTAAGCTTCACTGGCTTCTTGAAGAGCCATTACAGCGGAACTTTGGAAACGTAAATCGGTTTTAAAATCCTGTGCAATTTCTCGCACTAAACGTTGGAAAGGTAATTTTCGGATCAAAAGCTCAGTACTTTTCTGATAACGTCTGATTTCACGAAGAGCTACAGTTCCGGGACGGTAACGATGTGGTTTTTTAACGCCACCAGTAGCTGGAGCACTCTTACGAGCTGCTTTTGTAGCTAATTGTTTTCTGGGAGCTTTACCTCCGGTTGATTTACGAGCCGTTTGCTTTGTACGTGCCATTATTATTACAAATTATTCAAAAAAAAAATTTATAAGAACAGCGCCAACGACGACTTGATACTAACAATAGTAGAGTTCGAATGAATTTAATTTTGTTTTGGTCTGCTCTTTTATCACCTCGATCTGGTCGCTGATTGGTCGAGAGGTGGAGCTTAGCCAACAAAAAGCCGTACTCTCAAGGAGAAACTACAGTCAACGTGCAGTGTTTGTTCGTAACGAATCTTACTTGCAGTTTTAATCAATTCGTTTTTATTTAATATGACAGGCCGAGGTAAAGGTGGAAAAGGTCTTGGTAAAGGGGGTGCTAAACGTCACCGTAAAGTATTACGTGATAATATCCAAGGTATTACCAAACCTGCCATTAGAAGATTGGCACGTAGAGGTGGTGTCAAACGTATATCTGGTCTTATCTATGAAGAAACCAGAGGAGTACTGAAAGTATTTTTGGAAAATGTAATCAGAGATGCTGTAACTTATACAGAACATGCTAAAAGGAAAACCGTCACAGCCATGGATGTTGTTTATGCATTAAAAAGACAGGGACGTACTTTGTATGGTTTTGGAGGTTAAAAATATTTAACTTGATAATCGTCAATATTGTCAACTATCATCTAAATATATTGTTAAACAATAAAATAAAACATCGGTTCTTTTCAGAACCACAAAAATTAAATTTATCAATGATAAAAATTTCATAAACTAAACAAAACAAACAAACGATTTATTTTTCTTTTTGGCTTTTACTACAATCAGTTAATTTATTTTAATTAAAATTAAAAGATTCTATATCAATAATGTAAACTATTTTACTTTTATACATTAATTAAACGGATAATTATTATAATTTTTTTTAAGTTAGATTATTATTTTTTGTTAAATTATAAAATCACACACACACATAATACTGACCATCTTATGAAAGATACTGTTTGTTAAGATATTTAATTTAAAACAGCTTTTGTTTTTTTTTTGTCTTTTATTCATTCATATCAATCCTAGTTAAGAAGAATAATAAAGGAACATCCCAATTTTGGATATGTTATTTTTTAAATGCTAATAATATGTTTTTATTTTGTTTTCTCTATTATTCTACAAGTCTATCTAAACGAAACCACAGTTCAGTTTAATTTTTATATACTTACTTAAAAAACAAAACGTTTATATATCGATTTAATTAAAATAATTATAACTTTTCTCTATCATATATATATATTCACATATAGATTGTGGCCCTTAAAAGGGCCGAGTATTATTTGATATGATATTAATATTGTATTAAATTAGGCTTTCTTTTCAGTTTTCTTGGGTAAAAGAACAGCTTGTATATTTGGTAAAACACCACCTTGTGCAATTGTAACACCAGACAGAAGTTTATTTAATTCTTCGTCGTTACGAATTGCCAATTGCAAATGTCTAGGAATAATACGAGTTTTCTTGTTGTCACGAGCAGCATTACCCGCCAATTCTAGTACTTCAGCAGCTAAATATTCCATGACAGCAGCCAAATAAACTGGTGCACCAGCTCCAACACGTTCAGCATAATTTCCTTTTCTCAACAGACGATGAATACGTCCAACGGGAAATTGTAAACCAGCACGGTTTGATCGTGACTTTGCCTTTCCTTTAACTTTTCCACCTTTACCACGTCCGGACATTTTTCTTTATATATAGTTGTACAAAAAGAGACAACACACTCTACTCTTACACGAAACGTTATGAAAATTTCTATAATCTACCAACAAATTTATAGTAACGAGTATAGCCAATAGCGTACAGCGCACATGCCGTAACGCAGTGGGTGGAGCCTATTGAAGAAACGCAACTTTATTATAATATGCCTTGTAAGTCGGCGGCACCACACAGTTAACGTTATACTTTGGTACCGTTTAACAGTAAATATGCCACCAAAAACAAGCGGAAAAGCTGCGAAAAAAGCCGGCAAGGCACAAAAAAATATTTCTAAAGGTGATAAGAAGAAGAGACGAAAGAGGAAGGAAAGTTATGCCATTTACATCTACAAAGTTTTGAAACAAGTACATCCTGACACCGGTATTTCCAGTAAAGCCATGAGTATCATGAACAGTTTTGTTAATGATATTTTTGAACGTATTGCAGCAGAAGCTTCCCGTTTAGCACACTACAATAAACGTTCTACGATTACCAGTAGAGAAATTCAAACTGCAGTTCGTCTATTACTTCCTGGTGAATTGGCTAAACACGCAGTCAGTGAAGGAACAAAAGCTGTTACTAAATATACAAGCTCCAAGTAATTTACATAATTAATTGGACAAATTTGCAATACAAAACGGTTCTTTTCAGAACCACAATATATTTATATTTTATTAATGAATAAAAACCATTTTATTATCTATATCCAAAAACTTTGAGAAAAATTTGTTGAAATGTCAAATTTGTTCTCTTAAAAATTAAATTATCAGTATCTTTAAAACTGTAAAATGTTACAGTCGTATTAAATAAGTAATTTCATTCTTTCTGATGTTCATTTTTGAATCATTAAAACTATTTATGATATTAGAAATTGTTGGTTAGCAACAATGAAACGACTAAGTGGACTCTTTTAAATTATCCTACGTTTTGGGTTTAGATGGAAAGTTTTACGTTTTGACGCTATTTGAGCTCATCTGCAGGGATTTAGATGGAAAAGTTTTACGTTTCGAACATATTTGAAACTGTTTTTTTAAACTTTTTTAGTTCATCTTCAATGATTTAGTTGGAAAGTTTTACGTTTCGAACCTATAAAAGTTCATCTTCAGGGATTTAGATGAAAAGTTTTACGTTTCGAACCTATAAGAGTTTATCTTTAGGGATTTAGAAAGAAAAGTTTTACGTTTTGACCCTATTTGATGTCATCTTCAGAGATGTAGATGGAAAAGTTTACTTTTATTTGTACAATACTTATAGTGTTATATAACTTGTAAAAAAACAAAAACATTTTCTTTAAAATTGCAGTTAGTTAAAAAAATACAAACAAAAGTACAAGAAATCCCAATAGATGTCGCTACATGCTTGAAATTTATTTAATTTATGTATTTTATAATTCTTGTTTAATTTTAGCTAATATCATTACAATTATTTTGTCAAAATGTATGATTAATCAGATAAATCGTTATTTTATATGTAAAATAATTGATAATAATAGAAACCTTAGTAAGAAATGTCTCTTTTTGAAGTATAGTATGAGGGAATGATGACAAAAATATATAAAAAAATAGAGATGTGTACCCTGTATACCCTAATTGTTTCTATAGATTTCCACATATAACTTTTTAATTAATATCATATATTAATAAACAATCAATTTTAACTTGTTCAATCACTTTGTAAAAAGTTTTAAGAGTATCTAGAATAGGTCGAACCGAAATAAAACTGTATAAAATTTAGCGTTAGTTGAATAATTATGCTTAAAAAATGATTTAACGAAAGAAATCTTTTATGTTGGATGAAATTTTTCAGTTGTAAAAACGGTAAATAGTGTCATAGAAGATGGAAAATTCCTTACAAAAACGTATTGTTTAATAAACTTTTTCTGTGTTTCACAAAATGCCTAGCTTTATTTTACCTACTTTTTTCATATAAGATAAAACAATTGGCAATTAAAATATCACATAGATGACAGATAAATAATTATAAAACCTATTAGAAAATAGATTGTTTAAATAAATTTTACTTTTAAGGATAAATTAGTGTTTATTATAAAAAGTTCTTTTCTAAACCAACGTTTTAACAGATATTCGAATAGTGTGATAATGGTTGAACATGGTATATTACAATCTTACGTAAGTTTTTATTCTAGGTAGATAAATTAAAAATTATATAACAATATCAAAATAGATAGTTGAATTTTTACATTTATAAATGTAAAAAATAATTTGTTTTATTGAAATTGAACATTATAACGGCTTAATCCGAACATTCGAGCTGAATCATTACATAGCAGTTTTTGAGCTGATTTCAAGACAATATTTTCAAGTGTGCTATTAAAATTTTTGCAGCATACTAAAATTTGGACTTTCTATTTGACTTTCTTAGTTTATTGTTGATGTGGGTTTTTTCAAAATACCTCAGGTCGGTGAAAAAGAAAACGATGTTAACATGACTATCGCTCTGTGGTAGCGCCACTTTAGTTTCATGAACTCAAAGTGCAACCATTCAGTCTTCGGTCCGACCACACTAACCGACTACTCGGTGTTCGTGTAATTTTTGGCGCATTTTATTTAAACACAATTCGAGATAAATTCTCAGTGATTCAGTGAAAAAATAAAAATTTATACATAACTATGGCCGATACAGATAACCAGAATTCGGCAACTTCTGCAACGACCGGTGCCAATGCATCTCAGATCTCTTCTTCATCAAAAAAAGAGAAAAAAAATAAAAATCCAAGAAGTAAACCTTCTCACCCACCTACATCTGAAATGGTCAATAACGCTATTAAAGGACTAAAAGAGAGAGGTGGATCGTCGCTTCAAGCTATCAAAAAATATATAACAGCAAATTACAAAGTTGACGCTGAAAAAGTTGCGCCTTTCATCAAAAAGTACTTAAAATCTGCTGTAGTATCAGGATCTCTGGTCCAAACTAAAGGAAAGGGTGCATCAGGTTCATTTAAACTTGCATCAGCTGCATCCACTGGATCGATCAAAAGTACTAGTGCCACTGGTGAAAAGAAAAAGGCTTCTGGTGCAAAACCCAAAAAAGCTGCAACTGTAAAACGATCTAGTTTAGCAACTGGAGATAAAACTAAACCGGCTAAGAAATCAATCAAAGCGAAAAAATCACCAATAAAAGCTGCTAAACCGAAAAAAGACGAAAAGAAAACACCATCTGCTGCTAAAACTACATCGACTACAACTGCAAAATCACCGATTAAAGCCAAAAAATCAGCTAAAGGTCCAACTAAAAAACCAAAGGCACCAAAACCAAAAACTGCCAAAACTCCTACTTCACCTAAAGCCAGGAAGGCAGCATCACCTAAAAAGAAGAAATAAACACGAAATATTTATATATCATCGTTGTTTATGTGGTATCATCCTTCAATAAACTGTTATTATAAACAAATGGCCCTTTTGAGGGCCACAAAATTATTCAATTTTAATAATGATAGAATAAAAATAATAATTATAATAATAATAAAACAAAAACCGTATAAGTTGATAAGTTTGATACAAGTTTTAAAAATTTTAAATTGTAAAAAAAAAAAAAATTATTTATCATTCAATTAGATTTTCTTTTGTACGAATTTAGCTAAATATTAAAACAAAAATGAATATATATATATATATATATATATATATATATGTATTGTGCTTCTTAAAGATTTTCTAAGTGGAAACGCAATAAATCACAACAAAATATAACAATATTTGTTTTTATATAAAAACATTTTTTTTTATCAACAAATCATTTTAGCAAATATTTATTTTATTATACGTTTACTTTTTTTTTACGTTATTAGACTAGAATGACATTTATTATCATTCAATTTCAAATTGCATTCCAAATTTGCAAATTAATAAATAAATTATACATGTGTTAGTTTTTTTTTTGTCGAACATTATAAAATAATAATAATATTATGGCCCTGAAAAGGGCCGAGTATTTACTAATTTGACAACGAATAAAAAATTTAAGCCTTCTTTTCAGTTTTCTTGGGTAAAAGAACAGCTTGTATATTTGGTAAAACACCACCTTGTGCAATTGTAACACCAGACAGAAGTTTATTTAATTCTTCGTCGTTACGAATTGCCAATTGCAAATGTCTAGGAATAATACGAGTTTTCTTGTTATCACGAGCAGCATTACCCGCCAATTCTAGTACTTCAGCAGCTAAATATTCCATGACAGCAGCCAAATAAACTGGTGCACCAGCTCCAACACGTTCAGCATAATTTCCTTTTCTCAACAGACGATGAATACGTCCAACGGGAAACTGTAAACCAGCACGAGTTGATCGTGTCTTTGCCTTTCCTTTAACTTTGCCTCCTTTACCACGTCCGGACATTTTCACTTAGTTACAGACAGATAGACAGAAAAAGAACTGAGGAATACTCTCCACGGTGCAAAGAGATATGAAAATATTTACTATGTACCAACAAATTTATACTAACGAGTGTAGCCAATAGCGTACAGCGCACATGCCATAACGCAGTGGGTGGAGCCTATTGAAGAAACGGAACTTTATTATAAATATGCCTCGTAAGGTAGAGACACCGCTTAGTTGACGTTATACTTTGTATCGTTTAATAGTAAATATGCCACCAAAAACAAGCGGAAAAGCTGCAAAAAAAGCCGGAAAGGCACAAAAAAATATTTCTAAAGGAGATAAAAAGAAGAGACGAAAGAGGAAGGAAAGTTATGCCATTTACATCTACAAAGTTTTGAAACAAGTACATCCTGACACCGGTATTTCCAGTAAAGCTATGAGTATCATGAACAGTTTTGTTAATGATATTTTCGAACGTATTGCAGCTGAAGCTTCACGTTTAGCACATTACAATAAACGTTCTACGATTACCAGTAGAGAAATTCAAACTGCAGTTCGTCTATTACTTCCTGGTGAATTGGCTAAACACGCAGTCAGTGAAGGAACAAAAGCTGTAACTAAATATACAAGTTCTAAATAATTTCATGTTTATTTACATAGCATTTACCTATTTCTTTTTAACAACAACAACGGTTCTTTTAAGAACCACAACATATACGTATATATATATAAAATGATAAAAATTATAATTAAATTGTATTAGATTTTATTATTAATGACAAGATCTATTACAGTATAAAAATTATATAATTTTTTTATTAAAATATTGAAACAAAAAAAAAGAATATAATTACTGAATTTTTAAATAATTAACAATAAAATATTAAAGAAAGAAATAAATAAATAAATAAATAAATAATACAAATTTTATAGTAAATAGCATACAAATTATTAATTATATCCTCAAATATTTTATAAATAATCCAAAATATATTCTACAAATAATACAAATTGAATAAACAACAAAAAAATGACATTTTTTTTATTTTTACATCTTTTATTTTCTGAAACAACTGACTATTATCTGTTATAATATATTTAACTTAGTGAAGTTTAGGTTGCAAAAATTAAGTAACTATTAAATTTTATCATAATTAATAAAATATACTTGTGGTTCTGAAAAGAACCGTTGTTGTTATTTATATAAAAAAAAATCCCTGTTTAGGCACGTTCTCCACGAATTCTTCTAGCCAATTGAATGTCTTTAGGCATTATAGTTACACGTTTAGCATGGATGGCACACAAATTTGTATCTTCAAAAAGACCAACCAAGTAACCTTCACTGGCTTCTTGAAGAGCCATTACAGCGGAACTTTGGAAACGTAAATCGGTTTTAAAATCCTGTGCAATTTCTCGCACTAAACGTTGGAAAGGTAATTTTCGGATCAAAAGCTCAGTACTTTTCTGATAACGTCTGATTTCACGAAGAGCTACAGTTCCGGGACGGTAACGATGTGGTTTTTTAACGCCACCAGTAGCTGGAGCACTCTTACGAGCTGCTTTTGTAGCTAATTGTTTTCTGGGAGCTTTACCTCCGGTTGATTTACGAGCCGTTTGCTTTGTACGTGCCATTATTATTACAAATTATTCAAAAAAAAAATTTATAAGAACAGCGCCAACGACGACTTGATACTAACAATAGTAGAGTTCGAATGAATTTAATTTTGTTTTGGTCTGCTCTTTTATCACCTCGATCTGGTCGCTGATTGGTCGAGAGGTGGAGCTTAGCCAACAAAAAGCCGTACTCTCAAGGAGAAACTACAGTCAACGTGCAGTGTTTGTTCGTAACGAATCTTACTTGCAGTTTTAATCAATTCGTTTTTATTTAATATGACAGGCCGAGGTAAAGGTGGAAAAGGTCTTGGTAAAGGGGGTGCTAAACGTCACCGTAAAGTATTACGTGATAATATCCAAGGTATTACCAAACCTGCCATTAGAAGATTGGCACGTAGAGGTGGTGTCAAACGTATATCTGGTCTTATCTATGAAGAAACCAGAGGAGTACTGAAAGTATTTTTGGAAAATGTAATCAGAGATGCTGTAACTTATACAGAACATGCTAAAAGGAAAACCGTCACAGCCATGGATGTTGTTTATGCATTAAAAAGACAGGGACGTACTTTGTATGGTTTTGGAGGTTAAAAATATTTAACTTGATAATCGTCAATATTGTCAACTATCATCTAAATATATTGTTAAACAATAAAATAAAACATCGGTTCTTTTCAGAACCACAAAAATTAAATTTATCAATGATAAAAATTTCATAAACTAAACAAAACAAACAAACGATTTATTTTTCTTTTTGGCTTTTACTACAATCAGTTAATTTATTTTAATTAAAATTAAAAGATTCTATATCAATAATGTAAACTATTTTACTTTTATACATTAATTAAACGGATAATTATTATAATTTTTTTTAAGTTAGATTATTATTTTTTGTTAAATTATAAAATCACACACACACATAATACTGACCATCTTATGAAAGATACTGTTTGTTAAGATATTTAATTTAAAACAGCTTTTGTTTTTTTTTTGTCTTTTATTCATTCATATCAATCCTAGTTAAGAAGAATAATAAAGGAACATCCCAATTTTGGATATGTTATTTTTTAAATGCTAATAATATGTTTTTATTTTGTTTTCTCTATTATTCTACAAGTCTATCTAAACGAAACCACAGTTCAGTTTAATTTTTATATACTTACTTAAAAAACAAAACGTTTATATATCGATTTAATTAAAATAATTATAACTTTTCTCTATCATATATATATATTCACATATAGATTGTGGCCCTTAAAAGGGCCGAGTATTATTTGATATGATATTAATATTGTATTAAATTAGGCTTTCTTTTCAGTTTTCTTGGGTAAAAGAACAGCTTGTATATTTGGTAAAACACCACCTTGTGCAATTGTAACACCAGACAGAAGTTTATTTAATTCTTCGTCGTTACGAATTGCCAATTGCAAATGTCTAGGAATAATACGAGTTTTCTTGTTGTCACGAGCAGCATTACCCGCCAATTCTAGTACTTCAGCAGCTAAATATTCCATGACAGCAGCCAAATAAACTGGTGCACCAGCTCCAACACGTTCAGCATAATTTCCTTTTCTCAACAGACGATGAATACGTCCAACGGGAAATTGTAAACCAGCACGGTTTGATCGTGACTTTGCCTTTCCTTTAACTTTTCCACCTTTACCACGTCCGGACATTTTTCTTTATATATAGTTGTACAAAAAGAGACAACACACTCTACTCTTACACGAAACGTTA
The DNA here is from genome assembly GCA_964028335.1 of Altica lythri. Classification (NCBI taxonomy): domain Eukaryota; kingdom Metazoa; phylum Arthropoda; class Insecta; order Coleoptera; family Chrysomelidae; genus Altica; species Altica lythri. The sequence continues at coordinate 71,339 of CAXIIO010001317.1, read as the reverse complement.
TGAAAATTTCTATAATCTACCAACAAATTTATAGTAACGAGTATAGCCAATAGCGTACAGCGCACATGCCGTAACGCAGTGGGTGGAGCCTATTGAAGAAACGCAACTTTATTATAATATGCCTTGTAAGTCGGCGGCACCACACAGTTAACGTTATACTTTGGTACCGTTTAACAGTAAATATGCCACCAAAAACAAGCGGAAAAGCTGCGAAAAAAGCCGGCAAGGCACAAAAAAATATTTCTAAAGGTGATAAGAAGAAGAGACGAAAGAGGAAGGAAAGTTATGCCATTTACATCTACAAAGTTTTGAAACAAGTACATCCTGACACCGGTATTTCCAGTAAAGCCATGAGTATCATGAACAGTTTTGTTAATGATATTTTTGAACGTATTGCAGCAGAAGCTTCCCGTTTAGCACACTACAATAAACGTTCTACGATTACCAGTAGAGAAATTCAAACTGCAGTTCGTCTATTACTTCCTGGTGAATTGGCTAAACACGCAGTCAGTGAAGGAACAAAAGCTGTTACTAAATATACAAGCTCCAAGTAATTTACATAATTAATTGGACAAATTTGCAATACAAAACGGTTCTTTTCAGAACCACAATATATTTATATTTTATTAATGAATAAAAACCATTTTATTATCTATATCCAAAAACTTTGAGAAAAATTTGTTGAAATGTCAAATTTGTTCTCTTAAAAATTAAATTATCAGTATCTTTAAAACTGTAAAATGTTACAGTCGTATTAAATAAGTAATTTCATTCTTTCTGATGTTCATTTTTGAATCATTAAAACTATTTATGATATTAGAAATTGTTGGTTAGCAACAATGAAACGACTAAGTGGACTCTTTTAAATTATCCTACGTTTTGGGTTTAGATGGAAAGTTTTACGTTTTGACGCTATTTGAGCTCATCTGCAGGGATTTAGATGGAAAAGTTTTACGTTTCGAACATATTTGAAACTGTTTTTTTAAACTTTTTTAGTTCATCTTCAATGATTTAGTTGGAAAGTTTTACGTTTCGAACCTATAAAAGTTCATCTTCAGGGATTTAGATGAAAAGTTTTACGTTTCGAACCTATAAGAGTTTATCTTTAGAGATTTAGAAAGAAAAGTTTTACGTTTTGACCCTATTTGATGTCATCTTCAGAGATGTAGATGGAAAAGTTTACTTTTATTTGTACAATACTTATAGTGTTATATAACTTGTAAAAAAACAAAAACATTTTCTTTAAAATTGCAGTTAGTTAAAAAAATACAAACAAAAGTACAAGAAATCCCAATAGATGTCGCTACATGCTTGAAATTTATTTAATTTATGTATTTTATAATTCTTGTTTAATTTTAGCTAATATCATTACAATTATTTTGTCAAAATGTATGATTAATCAGATAAATCGTTATTTTATATGTAAAATAATTGATAATAATAGAAACCTTAGTAAGAAATGTCTCTTTTTGAAGTATAGTATGAGGGAATGATGACAAAAATATATAAAAAAATAGAGATGTGTACCCTGTATACCCTAATTGTTTCTATAGATTTCCACATATAACTTTTTAATTAATATCATATATTAATAAACAATCAATTTTAACTTGTTCAATCACTTTGTAAAAAGTTTTAAGAGTATCTAGAATAGGTCGAACCGAAATAAAACTGTATAAAATTTAGCGTTAGTTGAATAATTATGCTTAAAAAATGATTTAACGAAAGAAATCTTTTATGTTGGATGAAATTTTTCAGTTGTAAAAACGGTAAATAGTGTCATAGAAGATGGAAAATTCCTTACAAAAACGTATTGTTTAATAAACTTTTTCTGTGTTTCACAAAATGCCTAGCTTTATTTTACCTACTTTTTTCATATAAGATAAAACAATTGGCAATTAAAATATCACATAGATGACAGATAAATAATTATAAAACCTATTAGAAAATAGATTGTTTAAATAAATTTTACTTTTAAGGATAAATTAGTGTTTATTATAAAAAGTTCTTTTCTAAACCAACGTTTTAACAGATATTCGAATAGTGTGATAATGGTTGAACATGGTATATTACAATCTTACGTAAGTTTTTATTCTAGGTAGATAAATTAAAAATTATATAACAATATCAAAATAGATAGTTGAATTTTTACATTTATAAATGTAAAAAATAATTTGTTTTATTGAAATTGAACATTATAACGGCTTAATCCGAACATTCGAGCTGAATCATTACATAGCAGTTTTTGAGCTGATTTCAAGACAATATTTTCAAGTGTGCTATTAAAATTTTTGCAGCATACTAAAATTTGGACTTTCTATTTGACTTTCTTAGTTTATTGTTGATGTGGGTTTTTTCAAAATACCTCAGGTCGGTGAAAAAGAAAACGATGTTAACATGACTATCGCTCTGTGGTAGCGCCACTTTAGTTTCATGAACTCAAAGTGCAACCATTCAGTCTTCGGTCCGACCACACTAACCGACTACTCGGTGTTCGTGTAATTTTTGGCGCATTTTATTTAAACACAATTCGAGATAAATTCTCAGTGATTCAGTGAAAAAATAAAAATTTATACATAACTATGGCCGATACAGATAACCAGAATTCGGCAACTTCTGCAACGACCGGTGCCAATGCATCTCAGATCTCTTCTTCATCAAAAAAAGAGAAAAAAAATAAAAATCCAAGAAGTAAACCTTCTCACCCACCTACATCTGAAATGGTCAATAACGCTATTAAAGGACTAAAAGAGAGAGGTGGATCGTCGCTTCAAGCTATCAAAAAATATATAACAGCAAATTACAAAGTTGACGCTGAAAAAGTTGCGCCTTTCATCAAAAAGTACTTAAAATCTGCTGTAGTATCAGGATCTCTGGTCCAAACTAAAGGAAAGGGTGCATCAGGTTCATTTAAACTTGCATCAGCTGCATCCACTGGATCGATCAAAAGTACTAGTGCCACTGGTGAAAAGAAAAAGGCTTCTGGTGCAAAACCCAAAAAAGCTGCAACTGTAAAACGATCTAGTTTAGCAACTGGAGATAAAACTAAACCGGCTAAGAAATCAATCAAAGCGAAAAAATCACCAATAAAAGCTGCTAAACCGAAAAAAGACGAAAAGAAAACACCATCTGCTGCTAAAACTACATCGACTACAACTGCAAAATCACCGATTAAAGCCAAAAAATCAGCTAAAGGTCCAACTAAAAAACCAAAGGCACCAAAACCAAAAACTGCCAAAACTCCTACTTCACCTAAAGCCAGGAAGGCAGCATCACCTAAAAAGAAGAAATAAACACGAAATATTTATATATCATCGTTGTTTATGTGGTATCATCCTTCAATAAACTGTTATTATAAACAAATGGCCCTTTTGAGGGCCACAAAATTATTCAATTTTAATAATGATAGAATAAAAATAATAATTATAATAATAATAAAACAAAAACCGTATAAGTTGATAAGTTTGATACAAGTTTTAAAAATTTTAAATTGTAAAAAAAAAAAAAATTATTTATCATTCAATTAGATTTTCTTTTGTACGAATTTAGCTAAATATTAAAACAAAAATGAATATATATATATATATATATATATATATATATGTATTGTGCTTCTTAAAGATTTTCTAAGTGGAAACGCAATAAATCACAACAAAATATAACAATATTTGTTTTTATATAAAAACATTTTTTTTTATCAACAAATCATTTTAGCAAATATTTATTTTATTATACGTTTACTTTTTTTTTACGTTATTAGACTAGAATGACATTTATTATCATTCAATTTCAAATTGCATTCCAAATTTGCAAATTAATAAATAAATTATACATGTGTTAGTTTTTTTTTTGTCGAACATTATAAAATAATAATAATATTATGGCCCTGAAAAGGGCCGAGTATTTACTAATTTGACAACGAATAAAAAATTTAAGCCTTCTTTTCAGTTTTCTTGGGTAAAAGAACAGCTTGTATATTTGGTAAAACACCACCTTGTGCAATTGTAACACCAGACAGAAGTTTATTTAATTCTTCGTCGTTACGAATTGCCAATTGCAAATGTCTAGGAATAATACGAGTTTTCTTGTTATCACGAGCAGCATTACCCGCCAATTCTAGTACTTCAGCAGCTAAATATTCCATGACAGCAGCCAAATAAACTGGTGCACCAGCTCCAACACGTTCAGCATAATTTCCTTTTCTCAACAGACGATGAATACGTCCAACGGGAAACTGTAAACCAGCACGAGTTGATCGTGTCTTTGCCTTTCCTTTAACTTTGCCTCCTTTACCACGTCCGGACATTTTCACTTAGTTACAGACAGATAGACAGAAAAAGAACTGAGGAATACTCTCCACGGTGCAAAGAGATATGAAAATATTTACTATGTACCAACAAATTTATACTAACGAGTGTAGCCAATAGCGTACAGCGCACATGCCATAACGCAGTGGGTGGAGCCTATTGAAGAAACGGAACTTTATTATAAATATGCCTCGTAAGGTAGAGACACCGCTTAGTTGACGTTATACTTTGTATCGTTTAATAGTAAATATGCCACCAAAAACAAGCGGAAAAGCTGCAAAAAAAGCCGGAAAGGCACAAAAAAATATTTCTAAAGGAGATAAAAAGAAGAGACGAAAGAGGAAGGAAAGTTATGCCATTTACATCTACAAAGTTTTGAAACAAGTACATCCTGACACCGGTATTTCCAGTAAAGCTATGAGTATCATGAACAGTTTTGTTAATGATATTTTCGAACGTATTGCAGCTGAAGCTTCACGTTTAGCACATTACAATAAACGTTCTACGATTACCAGTAGAGAAATTCAAACTGCAGTTCGTCTATTACTTCCTGGTGAATTGGCTAAACACGCAGTCAGTGAAGGAACAAAAGCTGTAACTAAATATACAAGTTCTAAATAATTTCATGTTTATTTACATAGCATTTACCTATTTCTTTTTAACAACAACAACGGTTCTTTTAAGAACCACAACATATACGTATATATATATAAAATGATAAAAATTATAATTAAATTGTATTAGATTTTATTATTAATGACAAGATCTATTACAGTATAAAAATTATATAATTTTTTTATTAAAATATTGAAACAAAAAAAAAGAATATAATTACTGAATTTTTAAATAATTAACAATAAAATATTAAAGAAAGAAATAAATAAATAAATAAATAAATAATACAAATTTTATAGTAAATAGCATACAAATTATTAATTATATCCTCAAATATTTTATAAATAATCCAAAATATATTCTACAAATAATACAAATTGAATAAACAACAAAAAAATGACATTTTTTTTATTTTTACATCTTTTATTTTCTGAAACAACTGACTATTATCTGTTATAATATATTTAACTTAGTGAAGTTTAGGTTGCAAAAATTAAGTAACTATTAAATTTTATCATAATTAATAAAATATACTTGTGGTTCTGAAAAGAACCGTTGTTGTTATTTATATAAAAAAAAATCCCTGTTTAGGCACGTTCTCCACGAATTCTTCTAGCCAATTGAATGTCTTTAGGCATTATAGTTACACGTTTAGCATGGATGGCACACAAATTTGTATCTTCAAAAAGACCAACCAAGTAAGCTTCACTGGCTTCTTGAAGAGCCATTACAGCGGAACTTTGGAAACGTAAATCGGTTTTAAAATCCTGTGCAATTTCTCGCACTAAACGTTGGAAAGGTAATTTTCGGATCAAAAGCTCAGTACTTTTCTGATAACGTCTGATTTCACGAAGAGCTACAGTTCCGGGACGGTAACGATGTGGTTTTTTAACGCCACCAGTAGCTGGAGCACTCTTACGAGCTGCTTTTGTAGCTAATTGTTTTCTGGGAGCTTTACCTCCGGTTGATTTACGAGCCGTTTGCTTTGTACGTGCCATTATTATTACAAATTATTCAAAAAAAAAATTTATAAGAACAGCGCCAACGACGACTTGATACTAACAATAGTAGAGTTTGAATGAATTTAATTTTGTTTTGGTCTGCTCTTTTATCACCTCGATCTGGTCGCTGATTGGTCGAGAGGTGGAGCTTAGCCAACAAAAAGCCGTACTCTCAAGGAGAAACTACAGTCAACGTGCAGTGTTTGTTCGTAACGAATCTTACTTGCAGTTTTAATCAATTCGTTTTTATTTAATATGACAGGCCGAGGTAAAGGTGGAAAAGGTCTTGGTAAAGGGGGTGCTAAACGTCACCGTAAAGTATTACGTGATAATATCCAAGGTATTACCAAACCTGCCATTAGAAGATTGGCACGTAGAGGTGGTGTCAAACGTATATCTGGTCTTATCTATGAAGAAACCAGAGGAGTACTGAAAGTATTTTTGGAAAATGTAATCAGAGATGCTGTAACTTATACAGAACATGCTAAAAGGAAAACCGTCACAGCCATGGATGTTGTTTATGCATTAAAAAGACAGGGACGTACTTTGTATGGTTTTGGAGGTTAAAAATATTTAACTTGATAATCGTCAATATTGTCAACTATCATCTAAATATATTGTTAAACAATAAAATAAAACATCGGTTCTTTTCAGAACCACAAAAATTAAATTTATCAATGATAAAAATTTCATAAACTAAACAAAACAAACAAACGATTTATTTTTCTTTTTGGCTTTTACTACAATCAGTTAATTTATTTTAATTAAAATTAAAAGATTCTATATCAATAATGTAAACTATTTTACTTTTATACATTAATTAAACGGATAATTATTATAATTTTTTTTAAGTTAGATTATTATTTTTTGTTAAATTATAAAATCACACACACACATAATACTGACCATCTTATGAAAGATACTGTTTGTTAAGATATTTAATTTAAAACAGCTTTTGTTTTTTTTTTGTCTTTTATTCATTCATATCAATCCTAGTTAAGAAGAATAATAAAGGAACATCCCAATTTTGGATATGTTATTTTTTAAATGCTAATAATATGTTTTTATTTTGTTTTCTCTATTATTCTACAAGTCTATCTAAACGAAACCACAGTTCAGTTTAATTTTTATATACTTACTTAAAAAACAAAACGTTTATATATCGATTTAATTAAAATAATTATAACTTTTCTCTATCATATATATATATTCACATATAGATTGTGGCCCTTAAAAGGGCCGAGTATTATTTGATATGATATTAATATTGTATTAAATTAGGCTTTCTTTTCAGTTTTCTTGGGTAAAAGAACAGCTTGTATATTTGGTAAAACACCACCTTGTGCAATTGTAACACCAGACAGAAGTTTATTTAATTCTTCGTCGTTACGAATTGCCAATTGCAAATGTCTAGGAATAATACGAGTTTTCTTGTTGTCACGAGCAGCATTACCCGCCAATTCTAGTACTTCAGCAGCTAAATATTCCATGACAGCAGCCAAATAAACTGGTGCACCAGCTCCAACACGTTCAGCATAATTTCCTTTTCTCAACAGACGATGAATACGTCCAACGGGAAATTGTAAACCAGCACGGTTTGATCGTGACTTTGCCTTTCCTTTAACTTTTCCACCTTTACCACGTCCGGACATTTTTCTTTATATATAGTTGTACAAAAAGAGACAACACACTCTACTCTTACACGAAACGTTATGAAAATTTCTATAATCTACCAACAAATTTATAGTAACGAGTATAGCCAATAGCGTACAGCGCACATGCCGTAACGCAGTGGGTGGAGCCTATTGAAGAAACGCAACTTTATTATAATATGCCTTGTAAGTCGGCGGCACCACACAGTTAACGTTATACTTTGGTACCGTTTAACAGTAAATATGCCACCAAAAACAAGCGGAAAAGCTGCGAAAAAAGCCGGCAAGGCACAAAAAAATATTTCTAAAGGTGATAAGAAGAAGAGACGAAAGAGGAAGGAAAGTTATGCCATTTACATCTACAAAGTTTTGAAACAAGTACATCCTGACACCGGTATTTCCAGTAAAGCCATGAGTATCATGAACAGTTTTGTTAATGATATTTTTGAACGTATTGCAGCAGAAGCTTCCCGTTTAGCACACTACAATAAACGTTCTACGATTACCAGTAGAGAAATTCAAACTGCAGTTCGTCTATTACTTCCTGGTGAATTGGCTAAACACGCAGTCAGTGAAGGAACAAAAGCTGTTACTAAATATACAAGCTCCAAGTAATTTACATAATTAATTGGACAAATTTGCAATACAAAACGGTTCTTTTCAGAACCACAATATATTTATATTTTATTAATGAATAAAAACCATTTTATTATCTATATCCAAAAACTTTGAGAAAAATTTGTTGAAATGTCAAATTTGTTCTCTTAAAAATTAAATTATCAGTATCTTTAAAACTGTAAAATGTTACAGTCGTATTAAATAAGTAATTTCATTCTTTCTGATGTTCATTTTTGAATCATTAAAACTATTTATGATATTAGAAATTGTTGGTTAGCAACAATGAAACGACTAAGTGGACTCTTTTAAATTATCCTACGTTTTGGGTTTAGATGGAAAGTTTTACGTTTTGACGCTATTTGAGCTCATCTGCAGGGATTTAGATGGAAAAGTTTTACGTTTCGAACATATTTGAAACTGTTTTTTTAAACTTTTTTAGTTCATCTTCAATGATTTAGTTGGAAAGTTTTACGTTTCGAACCTATAAAAGTTCATCTTCAGGGATTTAGATGAAAAGTTTTACGTTTCGAACCTATAAGAGTTTATCTTTAGGGATTTAGAAAGAAAAGTTTTACGTTTTGACCCTATTTGATGTCATCTTCAGAGATGTAGATGGAAAAGTTTACTTTTATTTGTACAATACTTATAGTGTTATATAACTTGTAAAAAAACAAAAACATTTTCTTTAAAATTGCAGTTAGTTAAAAAAATACAAACAAAAGTACAAGAAATCCCAATAGATGTCGCTACATGCTTGAAATTTATTTAATTTATGTATTTTATAATTCTTGTTTAATTTTAGCTAATATCATTACAATTATTTTGTCAAAATGTATGATTAATCAGATAAATCGTTATTTTATATGTAAAATAATTGATAATAATAGAAACCTTAGTAAGAAATGTCTCTTTTTGAAGTATAGTATGAGGGAATGATGACAAAAATATATAAAAAAATAGAGATGTGTACCCTGTATACCCTAATTGTTTCTATAGATTTCCACATATAACTTTTTAATTAATATCATATATTAATAAACAATCAATTTTAACTTGTTCAATCACTTTGTAAAAAGTTTTAAGAGTATCTAGAATAGGTCGAACCGAAATAAAACTGTATAAAATTTAGCGTTAGTTGAATAATTATGCTTAAAAAATGATTTAACGAAAGAAATCTTTTATGTTGGATGAAATTTTTCAGTTGTAAAAACGGTAAATAGTGTCATAGAAGATGGAAAATTCCTTACAAAAACGTATTGTTTAATAAACTTTTTCTGTGTTTCACAAAATGCCTAGCTTTATTTTACCTACTTTTTTCATATAAGATAAAACAATTGGCAATTAAAATATCACATAGATGACAGATAAATAATTATAAAACCTATTAGAAAATAGATTGTTTAAATAAATTTTACTTTTAAGGATAAATTAGTGTTTATTATAAAAAGTTCTTTTCTAAACCAACGTTTTAACAGATATTCGAATAGTGTGATAATGGTTGAACATGGTATATTACAATCTTACGTAAGTTTTTATTCTAGGTAGATAAATTAAAAATTATATAACAATATCAAAATAGATAGTTGAATTTTTACATTTATAAATGTAAAAAATAATTTGTTTTATTGAAATTGAACATTATAACGGCTTAATCCGAACATTCGAGCTGAATCATTACATAGCAGTTTTTGAGCTGATTTCAAGACAATATTTTCAAGTGTGCTATTAAAATTTTTGCAGCATACTAAAATTTGGACTTTCTATTTGACTTTCTTAGTTTATTGTTGATGTGGGTTTTTTCAAAATACCTCAGGTCGGTGAAAAAGAAAACGATGTTAACATGACTATCGCTCTGTGGTAGCGCCACTTTAGTTTCATGAACTCAAAGTGCAACCATTCAGTCTTCGGTCCGACCACACTAACCGACTACTCGGTGTTCGTGTAATTTTTGGCGCATTTTATTTAAACACAATTCGAGATAAATTCTCAGTGATTCAGTGAAAAAATAAAAATTTATACATAACTATGGCCGATACAGATAACCAGAATTCGGCAACTTCTGCAACGACCGGTGCCAATGCATCTCAGATCTCTTCTTCATCAAAAAAAGAGAAAAAAAATAAAAATCCAAGAAGTAAACCTTCTCACCCACCTACATCTGAAATGGTCAATAACGCTATTAAAGGACTAAAAGAGAGAGGTGGATCGTCGCTTCAAGCTATCAAAAAATATATAACAGCAAATTACAAAGTTGACGCTGAAAAAGTTGCGCCTTTCATCAAAAAGTACTTAAAATCTGCTGTAGTATCAGGATCTCTGGTCCAAACTAAAGGAAAGGGTGCATCAGGTTCATTTAAACTTGCATCAGCTGCATCCACTGGATCGATCAAAAGTACTAGTGCCACTGGTGAAAAGAAAAAGGCTTCTGGTGCAAAACCCAAAAAAGCTGCAACTGTAAAACGATCTAGTTTAGCAACTGGAGATAAAACTAAACCGGCTAAGAAATCAATCAAAGCGAAAAAATCACCAATAAAAGCTGCTAAACCGAAAAAAGACGAAAAGAAAACACCATCTGCTGCTAAAACTACATCGACTACAACTGCAAAATCACCGATTAAAGCCAAAAAATCAGCTAAAGGTCCAACTAAAAAACCAAAGGCACCAAAACCAAAAACTGCCAAAACTCCTACTTCACCTAAAGCCAGGAAGGCAGCATCACCTAAAAAGAAGAAATAAACACGAAATATTTATATATCATCGTTGTTTATGTGGTATCATCCTTCAATAAACTGTTATTATAAACAAATGGCCCTTTTGAGGGCCACAAAATTATTCAATTTTAATAATGATAGAATAAAAATAATAATTATAATAATAATAAAACAAAAACCGTATAAGTTGATAAGTTTGATACAAGTTTTAAAAATTTTAAATTGTAAAAAAAAAAAAAATTATTTATCATTCAATTAGATTTTCTTTTGTACGAATTTAGCTAAATATTAAAACAAAAATGAATATATATATATATATATATATATATATATATGTATTGTGCTTCTTAAAGATTTTCTAAGTGGAAACGCAATAAATCACAACAAAATATAACAATATTTGTTTTTATATAAAAACATTTTTTTTTATCAACAAATCATTTTAGCAAATATTTATTTTATTATACGTTTACTTTTTTTTTACGTTATTAGACTAGAATGACATTTATTATCATTCAATTTCAAATTGCATTCCAAATTTGCAAATTAATAAATAAATTATACATGTGTTAGTTTTTTTTTTGTCGAACATTATAAAATAATAATAATATTATGGCCCTGAAAAGGGCCGAGTATTTACTAATTTGACAACGAATAAAAAATTTAAGCCTTCTTTTCAGTTTTCTTGGGTAAAAGAACAGCTTGTATATTTGGTAAAACACCACCTTGTGCAATTGTAACACCAGACAGAAGTTTATTTAATTCTTCGTCGTTACGAATTGCCAATTGCAAATGTCTAGGAATAATACGAGTTTTCTTGTTATCACGAGCAGCATTACCCGCCAATTCTAGTACTTCAGCAGCTAAATATTCCATGACAGCAGCCAAATAAACTGGTGCACCAGCTCCAACACGTTCAGCATAATTTCCTTTTCTCAACAGACGATGAATACGTCCAACGGGAAACTGTAAACCAGCACGAGTTGATCGTGTCTTTGCCTTTCCTTTAACTTTGCCTCCTTTACCACGTCCGGACATTTTCACTTAGTTACAGACAGATAGACAGAAAAAGAACTGAGGAATACTCTCCACGGTGCAAAGAGATATGAAAATATTTACTATGTACCAACAAATTTATACTAACGAGTGTAGCCAATAGCGTACAGCGCACATGCCATAACGCAGTGGGTGGAGCCTATTGAAGAAACGGAACTTTATTATAAATATGCCTCGTAAGGTAGAGACACCGCTTAGTTGACGTTATACTTTGTATCGTTTAATAGTAAATATGCCACCAAAAACAAGCGGAAAAGCTGCAAAAAAAGCCGGAAAGGCACAAAAAAATATTTCTAAAGGAGATAAAAAGAAGAGACGAAAGAGGAAGGAAAGTTATGCCATTTACATCTACAAAGTTTTGAAACAAGTACATCCTGACACCGGTATTTCCAGTAAAGCTATGAGTATCATGAACAGTTTTGTTAATGATATTTTCGAACGTATTGCAGCTGAAGCTTCACGTTTAGCACATTACAATAAACGTTCTACGATTACCAGTAGAGAAATTCAAACTGCAGTTCGTCTATTACTTCCTGGTGAATTGGCTAAACACGCAGTCAGTGAAGGAACAAAAGCTGTAACTAAATATACAAGTTCTAAATAATTTCATGTTTATTTACATAGCATTTACCTATTTCTTTTTAACAACAACAACGGTTCTTTTAAGAACCACAACATATACGTATATATATATAAAATGATAAAAATTATAATTAAATTGTATTAGATTTTATTATTAATGACAAGATCTATTACAGTATAAAAATTATATAATTTTTTTATTAAAATATTGAAACAAAAAAAAAGAATATAATTACTGAATTTTTAAATAATTAACAATAAAATATTAAAGAAAGAAATAAATAAATAAATAAATAAATAATACAAATTTTATAGTAAATAGCATACAAATTATTAATTATATCCTCAAATATTTTATAAATAATCCAAAATATATTCTACAAATAATACAAATTGAATAAACAACAAAAAAATGACATTTTTTTTATTTTTACATCTTTTATTTTCTGAAACAACTGACTATTATCTGTTATAATATATTTAACTTAGTGAAGTTTAGGTTGCAAAAATTAAGTAACTATTAAATTTTATCATAATTAATAAAATATACTTGTGGTTCTGAAAAGAACCGTTGTTGTTATTTATATAAAAAAAAATCCCTGTTTAGGCACGTTCTCCACGAATTCTTCTAGCCAATTGAATGTCTTTAGGCATTATAGTTACACGTTTAGCATGGATGGCACACAAATTTGTATCTTCAAAAAGACCAACCAAGTAAGCTTCACTGGCTTCTTGAAGAGCCATTACAGCGGAACTTTGGAAACGTAAATCGGTTTTAAAATACTGTGCAATTTCTCGCACTAAACGTTGGAAAGGTAATTTTCGGATCAAAAGCTCAGTACTTTTCTGATAACGTCTGATTTCACGAAGAGCTACAGTTCCGGGACGGTAACGATGTGGTTTTTTAACGCCACCAGTAGCTGGAGCACTCTTACGAGCTGCTTTTGTAGCTAATTGTTTTCTGGGAGCTTTACCTCCGGTTGATTTACGAGCCGTTTGCTTTGTACGTGCCATTATTATTACAAATTATTCAAAAAAAAAATTTATAAGAACAGCGCCAACGACGACTTGATACTAACAATAGTAGAGTTCGAATGAATTTAATTTTGTTTTGGTCTGCTCTTTTATCACCTCGATCTGGTCGCTGATTGGTCGAGAGGTGGAGCTTAGCCAACAAAAAGCCGTACTCTCAAGGAGAAACTACAGTCAACGTGCAGTGTTTGTTCGTAACGAATCTTACTTGCAGTTTTAATCAATTCGTTTTTATTTAATATGACAGGCCGAGGTAAAGGTGGAAAAGGTCTTGGTAAAGGGGGTGCTAAACGTCACCGTAAAGTATTACGTGATAATATCCAAGGTATTACCAAACCTGCCATTAGAAGATTGGCACGTAGAGGTGGTGTCAAACGTATATCTGGTCTTATCTATGAAGAAACCAGAGGAGTACTGAAAGTATTTTTGGAAAATGTAATCAGAGATGCTGTAACTTATACAGAACATGCTAAAAGGAAAACCGTCACAGCCATGGATGTTGTTTATGCATTAAAAAGACAGGGACGTACTTTGTATGGTTTTGGAGGTTAAAAATATTTAACTTGATAATCGTCAATATTGTCAACTATCATCTAAATATATTGTTAAACAATAAAATAAAACATCGGTTCTTTTCAGAACCACAAAAATTAAATTTATCAATGATAAAAATTTCATAAACTAAACAAAACAAACAAACGATTTATTTTTCTTTTTGGCTTTTACTACAATCAGTTAATTTATTTTAATTAAAATTAAAAGATTCTATATCAATAATGTAAACTATTTTACTTTTATACATTAATTAAACGGATAATTATTATAATTTTTTTTAAGTTAGATTATTATTTTTTGTTAAATTATAAAATCACACACACACATAATACTGACCATCTTATGAAAGATACTGTTTGTTAAGATATTTAATTTAAAACAGCTTTTGTTTTTTTTTTGTCTTTTATTCATTCATATCAATCCTAGTTAAGAAGAATAATAAAGGAACATCCCAATTTTGGATATGTTATTTTTTAAATGCTAATAATATGTTTTTATTTTGTTTTCTCTATTATTCTACAAGTCTATCTAAACGAAACCACAGTTCAGTTTAATTTTTATATACTTACTTAAAAAACAAAACGTTTATATATCGATTTAATTAAAATAATTATAACTTTTCTCTATCATATATATATATTCACATATAGATTGTGGCCCTTAAAAGGGCCGAGTATTATTTGATATGATATTAATATTGTATTAAATTAGGCTTTCTTTTCAGTTTTCTTGGGTAAAAGAACAGCTTGTATATTTGGTAAAACACCACCTTGTGCAATTGTAACACCAGACAGAAGTTTATTTAATTCTTCGTCGTTACGAATTGCCAATTGCAAATGTCTAGGAATAATACGAGTTTTCTTGTTGTCACGAGCAGCATTACCCGCCAATTCTAGTACTTCAGCAGCTAAATATTCCATGACAGCAGCCAAATAAACTGGTGCACCAGCTCCAACACGTTCAGCATAATTTCCTTTTCTCAACAGACGATGAATACGTCCAACGGGAAATTGTAAACCAGCACGGTTTGATCGTGACTTTGCCTTTCCTTTAACTTTTCCACCTTTACCACGTCCGGACATTTTTCTTTATATATAGTTGTACAAAAAGAGACAACACACTCTACTCTTACACGAAACGTTATGAAAATTTCTATAATCTACCAACAAATTTATAGTAACGAGTATAGCCAATAGCGTACAGCGCACATGCCGTAACGCAGTGGGTGGAGCCTATTGAAGAAACGCAACTTTATTATAATATGCCTTGTAAGTCGGCGGCACCACACAGTTAACGTTATACTTTGGTACCGTTTAACAGTAAATATGCCACCAAAAACAAGCGGAAAAGCTGCGAAAAAAGCCGGCAAGGCACAAAAAAATATTTCTAAAGGTGATAAGAAGAAGAGACGAAAGAGGAAGGAAAGTTATGCCATTTACATCTACAAAGTTTTGAAACAAGTACATCCTGACACCGGTATTTCCAGTAAAGCCATGAGTATCATGAACAGTTTTGTTAATGATATTTTTGAACGTATTGCAGCAGAAGCTTCCCGTTTAGCACACTACAATAAACGTTCTACGATTACCAGTAGAGAAATTCAAACTGCAGTTCGTCTATTACTTCCTGGTGAATTGGCTAAACACGCAGTCAGTGAAGGAACAAAAGCTGTTACTAAATATACAAGCTCCAAGTAATTTACATAATTAATTGGACAAATTTGCAATACAAAACGGTTCTTTTCAGAACCACAATATATTTATATTTTATTAATGAATAAAAACCATTTTATTATCTATATCCAAAAACTTTGAGAAAAATTTGTTGAAATGTCAAATTTGTTCTCTTAAAAATTAAATTATCAGTATCTTTAAAACTGTAAAATGTTACAGTCGTATTAAATAAGTAATTTCATTCTTTCTGATGTTCATTTTTGAATCATTAAAACTATTTATGATATTAGAAATTGTTGGTTAGCAACAATGAAACGACTAAGTGGACTCTTTTAAATTATCCTACGTTTTGGGTTTAGATGGAAAGTTTTACGTTTTGACGCTATTTGAGCTCATCTGCAGGGATTTAGATGGAAAAGTTTTACGTTTCGAACATATTTGAAACTGTTTTTTTAAACTTTTTTAGTTCATCTTCAATGATTTAGTTGGAAAGTTTTACGTTTCGAACCTATAAAAGTTCATCTTCAGGGATTTAGATGAAAAGTTTTACGTTTCGAACCTATAAGAGTTTATCTTTAGAGATTTAGAAAGAAAAGTTTTACGTTTTGACCCTATTTGATGTCATCTTCAGAGATGTAGATGGAAAAGTTTACTTTTATTTGTACAATACTTATAGTGTTATATAACTTGTAAAAAAACAAAAACATTTTCTTTAAAATTGCAGTTAGTTAAAAAAATACAAACAAAAGTACAAGAAATCCCAATAGATGTCGCTACATGCTTGAAATTTATTTAATTTATGTATTTTATAATTCTTGTTTAATTTTAGCTAATATCATTACAATTATTTTGTCAAAATGTATGATTAATCAGATAAATCGTTATTTTATATGTAAAATAATTGATAATAATAGAAACCTTAGTAAGAAATGTCTCTTTTTGAAGTATAGTATGAGGGAATGATGACAAAAATATATAAAAAAATAGAGATGTGTACCCTGTATACCCTAATTGTTTCTATAGATTTCCACATATAACTTTTTAATTAATATCATATATTAATAAACAATCAATTTTAACTTGTTCAATCACTTTGTAAAAAGTTTTAAGAGTATCTAGAATAGGTCGAACCGAAATAAAACTGTATAAAATTTAGCGTTAGTTGAATAATTATGCTTAAAAAATGATTTAACGAAAGAAATCTTTTATGTTGGATGAAATTTTTCAGTTGTAAAAACGGTAAATAGTGTCATAGAAGATGGAAAATTCCTTACAAAAACGTATTGTTTAATAAACTTTTTCTGTGTTTCACAAAATGCCTAGCTTTATTTTACCTACTTTTTTCATATAAGATAAAACAATTGGCAATTAAAATATCACATAGATGACAGATAAATAATTATAAAACCTATTAGAAAATAGATTGTTTAAATAAATTTTACTTTTAAGGATAAATTAGTGTTTATTATAAAAAGTTCTTTTCTAAACCAACGTTTTAACAGATATTCGAATAGTGTGATAATGGTTGAACATGGTATATTACAATCTTACGTAAGTTTTTATTCTAGGTAGATAAATTAAAAATTATATAACAATATCAAAATAGATAGTTGAATTTTTACATTTATAAATGTAAAAAATAATTTGTTTTATTGAAATTGAACATTATAACGGCTTAATCCGAACATTCGAGCTGAATCATTACATAGCAGTTTTTGAGCTGATTTCAAGACAATATTTTCAAGTGTGCTATTAAAATTTTTGCAGCATACTAAAATTTGGACTTTCTATTTGACTTTCTTAGTTTATTGTTGATGTGGGTTTTTTCAAAATACCTCAGGTCGGTGAAAAAGAAAACGATGTTAACATGACTATCGCTCTGTGGTAGCGCCACTTTAGTTTCATGAACTCAAAGTGCAACCATTCAGTCTTCGGTCCGACCACACTAACCGACTACTCGGTGTTCGTGTAATTTTTGGCGCATTTTATTTAAACACAATTCGAGATAAATTCTCAGTGATTCAGTGAAAAAATAAAAATTTATACATAACTATGGCCGATACAGATAACCAGAATTCGGCAACTTCTGCAACGACCGGTGCCAATGCATCTCAGATCTCTTCTTCATCAAAAAAAGAGAAAAAAAATAAAAATCCAAGAAGTAAACCTTCTCACCCACCTACATCTGAAATGGTCAATAACGCTATTAAAGGACTAAAAGAGAGAGGTGGATCGTCGCTTCAAGCTATCAAAAAATATATAACAGCAAATTACAAAGTTGACGCTGAAAAAGTTGCGCCTTTCATCAAAAAGTACTTAAAATCTGCTGTAGTATCAGGATCTCTGGTCCAAACTAAAGGAAAGGGTGCATCAGGTTCATTTAAACTTGCATCAGCTGCATCCACTGGATCGATCAAAAGTACTAGTGCCACTGGTGAAAAGAAAAAGGCTTCTGGTGCAAAACCCAAAAAAGCTGCAACTGTAAAACGATCTAGTTTAGCAACTGGAGATAAAACTAAACCGGCTAAGAAATCAATCAAAGCGAAAAAATCACCAATAAAAGCTGCTAAACCGAAAAAAGACGAAAAGAAAACACCATCTGCTGCTAAAACTACATCGACTACAACTGCAAAATCACCGATTAAAGCCAAAAAATCAGCTAAAGGTCCAACTAAAAAACCAAAGGCACCAAAACCAAAAACTGCCAAAACTCCTACTTCACCTAAAGCCAGGAAGGCAGCATCACCTAAAAAGAAGAAATAAACACGAAATATTTATATATCATCGTTGTTTATGTGGTATCATCCTTCAATAAACTGTTATTATAAACAAATGGCCCTTTTGAGGGCCACAAAATTATTCAATTTTAATAATGATAGAATAAAAATAATAATTATAATAATAATAAAACAAAAACCGTATAAGTTGATAAGTTTGATACAAGTTTTAAAAATTTTAAATTGTAAAAAAAAAAAAAATTATTTATCATTCAATTAGATTTTCTTTTGTACGAATTTAGCTAAATATTAAAACAAAAATGAATATATATATATATATATATATATATATATATGTATTGTGCTTCTTAAAGATTTTCTAAGTGGAAACGCAATAAATCACAACAAAATATAACAATATTTGTTTTTATATAAAAACATTTTTTTTTATCAACAAATCATTTTAGCAAATATTTATTTTATTATACGTTTACTTTTTTTTTACGTTATTAGACTAGAATGACATTTATTATCATTCAATTTCAAATTGCATTCCAAATTTGCAAATTAATAAATAAATTATACATGTGTTAGTTTTTTTTTTGTCGAACATTATAAAATAATAATAATATTATGGCCCTGAAAAGGGCCGAGTATTTACTAATTTGACAACGAATAAAAAATTTAAGCCTTCTTTTCAGTTTTCTTGGGTAAAAGAACAGCTTGTATATTTGGTAAAACACCACCTTGTGCAATTGTAACACCAGACAGAAGTTTATTTAATTCTTCGTCGTTACGAATTGCCAATTGCAAATGTCTAGGAATAATACGAGTTTTCTTGTTATCACGAGCAGCATTACCCGCCAATTCTAGTACTTCAGCAGCTAAATATTCCATGACAGCAGCCAAATAAACTGGTGCACCAGCTCCAACACGTTCAGCATAATTTCCTTTTCTCAACAGACGATGAATACGTCCAACGGGAAACTGTAAACCAGCACGAGTTGATCGTGTCTTTGCCTTTCCTTTAACTTTGCCTCCTTTACCACGTCCGGACATTTTCACTTAGTTACAGACAGATAGACAGAAAAAGAACTGAGGAATACTCTCCACGGTGCAAAGAGATATGAAAATATTTACTATGTACCAACAAATTTATACTAACGAGTGTAGCCAATAGCGTACAGCGCACATGCCATAACGCAGTGGGTGGAGCCTATTGAAGAAACGGAACTTTATTATAAATATGCCTCGTAAGGTAGAGACACCGCTTAGTTGACGTTATACTTTGTATCGTTTAATAGTAAATATGCCACCAAAAACAAGCGGAAAAGCTGCAAAAAAAGCCGGAAAGGCACAAAAAAATATTTCTAAAGGAGATAAAAAGAAGAGACGAAAGAGGAAGGAAAGTTATGCCATTTACATCTACAAAGTTTTGAAACAAGTACATCCTGACACCGGTATTTCCAGTAAAGCTATGAGTATCATGAACAGTTTTGTTAATGATATTTTCGAACGTATTGCAGCTGAAGCTTCACGTTTAGCACATTACAATAAACGTTCTACGATTACCAGTAGAGAAATTCAAACTGCAGTTCGTCTATTACTTCCTGGTGAATTGGCTAAACACGCAGTCAGTGAAGGAACAAAAGCTGTAACTAAATATACAAGTTCTAAATAATTTCATGTTTATTTACATAGCATTTACCTATTTCTTTTTAACAACAACAACGGTTCTTTTAAGAACCACAACATATACGTATATATATATAAAATGATAAAAATTATAATTAAATTGTATTAGATTTTATTATTAATGACAAGATCTATTACAGTATAAAAATTATATAATTTTTTTATTAAAATATTGAAACAAAAAAAAAGAATATAATTACTGAATTTTTAAATAATTAACAATAAAATATTAAAGAAAGAAATAAATAAATAAATAAATAAATAATACAAATTTTATAGTAAATAGCATACAAATTATTAATTATATCCTCAAATATTTTATAAATAATCCAAAATATATTCTACAAATAATACAAATTGAATAAACAACAAAAAAATGACATTTTTTTTATTTTTACATCTTTTATTTTCTGAAACAACTGACTATTATCTGTTATAATATATTTAACTTAGTGAAGTTTAGGTTGCAAAAATTAAGTAACTATTAAATTTTATCATAATTAATAAAATATACTTGTGGTTCTGAAAAGAACCGTTGTTGTTATTTATATAAAAAAAAATCCCTGTTTAGGCACGTTCTCCACGAATTCTTCTAGCCAATTGAATGTCTTTAGGCATTATAGTTACACGTTTAGCATGGATGGCACACAAATTTGTATCTTCAAAAAGACCAACCAAGTAAGCTTCACTGGCTTCTTGAAGAGCCATTACAGCGGAACTTTGGAAACGTAAATCGGTTTTAAAATCCTGTGCAATTTCTCGCACTAAACGTTGGAAAGGTAATTTTCGGATCAAAAGCTCAGTACTTTTCTGATAACGTCTGATTTCACGAAGAGCTACAGTTCCGGGACGGTAACGATGTGGTTTTTTAACGCCACCAGTAGCTGGAGCACTCTTACGAGCTGCTTTTGTAGCTAATTGTTTTCTGGGAGCTTTACCTCCGGTTGATTTACGAGCCGTTTGCTTTGTACGTGCCATTATTATTACAAATTATTCAAAAAAAAAATTTATAAGAACAGCGCCAACGACGACTTGATACTAACAATAGTAGAGTTTGAATGAATTTAATTTTGTTTTGGTCTGCTCTTTTATCACCTCGATCTGGTCGCTGATTGGTCGAGAGGTGGAGCTTAGCCAACAAAAAGCCGTACTCTCAAGGAGAAACTACAGTCAACGTGCAGTGTTTGTTCGTAACGAATCTTACTTGCAGTTTTAATCAATTCGTTTTTATTTAATATGACAGGCCGAGGTAAAGGTGGAAAAGGTCTTGGTAAAGGGGGTGCTAAACGTCACCGTAAAGTATTACGTGATAATATCCAAGGTATTACCAAACCTGCCATTAGAAGATTGGCACGTAGAGGTGGTGTCAAACGTATATCTGGTCTTATCTATGAAGAAACCAGAGGAGTACTGAAAGTATTTTTGGAAAATGTAATCAGAGATGCTGTAACTTATACAGAACATGCTAAAAGGAAAACCGTCACAGCCATGGATGTTGTTTATGCATTAAAAAGACAGGGACGTACTTTGTATGGTTTTGGAGGTTAAAAATATTTAACTTGATAATCGTCAATATTGTCAACTATCATCTAAATATATTGTTAAACAATAAAATAAAACATCGGTTCTTTTCAGAACCACAAAAATTAAATTTATCAATGATAAAAATTTCATAAACTAAACAAAACAAACAAACGATTTATTTTTCTTTTTGGCTTTTACTACAATCAGTTAATTTATTTTAATTAAAATTAAAAGATTCTATATCAATAATGTAAACTATTTTACTTTTATACATTAATTAAACGGATAATTATTATAATTTTTTTTAAGTTAGATTATTATTTTTTGTTAAATTATAAAATCACACACACACATAATACTGACCATCTTATGAAAGATACTGTTTGTTAAGATATTTAATTTAAAACAGCTTTTGTTTTTTTTTTGTCTTTTATTCATTCATATCAATCCTAGTTAAGAAGAATAATAAAGGAACATCCCAATTTTGGATATGTTATTTTTTAAATGCTAATAATATGTTTTTATTTTGTTTTCTCTATTATTCTACAAGTCTATCTAAACGAAACCACAGTTCAGTTTAATTTTTATATACTTACTTAAAAAACAAAACGTTTATATATCGATTTAATTAAAATAATTATAACTTTTCTCTATCATATATATATATTCACATATAGATTGTGGCCCTTAAAAGGGCCGAGTATTATTTGATATGATATTAATATTGTATTAAATTAGGCTTTCTTTTCAGTTTTCTTGGGTAAAAGAACAGCTTGTATATTTGGTAAAACACCACCTTGTGCAATTGTAACACCAGACAGAAGTTTATTTAATTCTTCGTCGTTACGAATTGCCAATTGCAAATGTCTAGGAATAATACGAGTTTTCTTGTTGTCACGAGCAGCATTACCCGCCAATTCTAGTACTTCAGCAGCTAAATATTCCATGACAGCAGCCAAATAAACTGGTGCACCAGCTCCAACACGTTCAGCATAATTTCCTTTTCTCAACAGACGATGAATACGTCCAACGGGAAATTGTAAACCAGCACGGTTTGATCGTGACTTTGCCTTTCCTTTAACTTTTCCACCTTTACCACGTCCGGACATTTTTCTTTATATATAGTTGTACAAAAAGAGACAACACACTCTACTCTTACACGAAACGTTATGAAAATTTCTATAATCTACCAACAAATTTATAGTAACGAGTATAGCCAATAGCGTACAGCGCACATGCCGTAACGCAGTGGGTGGAGCCTATTGAAGAAACGCAACTTTATTATAATATGCCTTGTAAGTCGGCGGCACCACACAGTTAACGTTATACTTTGGTACCGTTTAACAGTAAATATGCCACCAAAAACAAGCGGAAAAGCTGCGAAAAAAGCCGGCAAGGCACAAAAAAATATTTCTAAAGGTGATAAGAAGAAGAGACGAAAGAGGAAGGAAAGTTATGCCATTTACATCTACAAAGTTTTGAAACAAGTACATCCTGACACCGGTATTTCCAGTAAAGCCATGAGTATCATGAACAGTTTTGTTAATGATATTTTTGAACGTATTGCAGCAGAAGCTTCCCGTTTAGCACACTACAATAAACGTTCTACGATTACCAGTAGAGAAATTCAAACTGCAGTTCGTCTATTACTTCCTGGTGAATTGGCTAAACACGCAGTCAGTGAAGGAACAAAAGCTGTTACTAAATATACAAGCTCCAAGTAATTTACATAATTAATTGGACAAATTTGCAATACAAAACGGTTCTTTTCAGAACCACAATATATTTATATTTTATTAATGAATAAAAACCATTTTATTATCTATATCCAAAAACTTTGAGAAAAATTTGTTGAAATGTCAAATTTGTTCTCTTAAAAATTAAATTATCAGTATCTTTAAAACTGTAAAATGTTACAGTCGTATTAAATAAGTAATTTCATTCTTTCTGATGTTCATTTTTGAATCATTAAAACTATTTATGATATTAGAAATTGTTGGTTAGCAACAATGAAACGACTAAGTGGACTCTTTTAAATTATCCTACGTTTTGGGTTTAGATGGAAAGTTTTACGTTTTGACGCTATTTGAGCTCATCTGCAGGGATTTAGATGGAAAAGTTTTACGTTTCGAACATATTTGAAACTGTTTTTTTAAACTTTTTTAGTTCATCTTCAATGATTTAGTTGGAAAGTTTTACGTTTCGAACCTATAAAAGTTCATCTTCAGGGATTTAGATGAAAAGTTTTACGTTTCGAACCTATAAGAGTTTATCTTTAGGGATTTAGAAAGAAAAGTTTTACGTTTTGACCCTATTTGATGTCATCTTCAGAGATGTAGATGGAAAAGTTTACTTTTATTTGTACAATACTTATAGTGTTATATAACTTGTAAAAAAACAAAAACATTTTCTTTAAAATTGCAGTTAGTTAAAAAAATACAAACAAAAGTACAAGAAATCCCAATAGATGTCGCTATATGCTTGAAATTTATTTAATTTATGTATTTTATAATTCTTGTTTAATTTTAGCTAATATCATTACAATTATTTTGTCAAAATGTATGATTAATCAGATAAATCGTTATTTTATATGTAAAATAATTGATAATAATAGAAACCTTAGTAAGAAATGTCTCTTTTTGAAGTATAGTATGAGGGAATGATGACAAAAATATATAAAAAAATAGAGATGTGTACCCTGTATACCCTAATTGTTTCTATAGATTTCCACATATAACTTTTTAATTAATATCATATATTAATAAACAATCAATTTTAACTTGTTCAATCACTTTGTAAAAAGTTTTAAGAGTATCTAGAATAGGTCGAACCGAAATAAAACTGTATAAAATTTAGCGTTAGTTGAATAATTATGCTTAAAAAATGATTTAACGAAAGAAATCTTTTATGTTGGATGAAATTTTTCAGTTGTAAAAACGGTAAATAGTGTCATAGAAGATGGAAAATTCCTTACAAAAACGTATTGTTTAATAAACTTTTTCTGTGTTTCACAAAATGCCTAGCTTTATTTTACCTACTTTTTTCATATAAGATAAAACAATTGGCAATTAAAATATCACATAGATGACAGATAAATAATTATAAAACCTATTAGAAAATAGATTGTTTAAATAAATTTTACTTTTAAGGATAAATTAGTGTTTATTATAAAAAGTTCTTTTCTAAACCAACGTTTTAACAGATATTCGAATAGTGTGATAATGGTTGAACATGGTATATTACAATCTTACGTAAGTTTTTATTCTAGGTAGATAAATTAAAAATTATATAACAATATCAAAATAGATAGTTGAATTTTTACATTTATAAATGTAAAAAATAATTTGTTTTATTGAAATTGAACATTATAACGGCTTAATCCGAACATTCGAGCTGAATCATTACATAGCAGTTTTTGAGCTGATTTCAAGACAATATTTTCAAGTGTGCTATTAAAATTTTTGCAGCATACTAAAATTTGGACTTTCTATTTGACTTTCTTAGTTTATTGTTGATGTGGGTTTTTTCAAAATACCTCAGGTCGGTGAAAAAGAAAACGATGTTAACATGACTATCGCTCTGTGGTAGCGCCACTTTAGTTTCATGAACTCAAAGTGCAACCATTCAGTCTTCGGTCCGACCACACTAACCGACTACTCGGTGTTCGTGTAATTTTTGGCGCATTTTATTTAAACACAATTCGAGATAAATTCTCAGTGATTCAGTGAAAAAATAAAAATTTATACATAACTATGGCCGATACAGATAACCAGAATTCGGCAACTTCTGCAACGACCGGTGCCAATGCATCTCAGATCTCTTCTTCATCAAAAAAAGAGAAAAAAAATAAAAATCCAAGAAGTAAACCTTCTCACCCACCTACATCTGAAATGGTCAATAACGCTATTAAAGGACTAAAAGAGAGAGGTGGATCGTCGCTTCAAGCTATCAAAAAATATATAACAGCAAATTACAAAGTTGACGCTGAAAAAGTTGCGCCTTTCATCAAAAAGTACTTAAAATCTGCTGTAGTATCAGGATCTCTGGTCCAAACTAAAGGAAAGGGTGCATCAGGTTCATTTAAACTTGCATCAGCTGCATCCACTGGATCGATCAAAAGTACTAGTGCCACTGGTGAAAAGAAAAAGGCTTCTGGTGCAAAACCCAAAAAAGCTGCAACTGTAAAACGATCTAGTTTAGCAACTGGAGATAAAACTAAACCGGCTAAGAAATCAATCAAAGCGAAAAAATCACCAATAAAAGCTGCTAAACCGAAAAAAGACGAAAAGAAAACACCATCTGCTGCTAAAACTACATCGACTACAACTGCAAAATCACCGATTAAAGCCAAAAAATCAGCTAAAGGTCCAACTAAAAAACCAAAGGCACCAAAACCAAAAACTGCCAAAACTCCTACTTCACCTAAAGCCAGGAAGGCAGCATCACCTAAAAAGAAGAAATAAACACGAAATATTTATATATCATCGTTGTTTATGTGGTATCATCCTTCAATAAACTGTTATTATAAACAAATGGCCCTTTTGAGGGCCACAAAATTATTCAATTTTAATAATGATAGAATAAAAATAATAATTATAATAATAATAAAACAAAAACCGTATAAGTTGATAAGTTTGATACAAGTTTTAAAAATTTTAAATTGTAAAAAAAAAAAAAATTATTTATCATTCAATTAGATTTTCTTTTGTACGAATTTAGCTAAATATTAAAACAAAAATGAATATATATATATATATATATATATATATATGTATTGTGCTTCTTAAAGATTTTCTAAGTGGAAACGCAATAAATCACAACAAAATATAACAATATTTGTTTTTATATAAAAACATTTTTTTTTATCAACAAATCATTTTAGCAAATATTTATTTTATTATACGTTTACTTTTTTTTTACGTTATTAGACTAGAATGACATTTATTATCATTCAATTTCAAATTGCATTCCAAATTTGCAAATTAATAAATAAATTATACATGTGTTAGTTTTTTTTTTGTCGAACATTATAAAATAATAATAATATTATGGCCCTGAAAAGGGCCGAGTATTTACTAATTTGACAACGAATAAAAAATTTAAGCCTTCTTTTCAGTTTTCTTGGGTAAAAGAACAGCTTGTATATTTGGTAAAACACCACCTTGTGCAATTGTAACACCAGACAGAAGTTTATTTAATTCTTCGTCGTTACGAATTGCCAATTGCAAATGTCTAGGAATAATACGAGTTTTCTTGTTATCACGAGCAGCATTACCCGCCAATTCTAGTACTTCAGCAGCTAAATATTCCATGACAGCAGCCAAATAAACTGGTGCACCAGCTCCAACACGTTCAGCATAATTTCCTTTTCTCAACAGACGATGAATACGTCCAACGGGAAACTGTAAACCAGCACGAGTTGATCGTGTCTTTGCCTTTCCTTTAACTTTGCCTCCTTTACCACGTCCGGACATTTTCACTTAGTTACAGACAGATAGACAGAAAAAGAACTGAGGAATACTCTCCACGGTGCAAAGAGATATGAAAATATTTACTATGTACCAACAAATTTATACTAACGAGTGTAGCCAATAGCGTACAGCGCACATGCCATAACGCAGTGGGTGGAGCCTATTGAAGAAACGGAACTTTATTATAAATATGCCTCGTAAGGTAGAGACACCGCTTAGTTGACGTTATACTTTGTATCGTTTAATAGTAAATATGCCACCAAAAACAAGCGGAAAAGCTGCAAAAAAAGCCGGAAAGGCACAAAAAAATATTTCTAAAGGAGATAAAAAGAAGAGACGAAAGAGGAAGGAAAGTTATGCCATTTACATCTACAAAGTTTTGAAACAAGTACATCCTGACACCGGTATTTCCAGTAAAGCTATGAGTATCATGAACAGTTTTGTTAAAGATATTTTCGAACGTATTGCAGCTGAAGCTTCACGTTTAGCACATTACAATAAACGTTCTACGATTACCAGTAGAGAAATTCAAACTGCAGTTCGTCTATTACTTCCTGGTGAATTGGCTAAACACGCAGTCAGTGAAGGAACAAAAGCTGTAACTAAATATACAAGTTCTAAATAATTTCATGTTTATTTACATAGCATTTACCTATTTCTTTTTAACAACAACAACGGTTCTTTTAAGAACCACAACATATACGTATATATATATAAAATGATAAAAATTATAATTAAATTGTATTAGATTTTATTATTAATGACAAGATCTATTACAGTATAAAAATTATATAATTTTTTTATTAAAATATTGAAACAAAAAAAAAGAATATAATTACTGAATTTTTAAATAATTAACAATAAAATATTAAAGAAAGAAATAAATAAATAAATAAATAAATAATACAAATTTTATAGTAAATAGCATACAAATTATTAATTATATCCTCAAATATTTTATAAATAATCCAAAATATATTCTACAAATAATACAAATTGAATAAACAACAAAAAAATGACATTTTTTTTATTTTTACATCTTTTATTTTCTGAAACAACTGACTATTATCTGTTATAATATATTTAACTTAGTGAAGTTTAGGTTGCAAAAATTAAGTAACTATTAAATTTTATCATAATTAATAAAATATACTTGTGGTTCTGAAAAGAACCGTTGTTGTTATTTATATAAAAAAAAATCCCTGTTTAGGCACGTTCTCCACGAATTCTTCTAGCCAATTGAATGTCTTTAGGCATTATAGTTACACGTTTAGCATGGATGGCACACAAATTTGTATCTTCAAAAAGACCAACCAAGTAAGCTTCACTGGCTTCTTGAAGAGCCATTACAGCGGAACTTTGGAAACGTAAATCGGTTTTAAAATACTGTGCAATTTCTCGCACTAAACGTTGGAAAGGTAATTTTCGGATCAAAAGCTCAGTACTTTTCTGATAACGTCTGATTTCACGAAGAGCTACAGTTCCGGGACGGTAACGATGTGGTTTTTTAACGCCACCAGTAGCTGGAGCACTCTTACGAGCTGCTTTTGTAGCTAATTGTTTTCTGGGAGCTTTACCTCCGGTTGATTTACGAGCCGTTTGCTTTGTACGTGCCATTATTATTACAAATTATTCAAAAAAAAAATTTATAAGAACAGCGCCAACGACGACTTGATACTAACAATAGTAGAGTTCGAATGAATTTAATTTTGTTTTGGTCTGCTCTTTTATCACCTCGATCTGGTCGCTGATTGGTCGAGAGGTGGAGCTTAGCCAACAAAAAGCCGTACTCTCAAGGAGAAACTACAGTCAACGTGCAGTGTTTGTTCGTAACGAATCTTACTTGCAGTTTTAATCAATTCGTTTTTATTTAATATGACAGGCCGAGGTAAAGGTGGAAAAGGTCTTGGTAAAGGGGGTGCTAAACGTCACCGTAAAGTATTACGTGATAATATCCAAGGTATTACCAAACCTGCCATTAGAAGATTGGCACGTAGAGGTGGTGTCAAACGTATATCTGGTCTTATCTATGAAGAAACCAGAGGAGTACTGAAAGTATTTTTGGAAAATGTAATCAGAGATGCTGTAACTTATACAGAACATGCTAAAAGGAAAACCGTCACAGCCATGGATGTTGTTTATGCATTAAAAAGACAGGGACGTACTTTGTATGGTTTTGGAGGTTAAAAATATTTAACTTGATAATCGTCAATATTGTCAACTATCATCTAAATATATTGTTAAACAATAAAATAAAACATCGGTTCTTTTCAGAACCACAAAAATTAAATTTATCAATGATAAAAATTTCATAAACTAAACAAAACAAACAAACGATTTATTTTTCTTTTTGGCTTTTACTACAATCAGTTAATTTATTTTAATTAAAATTAAAAGATTCTATATCAATAATGTAAACTATTTTACTTTTATACATTAATTAAACGGATAATTATTATAATTTTTTTTAAGTTAGATTATTATTTTTTGTTAAATTATAAAATCACACACACACATAATACTGACCATCTTATGAAAGATACTGTTTGTTAAGATATTTAATTTAAAACAGCTTTTGTTTTTTTTTTGTCTTTTATTCATTCATATCAATCCTAGTTAAGAAGAATAATAAAGGAACATCCCAATTTTGGATATGTTATTTTTTAAATGCTAATAATATGTTTTTATTTTGTTTTCTCTATTATTCTACAAGTCTATCTAAACGAAACCACAGTTCAGTTTAATTTTTATATACTTACTTAAAAAACAAAACGTTTATATATCGATTTAATTAAAATAATTATAACTTTTCTCTATCATATATATATATTCACATATAGATTGTGGCCCTTAAAAGGGCCGAGTATTATTTGATATGATATTAATATTGTATTAAATTAGGCTTTCTTTTCAGTTTTCTTGGGTAAAAGAACAGCTTGTATATTTGGTAAAACACCACCTTGTGCAATTGTAACACCAGACAGAAGTTTATTTAATTCTTCGTCGTTACGAATTGCCAATTGCAAATGTCTAGGAATAATACGAGTTTTCTTGTTGTCACGAGCAGCATTACCCGCCAATTCTAGTACTTCAGCAGCTAAATATTCCATGACAGCAGCCAAATAAACTGGTGCACCAGCTCCAACACGTTCAGCATAATTTCCTTTTCTCAACAGACGATGAATACGTCCAACGGGAAATTGTAAACCAGCACGGTTTGATCGTGACTTTGCCTTTCCTTTAACTTTTCCACCTTTACCACGTCCGGACATTTTTCTTTATATATAGTTGTACAAAAAGAGACAACACACTCTACTCTTACACGAAACGTTATGAAAATTTCTATAATCTACCAACAAATTTATAGTAACGAGTATAGCCAATAGCGTACAGCGCACATGCCGTAACGCAGTGGGTGGAGCCTATTGAAGAAACGCAACTTTATTATAATATGCCTTGTAAGTCGGCGGCACCACACAGTTAACGTTATACTTTGGTACCGTTTAACAGTAAATATGCCACCAAAAACAAGCGGAAAAGCTGCGAAAAAAGCCGGCAAGGCACAAAAAAATATTTCTAAAGGTGATAAGAAGAAGAGACGAAAGAGGAAGGAAAGTTATGCCATTTACATCTACAAAGTTTTGAAACAAGTACATCCTGACACCGGTATTTCCAGTAAAGCCATGAGTATCATGAACAGTTTTGTTAATGATATTTTTGAACGTATTGCAGCAGAAGCTTCCCGTTTAGCACACTACAATAAACGTTCTACGATTACCAGTAGAGAAATTCAAACTGCAGTTCGTCTATTACTTCCTGGTGAATTGGCTAAACACGCAGTCAGTGAAGGAACAAAAGCTGTTACTAAATATACAAGCTCCAAGTAATTTACATAATTAATTGGACAAATTTGCAATACAAAACGGTTCTTTTCAGAACCACAATATATTTATATTTTATTAATGAATAAAAACCATTTTATTATCTATATCCAAAAACTTTGAGAAAAATTTGTTGAAATGTCAAATTTGTTCTCTTAAAAATTAAATTATCAGTATCTTTAAAACTGTAAAATGTTACAGTCGTATTAAATAAGTAATTTCATTCTTTCTGATGTTCATTTTTGAATCATTAAAACTATTTATGATATTAGAAATTGTTGGTTAGCAACAATGAAACGACTAAGTGGACTCTTTTAAATTATCCTACGTTTTGGGTTTAGATGGAAAGTTTTACGTTTTGACGCTATTTGAGCTCATCTGCAGGGATTTAGATGGAAAAGTTTTACGTTTCGAACATATTTGAAACTGTTTTTTTAAACTTTTTTAGTTCATCTTCAATGATTTAGTTGGAAAGTTTTACGTTTCGAACCTATAAAAGTTCATCTTCAGGGATTTAGATGAAAAGTTTTACGTTTCGAACCTATAAGAGTTTATCTTTAGGGATTTAGAAAGAAAAGTTTTACGTTTTGACCCTATTTGATGTCATCTTCAGAGATGTAGATGGAAAAGTTTACTTTTATTTGTACAATACTTATAGTGTTATATAACTTGTAAAAAAACAAAAACATTTTCTTTAAAATTGCAGTTAGTTAAAAAAATACAAACAAAAGTACAAGAAATCCCAATAGATGTCGCTACATGCTTGAAATTTATTTAATTTATGTATTTTATAATTCTTGTTTAATTTTAGCTAATATCATTACAATTATTTTGTCAAAATGTATGATTAATCAGATAAATCGTTATTTTATATGTAAAATAATTGATAATAATAGAAACCTTAGTAAGAAATGTCTCTTTTTGAAGTATAGTATGAGGGAATGATGACAAAAATATATAAAAAAATAGAGATGTGTACCCTGTATACCCTAATTGTTTCTATAGATTTCCACATATAACTTTTTAATTAATATCATATATTAATAAACAATCAATTTTAACTTGTTCAATCACTTTGTAAAAAGTTTTAAGAGTATCTAGAATAGGTCGAACCGAAATAAAACTGTATAAAATTTAGCGTTAGTTGAATAATTATGCTTAAAAAATGATTTAACGAAAGAAATCTTTTATGTTGGATGAAATTTTTCAGTTGTAAAAACGGTAAATAGTGTCATAGAAGATGGAAAATTCCTTACAAAAACGTATTGTTTAATAAACTTTTTCTGTGTTTCACAAAATGCCTAGCTTTATTTTACCTACTTTTTTCATATAAGATAAAACAATTGGCAATTAAAATATCACATAGATGACAGATAAATAATTATAAAACCTATTAGAAAATAGATTGTTTAAATAAATTTTACTTTTAAGGATAAATTAGTGTTTATTATAAAAAGTTCTTTTCTAAACCAACGTTTTAACAGATATTCGAATAGTGTGATAATGGTTGAACATGGTATATTACAATCTTACGTAAGTTTTTATTCTAGGTAGATAAATTAAAAATTATATAACAATATCAAAATAGATAGTTGAATTTTTACATTTATAAATGTAAAAAATAATTTGTTTTATTGAAATTGAACATTATAACGGCTTAATCCGAACATTCGAGCTGAATCATTACATAGCAGTTTTTGAGCTGATTTCAAGACAATATTTTCAAGTGTGCTATTAAAATTTTTGCAGCATACTAAAATTTGGACTTTCTATTTGACTTTCTTAGTTTATTGTTGATGTGGGTTTTTTCAAAATACCTCAGGTCGGTGAAAAAGAAAACGATGTTAACATGACTATCGCTCTGTGGTAGCGCCACTTTAGTTTCATGAACTCAAAGTGCAACCATTCAGTCTTCGGTCCGACCACACTAACCGACTACTCGGTGTTCGTGTAATTTTTGGCGCATTTTATTTAAACACAATTCGAGATAAATTCTCAGTGATTCAGTGAAAAAATAAAAATTTATACATAACTATGGCCGATACAGATAACCAGAATTCGGCAACTTCTGCAACGACCGGTGCCAATGCATCTCAGATCTCTTCTTCATCAAAAAAAGAGAAAAAAAATAAAAATCCAAGAAGTAAACCTTCTCACCCACCTACATCTGAAATGGTCAATAACGCTATTAAAGGACTAAAAGAGAGAGGTGGATCGTCGCTTCAAGCTATCAAAAAATATATAACAGCAAATTACAAAGTTGACGCTGAAAAAGTTGCGCCTTTCATCAAAAAGTACTTAAAATCTGCTGTAGTATCAGGATCTCTGGTCCAAACTAAAGGAAAGGGTGCATCAGGTTCATTTAAACTTGCATCAGCTGCATCCACTGGATCGATCAAAAGTACTAGTGCCACTGGTGAAAAGAAAAAGGCTTCTGGTGCAAAACCCAAAAAAGCTGCAACTGTAAAACGATCTAGTTTAGCAACTGGAGATAAAACTAAACCGGCTAAGAAATCAATCAAAGCGAAAAAATCACTAATAAAAGCTGCTAAACCGAAAAAAGACGAAAAGAAAACACCATCTGCTGCTAAAACTACATCGACTACAACTGCAAAATCACCGATTAAAGCCAAAAAATCAGCTAAAGGTCCAACTAAAAAACCAAAGGCACCAAAACCAAAAACTGCCAAAACTCCTACTTCACCTAAAGCCAGGAAGGCAGCATCACCTAAAAAGAAGAAATAAACACGAAATATTTATATATCATCGTTGTTTATGTGGTATCATCCTTCAATAAACTGTTATTATAAACAAATGGCCCTTTTGAGGGCCACAAAATTATTCAATTTTAATAATGATAGAATAAAAATAATAATTATAATAATAATAAAACAAAAACCGTATAAGTTGATAAGTTTGATACAAGTTTTAAAAATTTTAAATTGTAAAAAAAAAAAAAATTATTTATCATTCAATTAGATTTTCTTTTGTACGAATTTAGCTAAATATTAAAACAAAAATGAATATATATATATATATATATATATATATATATATGTATTGTGCTTCTTAAAGATTTTCTAAGTGGAAACGCAATAAATCACAACAAAATATAACAATATTTGTTTTTATATAAAAACATTTTTTTTTATCAACAAATCATTTTAGCAAATATTTATTTTATTATACGTTTACTTTTTTTTTACGTTATTAGACTAGAATGACATTTATTATCATTCAATTTCAAATTGCATTCCAAATTTGCAAATTAATAAATAAATTATACATGTGTTAGTTTTTTTTTTGTCGAACATTATAAAATAATAATAATATTATGGCCCTGAAAAGGGCCGAGTATTTACTAATTTGACAACGAATAAAAAATTTAAGCCTTCTTTTCAGTTTTCTTGGGTAAAAGAACAGCTTGTATATTTGGTAAAACACCACCTTGTGCAATTGTAACACCAGACAGAAGTTTATTTAATTCTTCGTCGTTACGAATTGCCAATTGCAAATGTCTAGGAATAATACGAGTTTTCTTGTTATCACGAGCAGCATTACCCGCCAATTCTAGTACTTCAGCAGCTAAATATTCCATGACAGCAGCCAAATAAACTGGTGCACCAGCTCCAACACGTTCAGCATAATTTCCTTTTCTCAACAGACGATGAATACGTCCAACGGGAAACTGTAAACCAGCACGAGTTGATCGTGTCTTTGCCTTTCCTTTAACTTTGCCTCCTTTACCACGTCCGGACATTTTCACTTAGTTACAGACAGATAGACAGAAAAAGAACTGAGGAATACTCTCCACGGTGCAAAGAGATATGAAAATATTTACTATGTACCAACAAATTTATACTAACGAGTGTAGCCAATAGCGTACAGCGCACATGCCATAACGCAGTGGGTGGAGCCTATTGAAGAAACGGAACTTTATTATAAATATGCCTCGTAAGGTAGAGACACCGCTTAGTTGACGTTATACTTTGTATCGTTTAATAGTAAATATGCCACCAAAAACAAGCGGAAAAGCTGCAAAAAAAGCCGGAAAGGCACAAAAAAATATTTCTAAAGGAGATAAAAAGAAGAGACGAAAGAGGAAGGAAAGTTATGCCATTTACATCTACAAAGTTTTGAAACAAGTACATCCTGACACCGGTATTTCCAGTAAAGCTATGAGTATCATGAACAGTTTTGTTAATGATATTTTCGAACGTATTGCAGCTGAAGCTTCACGTTTAGCACATTACAATAAACGTTCTACGATT
Source organism: Altica lythri (assembly GCA_964028335.1). Lineage (NCBI taxonomy): Eukaryota > Metazoa > Arthropoda > Insecta > Coleoptera > Chrysomelidae > Altica > Altica lythri. The sequence continues at coordinate 35,978 of CAXIIO010001317.1, read as the reverse complement.
ACCAGTAGAGAAATTCAAACTGCAGTTCGTCTATTACTTCCTGGTGAATTGGCTAAACACGCAGTCAGTGAAGGAACAAAAGCTGTAACTAAATATACAAGTTCTAAATAATTTCATGTTTATTTACATAGCATTTACCTATTTCTTTTTAACAACAACAACGGTTCTTTTAAGAACCACAACATATACGTATATATATATAAAATGATAAAAATTATAATTAAATTGTATTAGATTTTATTATTAATGACAAGATCTATTACAGTATAAAAATTATATAATTTTTTTATTAAAATATTGAAACAAAAAAAAAGAATATAATTACTGAATTTTTAAATAATTAACAATAAAATATTAAAGAAAGAAATAAATAAATAAATAAATAAATAATACAAATTTTATAGTAAATAGCATACAAATTATTAATTATATCCTCAAATATTTTATAAATAATCCAAAATATATTCTACAAATAATACAAATTGAATAAACAACAAAAAAATGACATTTTTTTTATTTTTACATCTTTTATTTTCTGAAACAACTGACTATTATCTGTTATAATATATTTAACTTAGTGAAGTTTAGGTTGCAAAAATTAAGTAACTATTAAATTTTATCATAATTAATAAAATATACTTGTGGTTCTGAAAAGAACCGTTGTTGTTATTTATATAAAAAAAAATCCCTGTTTAGGCACGTTCTCCACGAATTCTTCTAGCCAATTGAATGTCTTTAGGCATTATAGTTACACGTTTAGCATGGATGGCACACAAATTTGTATCTTCAAAAAGACCAACCAAGTAAGCTTCACTGGCTTCTTGAAGAGCCATTACAGCGGAACTTTGGAAACGTAAATCGGTTTTAAAATCCTGTGCAATTTCTCGCACTAAACGTTGGAAAGGTAATTTTCGGATCAAAAGCTCAGTACTTTTCTGATAACGTCTGATTTCACGAAGAGCTACAGTTCCGGGACGGTAACGATGTGGTTTTTTAACGCCACCAGTAGCTGGAGCACTCTTACGAGCTGCTTTTGTAGCTAATTGTTTTCTGGGAGCTTTACCTCCGGTTGATTTACGAGCCGTTTGCTTTGTACGTGCCATTATTATTACAAATTATTCAAAAAAAAAATTTATAAGAACAGCGCCAACGACGACTTGATACTAACAATAGTAGAGTTCGAATGAATTTAATTTTGTTTTGGTCTGCTCTTTTATCACCTCGATCTGGTCGCTGATTGGTCGAGAGGTGGAGCTTAGCCAACAAAAAGCCGTACTCTCAAGGAGAAACTACAGTCAACGTGCAGTGTTTGTTCGTAACGAATCTTACTTGCAGTTTTAATCAATTCGTTTTTATTTAATATGACAGGCCGAGGTAAAGGTGGAAAAGGTCTTGGTAAAGGGGGTGCTAAACGTCACCGTAAAGTATTACGTGATAATATCCAAGGTATTACCAAACCTGCCATTAGAAGATTGGCACGTAGAGGTGGTGTCAAACGTATATCTGGTCTTATCTATGAAGAAACCAGAGGAGTACTGAAAGTATTTTTGGAAAATGTAATCAGAGATGCTGTAACTTATACAGAACATGCTAAAAGGAAAACCGTCACAGCCATGGATGTTGTTTATGCATTAAAAAGACAGGGACGTACTTTGTATGGTTTTGGAGGTTAAAAATATTTAACTTGATAATCGTCAATATTGTCAACTATCATCTAAATATATTGTTAAACAATAAAATAAAACATCGGTTCTTTTCAGAACCACAAAAATTAAATTTATCAATGATAAAAATTTCATAAACTAAACAAAACAAACAAACGATTTATTTTTCTTTTTGGCTTTTACTACAATCAGTTAATTTATTTTAATTAAAATTAAAAGATTCTATATCAATAATGTAAACTATTTTACTTTTATACATTAATTAAACGGATAATTATTATAATTTTTTTTAAGTTAGATTATTATTTTTTGTTAAATTATAAAATCACACACACACATAATACTGACCATCTTATGAAAGATACTGTTTGTTAAGATATTTAATTTAAAACAGCTTTTGTTTTTTTTTTGTCTTTTATTCATTCATATCAATCCTAGTTAAGAAGAATAATAAAGGAACATCCCAATTTTGGATATGTTATTTTTTAAATGCTAATAATATGTTTTTATTTTGTTTTCTCTATTATTCTACAAGTCTATCTAAACGAAACCACAGTTCAGTTTAATTTTTATATACTTACTTAAAAAACAAAACGTTTATATATCGATTTAATTAAAATAATTATAACTTTTCTCTATCATATATATATATTCACATATAGATTGTGGCCCTTAAAAGGGCCGAGTATTATTTGATATGATATTAATATTGTATTAAATTAGGCTTTCTTTTCAGTTTTCTTGGGTAAAAGAACAGCTTGTATATTTGGTAAAACACCACCTTGTGCAATTGTAACACCAGACAGAAGTTTATTTAATTCTTCGTCGTTACGAATTGCCAATTGCAAATGTCTAGGAATAATACGAGTTTTCTTGTTGTCACGAGCAGCATTACCCGCCAATTCTAGTACTTCAGCAGCTAAATATTCCATGACAGCAGCCAAATAAACTGGTGCACCAGCTCCAACACGTTCAGCATAATTTCCTTTTCTCAACAGACGATGAATACGTCCAACGGGAAATTGTAAACCAGCACGGTTTGATCGTGACTTTGCCTTTCCTTTAACTTTACCACGTCCGGACATTTTTCTTTATATATAGTTGTACAAAAAGAGACAACACACTCTACTCTTACACGAAACGTTATGAAAATTTCTATAATCTACCAACAAATTTATAGTAACGAGTATAGCCAATAGCGTACAGCGCACATGCCGTAACGCAGTGGGTGGAGCCTATTGAAGAAACGCAACTTTATTATAATATGCCTTGTAAGTCGGCGGCACCACACAGTTAACGTTATACTTTGGTACCGTTTAACAGTAAATATGCCACCAAAAACAAGCGGAAAAGCTGCGAAAAAAGCCGGCAAGGCACAAAAAAATATTTCTAAAGGTGATAAGAAGAAGAGACGAAAGAGGAAGGAAAGTTATGCCATTTACATCTACAAAGTTTTGAAACAAGTACATCCTGACACCGGTATTTCCAGTAAAGCCATGAGTATCATGAACAGTTTTGTTAATGATATTTTTGAACGTATTGCAGCAGAAGCTTCCCGTTTAGCACACTACAATAAACGTTCTACGATTACCAGTAGAGAAATTCAAACTGCAGTTCGTCTATTACTTCCTGGTGAATTGGCTAAACACGCAGTCAGTGAAGGAACAAAAGCTGTTACTAAATATACAAGCTCCAAGTAATTTACATAATTAATTGGACAAATTTGCAATACAAAACGGTTCTTTTCAGAACCACAATATATTTATATTTTATTAATGAATAAAAACCATTTTATTATCTATATCCAAAAACTTTGAGAAAAATTTGTTGAAATGTCAAATTTGTTCTCTTAAAAATTAAATTATCAGTATCTTTAAAACTGTAAAATGTTACAGTCGTATTAAATAAGTAATTTCATTCTTTCTGATGTTCATTTTTGAATCATTAAAACTATTTATGATATTAGAAATTGTTGGTTAGCAACAATGAAACGACTAAGTGGACTCTTTTAAATTATCCTACGTTTTGGGTTTAGATGGAAAGTTTTACGTTTTGACGCTATTTGAGCTCATCTGCAGGGATTTAGATGGAAAAGTTTTACGTTTCGAACATATTTGAAACTGTTTTTTTAAACTTTTTTAGTTCATCTTCAATGATTTAGTTGGAAAGTTTTACGTTTCGAACCTATAAAAGTTCATCTTCAGGGATTTAGATGAAAAGTTTTACGTTTCGAACCTATAAGAGTTTATCTTTAGGGATTTAGAAAGAAAAGTTTTACGTTTTGACCCTATTTGATGTCATCTTCAGAGATGTAGATGGAAAAGTTTACTTTTATTTGTACAATACTTATAGTGTTATATAACTTGTAAAAAAACAAAAACATTTTCTTTAAAATTGCAGTTAGTTAAAAAAATACAAACAAAAGTACAAGAAATCCCAATAGATGTCGCTACATGCTTGAAATTTATTTAATTTATGTATTTTATAATTCTTGTTTAATTTTAGCTAATATCATTACAATTATTTTGTCAAAATGTATGATTAATCAGATAAATCGTTATTTTATATGTAAAATAATTGATAATAATAGAAACCTTAGTAAGAAATGTCTCTTTTTGAAGTATAGTATGAGGGAATGATGACAAAAATATATAAAAAAATAGAGATGTGTACCCTGTATACCCTAATTGTTTCTATAGATTTCCACATATAACTTTTTAATTAATATCATATATTAATAAACAATCAATTTTAACTTGTTCAATCACTTTGTAAAAAGTTTTAAGAGTATCTAGAATAGGTCGAACCGAAATAAAACTGTATAAAATTTAGCGTTAGTTGAATAATTATGCTTAAAAAATGATTTAACGAAAGAAATCTTTTATGTTGGATGAAATTTTTCAGTTGTAAAAACGGTAAATAGTGTCATAGAAGATGGAAAATTCCTTACAAAAACGTATTGTTTAATAAACTTTTTCTGTGTTTCACAAAATGCCTAGCTTTATTTTACCTACTTTTTTCATATAAGATAAAACAATTGGCAATTAAAATATCACATAGATGACAGATAAATAATTATAAAACCTATTAGAAAATAGATTGTTTAAATAAATTTTACTTTTAAGGATAAATTAGTGTTTATTATAAAAAGTTCTTTTCTAAACCAACGTTTTAACAGATATTCGAATAGTGTGATAATGGTTGAACATGGTATATTACAATCTTACGTAAGTTTTTATTCTAGGTAGATAAATTAAAAATTATATAACAATATCAAAATAGATAGTTGAATTTTTACATTTATAAATGTAAAAAATAATTTGTTTTATTGAAATTGAACATTATAACGGCTTAATCCGAACATTCGAGCTGAATCATTACATAGCAGTTTTTGAGCTGATTTCAAGACAATATTTTCAAGTGTGCTATTAAAATTTTTGCAGCATACTAAAATTTGGACTTTCTATTTGACTTTCTTAGTTTATTGTTGATGTGGGTTTTTTCAAAATACCTCAGGTCGGTGAAAAAGAAAACGATGTTAACATGACTATCGCTCTGTGGTAGCGCCACTTTAGTTTCATGAACTCAAAGTGCAACCATTCAGTCTTCGGTCCGACCACACTAACCGACTACTCGGTGTTCGTGTAATTTTTGGCGCATTTTATTTAAACACAATTCGAGATAAATTCTCAGTGATTCAGTGAAAAAATAAAAATTTATACATAACTATGGCCGATACAGATAACCAGAATTCGGCAACTTCTGCAACGACCGGTGCCAATGCATCTCAGATCTCTTCTTCATCAAAAAAAGAGAAAAAAAATAAAAATCCAAGAAGTAAACCTTCTCACCCACCTACATCTGAAATGGTCAATAACGCTATTAAAGGACTAAAAGAGAGAGGTGGATCGTCGCTTCAAGCTATCAAAAAATATATAACAGCAAATTACAAAGTTGACGCTGAAAAAGTTGCGCCTTTCATCAAAAAGTACTTAAAATCTGCTGTAGTATCAGGATCTCTGGTCCAAACTAAAGGAAAGGGTGCATCAGGTTCATTTAAACTTGCATCAGCTGCATCCACTGGATCGATCAAAAGTACTAGTGCCACTGGTGAAAAGAAAAAGGCTTCTGGTGCAAAACCCAAAAAAGCTGCAACTGTAAAACGATCTAGTTTAGCAACTGGAGATAAAACTAAACCGGCTAAGAAATCAATCAAAGCGAAAAAATCACCAATAAAAGCTGCTAAACCGAAAAAAGACGAAAAGAAAACACCATCTGCTGCTAAAACTACATCGACTACAACTGCAAAATCACCGATTAAAGCCAAAAAATCAGCTAAAGGTCCAACTAAAAAACCAAAGGCACCAAAACCAAAAACTGCCAAAACTCCTACTTCACCTAAAGCCAGGAAGGCAGCATCACCTAAAAAGAAGAAATAAACACGAAATATTTATATATCATCGTTGTTTATGTGGTATCATCCTTCAATAAACTGTTATTATAAACAAATGGCCCTTTTGAGGGCCACAAAATTATTCAATTTTAATAATGATAGAATAAAAATAATAATTATAATAATAATAAAACAAAAACCGTATAAGTTGATAAGTTTGATACAAGTTTTAAAAATTTTAAATTGTAAAAAAAAAAAAAATTATTTATCATTCAATTAGATTTTCTTTTGTACGAATTTAGCTAAATATTAAAACAAAAATGAATATATATATATATATATATATATATATATATATGTATTGTGCTTCTTAAAGATTTTCTAAGTGGAAACGCAATAAATCACAACAAAATATAACAATATTTGTTTTTATATAAAAACATTTTTTTTTATCAACAAATCATTTTAGCAAATATTTATTTTATTATACGTTTACTTTTTTTTTACGTTATTAGACTAGAATGACATTTATTATCATTCAATTTCAAATTGCATTCCAAATTTGCAAATTAATAAATAAATTATACATGTGTTAGTTTTTTTTTTGTCGAACATTATAAAATAATAATAATATTATGGCCCTGAAAAGGGCCGAGTATTTACTAATTTGACAACGAATAAAAAATTTAAGCCTTCTTTTCAGTTTTCTTGGGTAAAAGAACAGCTTGTATATTTGGTAAAACACCACCTTGTGCAATTGTAACACCAGACAGAAGTTTATTTAATTCTTCGTCGTTACGAATTGCCAATTGCAAATGTCTAGGAATAATACGAGTTTTCTTGTTATCACGAGCAGCATTACCCGCCAATTCTAGTACTTCAGCAGCTAAATATTCCATGACAGCAGCCAAATAAACTGGTGCACCAGCTCCAACACGTTCAGCATAATTTCCTTTTCTCAACAGACGATGAATACGTCCAACGGGAAACTGTAAACCAGCACGAGTTGATCGTGTCTTTGCCTTTCCTTTAACTTTGCCTCCTTTACCACGTCCGGACATTTTCACTTAGTTACAGACAGATAGACAGAAAAAGAACTGAGGAATACTCTCCACGGTGCAAAGAGATATGAAAATATTTACTATGTACCAACAAATTTATACTAACGAGTGTAGCCAATAGCGTACAGCGCACATGCCATAACGCAGTGGGTGGAGCCTATTGAAGAAACGGAACTTTATTATAAATATGCCTCGTAAGGTAGAGACACCGCTTAGTTGACGTTATACTTTGTATCGTTTAATAGTAAATATGCCACCAAAAACAAGCGGAAAAGCTGCAAAAAAAGCCGGAAAGGCACAAAAAAATATTTCTAAAGGAGATAAAAAGAAGAGACGAAAGAGGAAGGAAAGTTATGCCATTTACATCTACAAAGTTTTGAAACAAGTACATCCTGACACCGGTATTTCCAGTAAAGCTATGAGTATCATGAACAGTTTTGTTAATGATATTTTCGAACGTATTGCAGCTGAAGCTTCACGTTTAGCACATTACAATAAACGTTCTACGATTACCAGTAGAGAAATTCAAACTGCAGTTCGTCTATTACTTCCTGGTGAATTGGCTAAACACGCAGTCAGTGAAGGAACAAAAGCTGTAACTAAATATACAAGTTCTAAATAATTTCATGTTTATTTACATAGCATTTACCTATTTCTTTTTAACAACAACAACGGTTCTTTTAAGAACCACAACATATACGTATATATATATAAAATGATAAAAATTATAATTAAATTGTATTAGATTTTATTATTAATGACAAGATCTATTACAGTATAAAAATTATATAATTTTTTTATTAAAATATTGAAACAAAAAAAAAGAATATAATTACTGAATTTTTAAATAATTAACAATAAAATATTAAAGAAAGAAATAAATAAATAAATAAATAAATAATACAAATTTTATAGTAAATAGCATACAAATTATTAATTATATCCTCAAATATTTTATAAATAATCCAAAATATATTCTACAAATAATACAAATTGAATAAACAACAAAAAAATGACATTTTTTTTATTTTTACATCTTTTATTTTCTGAAACAACTGACTATTATCTGTTATAATATATTTAACTTAGTGAAGTTTAGGTTGCAAAAATTAAGTAACTATTAAATTTTATCATAATTAATAAAATATACTTGTGGTTCTGAAAAGAACCGTTGTTGTTATTTATATAAAAAAAAATCCCTGTTTAGGCACGTTCTCCACGAATTCTTCTAGCCAATTGAATGTCTTTAGGCATTATAGTTACACGTTTAGCATGGATGGCACACAAATTTGTATCTTCAAAAAGACCAACCAAGTAAGCTTCACTGGCTTCTTGAAGAGCCATTACAGCGGAACTTTGGAAACGTAAATCGGTTTTAAAATCCTGTGCAATTTCTCGCACTAAACGTTGGAAAGGTAATTTTCGGATCAAAAGCTCAGTACTTTTCTGATAACGTCTGATTTCACGAAGAGCTACAGTTCCGGGACGGTAACGATGTGGTTTTTTAACGCCACCAGTAGCTGGAGCACTCTTACGAGCTGCTTTTGTAGCTAATTGTTTTCTGGGAGCTTTACCTCCGGTTGATTTACGAGCCGTTTGCTTTGTACGTGCCATTATTATTACAAATTATTCAAAAAAAAAATTTATAAGACCAGCGCCAACGACGACTTGATACTAACAATAGTAGAGTTCGAATGAATTTAATTTTGTTTTGGTCTGCTCTTTTATCACCTCGATCTGGTCGCTGATTGGTCGAGAGGTGGAGCTTAGCCAACAAAAAGCCGTACTCTCAAGGAGAAACTACAGTCAACGTGCAGTGTTTGTTCGTAACGAATCTTACTTGCAGTTTTAATCAATTCGTTTTTATTTAATATGACAGGCCGAGGTAAAGGTGGAAAAGGTCTTGGTAAAGGGGGTGCTAAACGTCACCGTAAAGTATTACGTGATAATATCCAAGGTATTACCAAACCTGCCATTAGAAGATTGGCACGTAGAGGTGGTGTCAAACGTATATCTGGTCTTATCTATGAAGAAACCAGAGGAGTACTGAAAGTATTTTTGGAAAATGTAATCAGAGATGCTGTAACTTATACAGAACATGCTAAAAGGAAAACCGTCACAGCCATGGATGTTGTTTATGCATTAAAAAGACAGGGACGTACTTTGTATGGTTTTGGAGGTTAAAAATATTTAACTTGATAATCGTCAATATTGTCAACTATCATCTAAATATATTGTTAAACAATAAAATAAAACATCGGTTCTTTTCAGAACCACAAAAATTAAATTTATCAATGATAAAAATTTCATAAACTAAACAAAACAAACAAACGATTTATTTTTCTTTTTGGCTTTTACTACAATCAGTTAATTTATTTTAATTAAAATTAAAAGATTCTATATCAATAATGTAAACTATTTTACTTTTATACATTAATTAAACGGATAATTATTATAATTTTTTTTAAGTTAGATTATTATTTTTTGTTAAATTATAAAATCACACACACACATAATACTGACCATCTTATGAAAGATACTGTTTGTTAAGATATTTAATTTAAAACAGCTTTTGTTTTTTTTTTGTCTTTTATTCATTCATATCAATCCTAGTTAAGAAGAATAATAAAGGAACATCCCAATTTTGGATATGTTATTTTTTAAATGCTAATAATATGTTTTTATTTTGTTTTCTCTATTATTCTACAAGTCTATCTAAACGAAACCACAGTTCAGTTTAATTTTTATATACTTACTTAAAAAACAAAACGTTTATATATCGATTTAATTAAAATAATTATAACTTTTCTCTATCATATATATATATTCACATATAGATTGTGGCCCTTAAAAGGGCCGAGTATTATTTGATATGATATTAATATTGTATTAAATTAGGCTTTCTTTTCAGTTTTCTTGGGTAAAAGAACAGCTTGTATATTTGGTAAAACACCACCTTGTGCAATTGTAACACCAGACAGAAGTTTATTTAATTCTTCGTCGTTACGAATTGCCAATTGCAAATGTCTAGGAATAATACGAGTTTTCTTGTTGTCACGAGCAGCATTACCCGCCAATTCTAGTACTTCAGCAGCTAAATATTCCATGACAGCAGCCAAATAAACTGGTGCACCAGCTCCAACACGTTCAGCATAATTTCCTTTTCTCAACAGACGATGAATACGTCCAACGGGAAATTGTAAACCAGCACGGTTTGATCGTGACTTTGCCTTTCCTTTAACTTTTCCACCTTTACCACGTCCGGACATTTTTCTTTATATATAGTTGTACAAAAAGAGACAACACACTCTACTCTTACACGAAACGTTATGAAAATTTCTATAATCTACCAACAAATTTATAGTAACGAGTATAGCCAATAGCGTACAGCGCACATGCCGTAACGCAGTGGGTGGAGCCTATTGAAGAAACGCAACTTTATTATAATATGCCTCTTAAGTCGGCGGCACCACACAGTTAACGTTATACTTTGGTACCGTTTAACAGTAAATATGCCACCAAAAACAAGCGGAAAAGCTGCGAAAAAAGCCGGCAAGGCACAAAAAAATATTTCTAAAGGTGATAAGAAGAAGAGACGAAAGAGGAAGGAAAGTTATGCCATTTACATCTACAAAGTTTTGAAACAAGTACATCCTGACACCGGTATTTCCAGTAAAGCCATGAGTATCATGAACAGTTTTGTTAATGATATTTTTGAACGTATTGCAGCAGAAGCTTCCCGTTTAGCACACTACAATAAACGTTCTACGATTACCAGTAGAGAAATTCAAACTGCAGTTCGTCTATTACTTCCTGGTGAATTGGCTAAACACGCAGTCAGTGAAGGAACAAAAGCTGTTACTAAATATACAAGCTCCAAGTAATTTACATAATTAATTGGACAAATTTGCAATACAAAACGGTTCTTTTCAGAACCACAATATATTTATATTTTATTAATGAATAAAAACCATTTTATTATCTATATCCAAAAACTTTGAGAAAAATTTGTTGAAATGTCAAATTTGTTCTCTTAAAAATTAAATTATCAGTATCTTTAAAACTGTAAAATGTTACAGTCGTATTAAATAAGTAATTTCATTCTTTCTGATGTTCATTTTTGAATCATTAAAACTATTTATGATATTAGAAATTGTTGGTTAGCAACAATGAAACGACTAAGTGGACTCTTTTAAATTATCCTACGTTTTGGGTTTAGATGGAAAGTTTTACGTTTTGACGCTATTTGAGCTCATCTGCAGGGATTTAGATGGAAAAGTTTTACGTTTCGAACATATTTGAAACTGTTTTTTTAAACTTTTTTAGTTCATCTTCAATGATTTAGTTGGAAAGTTTTACGTTTCGAACCTATAAAAGTTCATCTTCAGGGATTTAGATGAAAAGTTTTACGTTTCGAACCTATAAGAGTTTATCTTTAGGGATTTAGAAAGAAAAGTTTTACGTTTTGACCCTATTTGATGTCATCTTCAGAGATGTAGATGGAAAAGTTTACTTTTATTTGTACAATACTTATAGTGTTATATAACTTGTAAAAAAACAAAAACATTTTCTTTAAAATTGCAGTTAGTTAAAAAAATACAAACAAAAGTACAAGAAATCCCAATAGATGTCGCTACATGCTTGAAATTTATTTAATTTATGTATTTTATAATTCTTGTTTAATTTTAGCTAATATCATTACAATTATTTTGTCAAAATGTATGATTAATCAGATAAATCGTTATTTTATATGTAAAATAATTGATAATAATAGAAACCTTAGTAAGAAATGTCTCTTTTTGAAGTATAGTATGAGGGAATGATGACAAAAATATATAAAAAAATAGAGATGTGTACCCTGTATACCCTAATTGTTTCTATAGATTTCCACATATAACTTTTTAATTAATATCATATATTAATAAACAATCAATTTTAACTTGTTCAATCACTTTGTAAAAAGTTTTAAGAGTATCTAGAATAGGTCGAACCGAAATAAAACTGTATAAAATTTAGCGTTAGTTGAATAATTATGCTTAAAAAATGATTTAACGAAAGAAATCTTTTATGTTGGATGAAATTTTTCAGTTGTAAAAACGGTAAATAGTGTCATAGAAGATGGAAAATTCCTTACAAAAACGTATTGTTTAATAAACTTTTTCTGTGTTTCACAAAATGCCTAGCTTTATTTTACCTACTTTTTTCATATAAGATAAAACAATTGGCAATTAAAATATCACATAGATGACAGATAAATAATTATAAAACCTATTAGAAAATAGATTGTTTAAATAAATTTTACTTTTAAGGATAAATTAGTGTTTATTATAAAAAGTTCTTTTCTAAACCAACGTTTTAACAGATATTCGAATAGTGTGATAATGGTTGAACATGGTATATTACAATCTTACGTAAGTTTTTATTCTAGGTAGATAAATTAAAAATTATATAACAATATCAAAATAGATAGTTGAATTTTTACATTTATAAATGTAAAAAATAATTTGTTTTATTGAAATTGAACATTATAACGGCTTAATCCGAACATTCGAGCTGAATCATTACATAGCAGTTTTTGAGCTGATTTCAAGACAATATTTTCAAGTGTGCTATTAAAATTTTTGCAGCATACTAAAATTTGGACTTTCTATTTGACTTTCTTAGTTTATTGTTGATGTGGGTTTTTTCAAAATACCTCAGGTCGGTGAAAAAGAAAACGATGTTAACATGACTATCGCTCTGTGGTAGCGCCACACACACACACACACACACAAAACCTTTATTTACATTTTTACAATTTCATTTACAATAAACACATTTAATAAGCACATTTTAACATAAAATATATACACATAAAATATATACAGAAATGTCACTAACTTATTTAGTGTAAATTGTTTTCCTTTGCTTTGGAAAAACACTACCTCCTGTCCTGTTTGGAGGACTTATATAGTGATTATGGCTTGGTCAATTTGGCAGAATGTCTTTTTTCGATTTCTCGGCTCTGTGTACAATAATTTTTTTGTCCGGTTATACTGAGAAAAATTGTAAAAATAAAAAAAATAAAAAACATAAAAAACTCAGTGTTTGTCGGTGTGCATAACTTTAGTTATGTCGGTTGTCGTTTACTGATTAGTCGAGGGTGAATCACCCCGGGCCGAGGTCCGAGAATTGTCCATTAATGAACGTTTCCCTCTCTCCGTCCCGAAATGCTTCCTCCTCGTCCAATCAGCTGTCCTGTCTAGCTGTTTTCGACTAGAAGTGAATGTTGTTTGTCTTGTCACGTTTTGTTTATTATTGCCAGAATAGCGGAAGCCTCTCATGCAACAGACCATGCCTCCGGTCCGGTGAGTCCGCCCCTTTTATACTTATGATTTCTCTTATGTTTTCTGGTAGACAGTTTAGGTAGAATTTATTTGAGTTCTTTGTTATGAACTCACGGATCGTTGGCATGGCAGCCTCCCTATGAAGATCCACTATTCTGGTAAATCTGTCTTTGTTAAGTGCTAGTCTTAAACAGCTGTTTTGAATTCTTTGTAATTTGTTCATTTGTGTGTCTGTTATTGAGCAAAAAACTTGTTGTCCGTATGTAAGAGTTGGTCTTATGAGTTGTTTGTATAATAGAATTTTGTTTTTTGTGGTCATTTGACTGTCTTTGTTAAGTAGCGGGTAGAGTTTTTTTATAAGTCCATGTGTTTTGTTAATTAGTGTGTTTAAATGCATGTTGTGGTTTATTTTCCTGTCTATGGTGTATCCTAGGTATTTTAGTTTGTCCTTTTCTTCTATGTCTTGTCCCTGTATTTGAATTTTTTTAAACGGTTTGATGTTTGTTTTTCTTTTTGTCAATATCATTAATTCTGTTTTTTTTGGGTTTATTTTCATCTTATTTTTTGTTATGTATGGTATGATTTGTCTGTTTATGTGAATGTCTAGTTTTCTCGTCGCTATTTCTGTTAAGTCCGATCTATTGTAAAGACATATGTCATCAGCATATAGTGCGGTCTGCACCGCAGGATCTTTTGGAATGTCATGAATCATTAATGAAAATAGTGTCGGTGATAGTACCGAACCCTGCGGTACTCCTGCCTTCATGATAAATCTGTCTGAGGTCGTGTCGTTTAGTTTTACTGTAAAGTGTCTGTCTTTAAGGTAGGATTTTATGAGATTTACTATATAATTTGGGAACCTATTCGCCGTCATTTTGTCTATAAGTCCGTCCGTCCATACTGTGTCGAATGCCTTTTCCATGTCTAGGGCCAGCATCACAGTGGTTTGTCCCTTTCTGAACCCTTCTCTGGCGTAATGTAATATTCTGATTATTTGGGCCACTGTGCTGTGCCCCTGTCTGAATCCGTACTGTTCGTCTGGTATTAGTTTGTGTTTATTAATTGTCTTGTTTAGTCTTGTTAAAATAAGTTTGTCCATTATTTTTGCCATTATATTTAATAGCGAAATTGGACGGTAGCTTTCTACTTTTTTCTTGTCTTTGTTAGGTTTTTTTATTGGTATGATTGTTGCGTCTTTTAACTTGTCCGGGTAATGTTGTAATGTGAGAACTGCATTACCTATGTACTGTAATTGGATTATGGCTTTATTTGGGAGATTTTTGTACAGTATGGGATGTAGATTATCTGGTCCCGGGGCTTTTTTGGGTTTTATTAAGTGTATAATTTCCCTAATTTCATCCGGGGATATTCTATCTTTAATGTTTATTTGTTTTATGTTTGTTGTCGGCTTGATTTTTGGTTTAATTATATTAGAGTTTTGGCTGTCGTTAGTGAAACAGGACTGGAAATACTCTCCCAATGCATTTGCCCTTTCTTTGTCTGTAGTGTATGTCAAATTGTTGTTGTATAATATGGGTATTTGTTCTTGTTGTTTTGTCAGGCTCCTTGTCAGTTTCCAAATAGAGTTGTCTTGTGGTTTGACTTGTCGAAGATGTGTTTGCCATCTGTTATTTTTGTATATTTCAATTTCTTTATTGATTTGTTTTCCTAATTCTATCATTTCTATTCTGTCATTGTCACGTCTATATTTTTGCCACGTTTTTCTTAGTTTATTTTTGTTTTTTATTTTGTCCAGTATATACTGTGGTAGTTCGTCCTGTATATGTTTACCTGATTTTTTCTTTGTAGTCTCGTCTCTAGCTTGTGAAATTATATTTGTCATCGTATTTATTTCGTTTTCTAAATCTGTAATTGTGTGTATGTTGTTGTTTATAAATAAATTTTTATTTATTATTGCTCTGTATCGAAACCAGTTTGTCGTATTATAATCGTAGAAAGTCTTGTTTTTGGTGTTAATGTGCGTTGTTTTCCTGTTTATTTCAAAGTGTACAGGGTCATGGTCCGATGTCATTGTTTTCTCTGTTTGTATGTTAGTTATTTGTGTATTTTTTGAAATTATTATGTCCAATGTACTTGGCGTCATGTTACTAAAGGGAAAGCATGTGGGAGTGTCCGTATGAAATATACAGAGTTTATTTAACTCCGCACATTCCAACAGGGTACTTCCATTCCTGTTTGCATTTAGACATTTATCATCCCATGCTGGGTGTTTTGCGTTAAAATCTCCGGCTATGATTAACTTATTGCCCAACTGTATTAGGTTCTGCAGTTCTCCCATTTGTATGTAGTTGTGGGGTGGATTGTATGCCCCAATTATTATTTGTCCTGTGTCTAGTCTACAAGTTATGTGTTCTAGTCTTGTATTGTGGTTGATGTTTGTTAGTCTTTCGTGTGTTATGTCTTTTTTAATTAGAATTGCTACCCCCCCGTGTCCTACGTCACCTGGTCTGTCTTGTCTGTGTGTTATGTATCCATTTATTTTAAATTTGTCTTTCGTCTTAAAATGTGTTTCTGTTATGATTATAATGTCTATTTTATGTTTGCGAATGTGTTCCTTAATTAAATTTATTTTGTTAATTACGCCGTGTGCGTTATATAGCATCATTTTAATCCTGACCTTTTTGTCCGTCATTGTCTTGTCCTTAAAAGTTGTATTGGTCAATATTTTGTACAAAATTATTGTACACAGTGAATTTTTCCAAATTACTTACTGCATTTTTCAGTTTGTCTCTGAGGTCTCTAGCCGCCCGCGCCAATTCTGCCAAATTGACCATCCTGTTGACTTCAATTAGGATTGAATTTATTTCCTGAAATTGTGATAAATTATCTTCAGTATTTTTGTTTTGGTTATTTCTTTGTTGATTTTCCTTGTTTGTATTTTCTTCATTTTTCTTTTGGAGGGGAGGGAATTCTTCTTTCTTTGTGTTTTTTCTCATTTCCCAGGCATTTGTCTTTGGTGGGGGTGCTGGTACGTATGTCTTTTTTAAATTTTGTTTTTGGTTTTTTAAATTTTCTAACCTTTTTAGATATTCCGGGCATTCGGTATAATTGGCTGGATGTTTACCCCCACAATTAATGCATTTTGCATCTGTGTTCCTGGGCTTTGTGCATGTTCTCGTCAGATGTGGCCCAGCGCATTTTAGACACCATGGTGCACGGCCGCAGTTGGTTGTTGCATGCCCCCACCCTTGGCAGTTGTGGCATTGTATGATGTGTTTACTATTTCGACGCAGTTCCCATGTAATTCTTGTATTTAATACTGATCTTATGTTTTTGTTAAGGAAATCCAGAGTTATAGATTTATCTGTGGTTACTAAAAATAGCGGTCTGAATTTAGTGTTCATAAGGTATACTTCACGTACATCTATGTCATATTCATTTATTACTTGTTCCGCTAGGTCATCCGCTTTCATGCCCGAACCAAGCCCTCTACACACAAAGGCATGAGACTTGTTTTTTTCTAATGAGTACGTGTGGTAGTCCGCATTTTCTATTTTTAATGATTCTAACATCTTTAAGTAATCTTCCTCTTTTTCAATGTTAATTATCGTCGATTTACCAGTATATTTTATTTGAAATTTACTGGTTATCTGTTTTTTTAATTCCTCTACAAATATTTTGTGGTTGTCGACCACTCCGTCTAATACAATTGGCGGGCAGAAATTTTGCTTCTTTTCTTTTTTGTTAGGTTTGCTTTGGACTGTGTTACCTTGTGTTACTTTTAGGTCGTTCTTCTTATTTGGAATTATCTTTCTGTAGGTTGTATGTAATTGTGTTTTTTTGTTTTCTTGTTCTTCTGTCTCTTCTTCGGAGCTTTCTTCTTCTGACAAAGAACTATATTTGTTTGCCAGTGGAAGTGTTTGTCTAGCTTTTTTGGTTATTAGCTTTTTAATGCTTATGGTCTTTTTTGGTTTTTCATATTCCGTTTCATCGCTTATCTCTATGAGTTCTGTTTCATTTATTTTCTTTTTTCTCCAATTAAAGTTGCTATTTGGAGAGAACTTTTCATTTTGCGATTGGTTATTCCTTTTTGTCTCATTAACAATTGTTTCTTCTTCTGCTTCTGAAGTTATTTGTTCCTTAAAAATGTTTCCTACGGTTTCCATTGGGATGTCTGATTTATTATAGGTTATCGAAAACGTAGCATCAGTTTCTGCATATTTTGATATAAATTCTTGGTTTTCAATATTTTTTAATTTATTTATATCTCTATTTGAAATTTGGAAAGTCATCGTTTCTTTGTCGCTATCTTCTGTGTTTTCATTTGGGGTTACTTCCGTAACTATAACGTTTGTTTCAATTGGTGTTGGTGGATTTTTATTCATTTTTGTTTCGATATTTGTAATTTTGTTTTTATTAGAACTTTCCGGAGAGCCGCTTTCTTCTCTGTTTCTTTTTAGAGTTTCTTTTGTCACTATATTATCTTTTATATTTATATTTGTGTCTTTACTTTCACCCGGTACCGTAATTTTAGTCACTGTGTTATCTTTAATCAGAGTATTGTCTAGAATTATTATATTATTTTCATTATTTTTTTCCGTTACCGTTTGTTTAGGCATACTGTTTTTGTTTTTTAATTTTAGTTTATCTTGTTCACTATCAGCCGCTTTTTTAAATTTTATTTTGTCTTTAGCTTTAATAATGTTATTTTCGGAGGGTCTTTTTGAAGATGAAATTTTTTCTTTCATTCTTTTTGTGTATATCGTTTCATATTCGAGTTTTTTATACGACCCGGCCGAAGCCGGGTTTGTTTTAAAAACAATTCGTTTATCACTCACGATTAATTTTGGTATTTTATTTCCAAATAAACTTAATGTTTACGAATTATTTACTAGCCACTTTCACTTGTTTGTTTATAAACACACTTTTATCGCTGCTCCTCTGCTAGGCAGGATTACAGACCGATACGTGTTATTCGGTTCGACCACACTAACCGACTACTCGGTGTTCGTGTAATTTTTGGCGCATTTTATTTAAACACAATTCGAGATAAATTCTCAGTGATTCAGTGAAAAAATAAAAATTTATACATAACTATGGCCGATACAGATAACCAGAATTCGGCAACTTCTGCAACGACCGGTGCCAATGCATCTCAGATCTCTTCTTCATCAAAAAAAGAGAAAAAAAATAAAAATCCAAGAAGTAAACCTTCTCACCCACCTACATCTGAAATGGTCAATAACGCTATTAAAGGACTAAAAGAGAGAGGTGGATCGTCGCTTCAAGCTATCAAAAAATATATAACAGCAAATTACAAAGTTGACGCTGAAAAAGTTGCGCCTTTCATCAAAAAGTACTTAAAATCTGCTGTAGTATCAGGATCTCTGGTCCAAACTAAAGGAAAGGGTGCATCAGGTTCATTTAAACTTGCATCAGCTGCATCCACTGGATCGATCAAAAGTACTAGTGCCACTGGTGAAAAGAAAAAGGCTTCTGGTGCAAAACCCAAAAAAGCTGCAACTGTAAAACGATCTAGTTTAGCAACTGGAGATAAAACTAAACCGGCTAAGAAATCAATCAAAGCGAAAAAATCACCAATAAAAGCTGCTAAACCGAAAAAAGACGAAAAGAAAACACCATCTGCTGCTAAAACTACATCGACTACAACTGCAAAATCACCGATTAAAGCCAAAAAATCAGCTAAAGGTCCAACTAAAAAACCAAAGGCACCAAAACCAAAAACTGCCAAAACTCCTACTTCACCTAAAGCCAGGAAGGCAGCATCACCTAAAAAGAAGAAATAAACACGAAATATTTATATATCATCGTTGTTTATGTGGTATCATCCTTCAATAAACTGTTATTATAAACAAATGGCCCTTTTGAGGGCCACAAAATTATTCAATTTTAATAATGATAGAATAAAAATAATAATTATAATAATAATAAAACAAAAACCGTATAAGTTGATAAGTTTGATACAAGTTTTAAAAATTTTAAATTGTAAAAAAAAAAAAAATTATTTATCATTCAATTAGATTTTCTTTTGTACGAATTTAGCTAAATATTAAAACAAAAATGAATATATATATATATATATATATATATATATATATATGTATTGTGCTTCTTAAAGATTTTCTAAGTGGAAACGCAATAAATCACAACAAAATATAACAATATTTGTTTTTATATAAAAACATTTTTTTTTATCAACAAATCATTTTAGCAAATATTTATTTTATTATACGTTTACTTTTTTTTTACGTTATTAGACTAGAATGACATTTATTATCATTCAATTTCAAATTGCATTCCAAATTTGCAAATTAATAAATAAATTATACATGTGTTAGTTTTTTTTTTGTCGAACATTATAAAATAATAATAATATTATGGCCCTGAAAAGGGCCGAGTATTTACTAATTTGACAACGAATAAAAAATTTAAGCCTTCTTTTCAGTTTTCTTGGGTAAAAGAACAGCTTGTATATTTGGTAAAACACCACCTTGTGCAATTGTAACACCAGACAGAAGTTTATTTAATTCTTCGTCGTTACGAATTGCCAATTGCAAATGTCTAGGAATAATACGAGTTTTCTTGTTATCACGAGCAGCATTACCCGCCAATTCTAGTACTTCAGCAGCTAAATATTCCATGACAGCAGCCAAATAAACTGGTGCACCAGCTCCAACACGTTCAGCATAATTTCCTTTTCTCAACAGACGATGAATACGTCCAACGGGAAACTGTAAACCAGCACGAGTTGATCGTGTCTTTGCCTTTCCTTTAACTTTGCCTCCTTTACCACGTCCGGACATTTTCACTTAGTTACAGACAGATAGACAGAAAAAGAACTGAGGAATACTCTCCACGGTGCAAAGAGATATGAAAATATTTACTATGTACCAACAAATTTATACTAACGAGTGTAGCCAATAGCGTACAGCGCACATGCCATAACGCAGTGGGTGGAGCCTATTGAAGAAACGGAACTTTATTATAAATATGCCTCGTAAGGTAGAGACACCGCTTAGTTGACGTTATACTTTGTATCGTTTAATAGTAAATATGCCACCAAAAACAAGCGGAAAAGCTGCAAAAAAAGCCGGAAAGGCACAAAAAAATATTTCTAAAGGAGATAAAAAGAAGAGACGAAAGAGGAAGGAAAGTTATGCCATTTACATCTACAAAGTTTTGAAACAAGTACATCCTGACACCGGTATTTCCAGTAAAGCTATGAGTATCATGAACAGTTTTGTTAATGATATTTTCGAACGTATTGCAGCTGAAGCTTCACGTTTAGCACATTACAATAAACGTTCTACGATTACCAGTAGAGAAATTCAAACTGCAGTTCGTCTATTACTTCCTGGTGAATTGGCTAAACACGCAGTCAGTGAAGGAACAAAAGCTGTAACTAAATATACAAGTTCTAAATAATTTCATGTTTATTTACATAGCATTTACCTATTTCTTTTTAACAACAACAACGGTTCTTTTAAGAACCACAACATATACGTATATATATATAAAATGATAAAAATTATAATTAAATTGTATTAGATTTTATTATTAATGACAAGATCTATTACAGTATAAAAATTATATAATTTTTTTATTAAAATATTGAAACAAAAAAAAAGAATATAATTACTGAATTTTTAAATAATTAACAATAAAATATTAAAGAAAGAAATAAATAAATAAATAAATAAATAATACAAATTTTATAGTAAATAGCATACAAATTATTAATTATATCCTCAAATATTTTATAAATAATCCAAAATATATTCTACAAATAATACAAATTGAATAAACAACAAAAAAATGACATTTTTTTTATTTTTACATCTTTTATTTTCTGAAACAACTGACTATTATCTGTTATAATATATTTAACTTAGTGAAGTTTAGGTTGCAAAAATTAAGTAACTATTAAATTTTATCATAATTAATAAAATATACTTGTGGTTCTGAAAAGAACCGTTGTTGTTATTTATATAAAAAAAAATCCCTGTTTAGGCACGTTCTCCACGAATTCTTCTAGCCAATTGAATGTCTTTAGGCATTATAGTTACACGTTTAGCATGGATGGCACACAAATTTGTATCTTCAAAAAGACCAACCAAGTAAGCTTCACTGGCTTCTTGAAGAGCCATTACAGCGGAACTTTGGAAACGTAAATCGGTTTTAAAATCCTGTGCAATTTCTCGCACTAAACGTTGGAAAGGTAATTTTCGGATCAAAAGCTCAGTACTTTTCTGATAACGTCTGATTTCACGAAGAGCTACAGTTCCGGGACGGTAACGATGTGGTTTTTTAACGCCACCAGTAGCTGGAGCACTCTTACGAGCTGCTTTTGTAGCTAATTGTTTTCTGGGAGCTTTACCTCCGGTTGATTTACGAGCCGTTTGCTTTGTACGTGCCATTATTATTACAAATTATTCAAAAAAAAAATTTATAAGAACAGCGCCAACGACGACTTGATACTAACAATAGTAGAGTTCGAATGAATTTAATTTTGTTTTGGTCTGCTCTTTTATCACCTCGATCTGGTCGCTGATTGGTCGAGAGGTGGAGCTTAGCCAACAAAAAGCCGTACTCTCAAGGAGAAACTACAGTCAACGTGCAGTGTTTGTTCGTAACGAATCTTACTTGCAGTTTTAATCAATTCGTTTTTATTTAATATGACAGGCCGAGGTAAAGGTGGAAAAGGTCTTGGTAAAGGGGGTGCTAAACGTCACCGTAAAGTATTACGTGATAATATCCAAGGTATTACCAAACCTGCCATTAGAAGATTGGCACGTAGAGGTGGTGTCAAACGTATATCTGGTCTTATCTATGAAGAAACCAGAGGAGTACTGAAAGTATTTTTGGAAAATGTAATCAGAGATGCTGTAACTTATACAGAACATGCTAAAAGGAAAACCGTCACAGCCATGGATGTTGTTTATGCATTAAAAAGACAGGGACGTACTTTGTATGGTTTTGGAGGTTAAAAATATTTAACTTGATAATCGTCAATATTGTCAACTATCATCTAAATATATTGTTAAACAATAAAATAAAACATCGGTTCTTTTCAGAACCACAAAAATTAAATTTATCAATGATAAAAATTTCATAAACTAAACAAAACAAACAAACGATTTATTTTTCTTTTTGGCTTTTACTACAATCAGTTAATTTATTTTAATTAAAATTAAAAGATTCTATATCAATAATGTAAACTATTTTACTTTTATACATTAATTAAACGGATAATTATTATAATTTTTTTTAAGTTAGATTATTATTTTTTGTTAAATTATAAAATCACACACACACATAATACTGACCATCTTATGAAAGATACTGTTTGTTAAGATATTTAATTTAAAACAGCTTTTGTTTTTTTTTTGTCTTTTATTCATTCATATCAATCCTAGTTAAGAAGAATAATAAAGGAACATCCCAATTTTGGATATGTTATTTTTTAAATGCTAATAATATGTTTTTATTTTGTTTTCTCTATTATTCTACAAGTCTATCTAAACGAAACCACAGTTCAGTTTAATTTTTATATACTTACTTAAAAAACAAAACGTTTATATATCGATTTAATTAAAATAATTATAACTTTTCTCTATCATATATATATATTCACATATAGATTGTGGCCCTTAAAAGGGCCGAGTATTATTTGATATGATATTAATATTGTATTAAATTAGGCTTTCTTTTCAGTTTTCTTGGGTAAAAGAACAGCTTGTATATTTGGTAAAACACCACCTTGTGCAATTGTAACACCAGACAGAAGTTTATTTAATTCTTCGTCGTTACGAATTGCCAATTGCAAATGTCTAGGAATAATACGAGTTTTCTTGTTGTCACGAGCAGCATTACCCGCCAATTCTAGTACTTCAGCAGCTAAATATTCCATGACAGCAGCCAAATAAACTGGTGCACCAGCTCCAACACGTTCAGCATAATTTCCTTTTCTCAACAGACGATGAATACGTCCAACGGGAAATTGTAAACCAGCACGGTTTGATCGTGACTTTGCCTTTCCTTTAACTTTTCCACCTTTACCACGTCCGGACATTTTTCTTTATATATAGTTGTACAAAAAGAGACAACACACTCTACTCTTACACGAAACGTTATGAAAATTTCTATAATCTACCAACAAATTTATAGTAACGAGTATAGCCAATAGCGTACAGCGCACATGCCGTAACGCAGTGGGTGGAGCCTATTGAAGAAACGCAACTTTATTATAATATGCCTTGTAAGTCGGCGGCACCACACAGTTAACGTTATACTTTGGTACCGTTTAACAGTAAATATGCCACCAAAAACAAGCGGAAAAGCTGCGAAAAAAGCCGGCAAGGCACAAAAAAATATTTCTAAAGGTGATAAGAAGAAGAGACGAAAGAGGAAGGAAAGTTATGCCATTTACATCTACAAAGTTTTGAAACAAGTACATCCTGACACCGGTATTTCCAGTAAAGCCATGAGTATCATGAACAGTTTTGTTAATGATATTTTTGAACGTATTGCAGCAGAAGCTTCCCGTTTAGCACACTACAATAAACGTTCTACGATTACCAGTAGAGAAATTCAAACTGCAGTTCGTCTATTACTTCCTGGTGAATTGGCTAAACACGCAGTCAGTGAAGGAACAAAAGCTGTTACTAAATATACAAGCTCCAAGTAATTTACATAATTAATTGGACAAATTTGCAATACAAAACGGTTCTTTTCAGAACCACAATATATTTATATTTTATTAATGAATAAAAACCATTTTATTATCTATATCCAAAAACTTTGAGAAAAATTTGTTGAAATGTCAAATTTGTTCTCTTAAAAATTAAATTATCAGTATCTTTAAAACTGTAAAATGTTACAGTCGTATTAAATAAGTAATTTCATTCTTTCTGATGTTCATTTTTGAATCATTAAAACTATTTATGATATTAGAAATTGTTGGTTAGCAACAATGAAACGACTAAGTGGACTCTTTTAAATTATCCTACGTTTTGGGTTTAGATGGAAAGTTTTACGTTTTGACGCTATTTGAGCTCATCTGCAGGGATTTAGATGGAAAAGTTTTACGTTTCGAACATATTTGAAACTGTTTTTTTAAACTTTTTTAGTTCATCTTCAATGATTTAGTTGGAAAGTTTTACGTTTCGAACCTATAAAAGTTCATCTTCAGGGATTTAGATGAAAAGTTTTACGTTTCGAACCTATAAGAGTTTATCTTTAGGGATTTAGAAAGAAAAGTTTTACGTTTTGACCCTATTTGATGTCATCTTCAGAGATGTAGATGGAAAAGTTTACTTTTATTTGTACAATACTTATAGTGTTATATAACTTGTAAAAAAACAAAAACATTTTCTTTAAAATTGCAGTTAGTTAAAAAAATACAAACAAAAGTACAAGAAATCCCAATAGATGTCGCTACATGCTTGACATTTATTTAATTTATGTATTTTATAATTCTTGTTTAATTTTAGCTAATATCATTACAATTATTTTGTCAAAATGTATGATTAATCAGATAAATCGTTATTTTATATGTAAAATAATTGATAATAATAGAAACCTTAGTAAGAAATGTCTCTTTTTGAAGTATAGTATGAGGGAATGATGACAAAAATATATAAAAAAATAGAGATGTGTACCCTGTATACCCTAATTGTTTCTATAGATTTCCACATATAACTTTTTAATTAATATCATATATTAATAAACAATCAATTTTAACTTGTTCAATCACTTTGTAAAAAGTTTTAAGAGTATCTAGAATAGGTCGAACCGAAATAAAACTGTATAAAATTTAGCGTTAGTTGAATAATTATGCTTAAAAAATGATTTAACGAAAGAAATCTTTTATGTTGGATGAAATTTTTCAGTTGTAAAAACGGTAAATAGTGTCATAGAAGATGGAAAATTCCTTACAAAAACGTATTGTTTAATAAACTTTTTCTGTGTTTCACAAAATGCCTAGCTTTATTTTACCTACTTTTTTCATATAAGATAAAACAATTGGCAATTAAAATATCACATAGATGACAGATAAATAATTATAAAACCTATTAGAAAATAGATTGTTTAAATAAATTTTACTTTTAAGGATAAATTAGTGTTTATTATAAAAAGTTCTTTTCTAAACCAACGTTTTAACAGATATTCGAATAGTGTGATAATGGTTGAACATGGTATATTACAATCTTACGTAAGTTTTTATTCTAGGTAGATAAATTAAAAATTATATAACAATATCAAAATAGATAGTTGAATTTTTACATTTATAAATGTAAAAAATAATTTGTTTTATTGAAATTGAACATTATAACGGCTTAATCCGAACATTCGAGCTGAATCATTACATAGCAGTTTTTGAGCTGATTTCAAGACAATATTTTCAAGTGTGCTATTAAAATTTTTGCAGCATACTAAAATTTGGACTTTCTATTTGACTTTCTTAGTTTATTGTTGATGTGGGTTTTTTCAAAATACCTCAGGTCGGTGAAAAAGAAAACGATGTTAACATGACTATCGCTCTGTGGTAGCGCCATTATTATTATTATTAACAAATCTTTATTAACGTTCTACTATTATATACAAAATTACAATAAATAAAACATCACAAGACATAAAATATATACACATATATAGGATTATATCCCTCGTCCCATTTCTTGTATTTTGTGTACCTCTGTTTCCAGTGCTAACTCCTGTCCTGTTGGACTTATAAAGCAGTTTTAGCTTGGTCCCTTCGGCAGAATGGCTTTGTTTCCGAATTCACGGTTTTTGTGTACAATAATTTTTTTGTCGTTATTCACTGAGAAAACTTTGAAAAACTCAGTGGTGGTCAGTTGCATAACTATAGTTATGTCGCTTGTCTATTGCTGGTTTTACATCGGAGGATTTCCCCCTAGTCCAGGATTGGGTTCCTTCCCTTGCGGGTCGATTCCCTCTCCCAGTCCAGCGAGCCCCTCCCCTGTCTAACCAGCGTCCCGCCTAGCTGATCTCGGCTACTCTTGTCTGTTATTTGTTTGCGTCGAGTTTGTTATTCCCAGAATAGTGGAAGCCTCTCGTGTAGCAGACCATGCCTTCGATCCGGTAGGTCCGCTCCCCTTGCGTTAATAATATGTTTTATGTTGTCGGGTAGGCATGTTAAGTAAAATTTGTTGGAATTTTTTGTTATGAACTCCCGTATCGTCGGCATGGATGCCTCCCGGTGAAGATCCACTATTCTGGTGTATCTGTCTTTGTCTAATGTTAGTCGTAAACAGCTGTTTTGTATCCTTTGTAGTCTGTCCATCTGTGTATCAGTGATGGAACAGAATACCTGTTGTCCGTACGTTAGGGTTGGTCTTATGATTTGTTTGTATAGTAGTAGTTTGTTGTTTGTGTTCATTTTGCTATCTTTGGCTAGTAACGGGTATAGTTTTTTTATTAGTCCGTGTGATTTGTATATTAAGTTGTTTAAGTGTGTGTTATGATTTATTTTCTTGTCTATTGTATAACCTAAGTATTTTATATTGTCTTTTTCTTCTATGTCTTGTCCCAGGATTTGTAATTTTTTAAATGGTTTGATATTTGTTTTCCTTTTTGTCATTGTCATTAGTTCTGTTTTCCTTGTATTAATTTTCATTTTGTTTCTTGTTATGTAAGGTATGATTTGTCTGTTTACGTGTATGTCTAGTTTTCTTGTCGCTATCTCTGTCATGTCAGATCTGTTGTAAAGGCATATGTCGTCGGCGTAAAGTGCGGTTTGTACCGCAGGGTCTCTAGGTATATCGTGGATCATTAGTGAAAATAGAGTTGGTGAAAGTGCAGATCCCTGCGGCACACCAGCTTTCATTATCATTTTGTTTGATGTCGTGTCATTTATTTTTACTTTGAAATGTCTTTCATGTAGGTATGATTTTATGAGATTGATTAGGTATAATGGAAATCCCTTTCCAGTCATTTTGTTGATAAGTCCGTCTGTCCACACTGTGTCGAATGCCTTTTCCATGTCTAGGGACACCATTACAGTGGATTGTCCCTTTCTGAATCCTTCTTTTGCATAATGGATGATCCTGATTATCTGGGCCACTGTACTGTGTCCCTGTCTGAATCCATATTGTTCGTCCGGTATAAGTTTGTTTTTTGTGATTGTCTTGTTAAGTCTTGTTAGTATTAACTTGTCCATTATCTTCGCTGTGATGTTTAGTAGGGAAATCGGTCTGTAACTTTGTGGTTTTTTCTTGTCTTTGTTTGGTTTTAATATCGGTATTATTGTCGCTTCTTTTAGTTTGTCTGGGTAATGTTGTAATGAGAGAATTGCATTACCTATGTACTGTAACTGTACAATTGCTTTTTGCGGTAGGTTTTTGAACAAAATTGGGTGTAATTCGTCAGGACCAGGTGCTTTTTTGGATTTTAATGCTTGTATTGTAGTTGTAATTTCTTGTGGTGTTATCCTGTCTTTTGCAGGAATAACTATATTGTTTTGCATATTTATATTATCTCTTGTGTTTGTTTGATTTATGTTGTGTGTGTCATTAGTAAAACAGGACTGGAAATACTCTCCCAGTGCATTCGCCCTATCTCTGTCGGTAGCGTATGTTTTATTGTTGTCATGTAATATTTGTATTTTATCTTGTTGTTTTGTTAGGTTCTTTGTCAGTTTCCATATTGAGTTGTCTTGTGGATTTATTTGTTGTAGGAATGTCTGCCATTTTGTGTTTTTGTGGATTTTTATTTCTGTGTTTATTTGTTTCCCTAAGTCTATCATATTGATTCTGTCAATGTCCTGTCTGTGTTTTTGCCATTTTTTTCTTATTTTATTTTTTTCTTTTATTTTGTCTAGTATGTCCTGTGGTAGTTCGTCCTGTATATATGTACCGCGTTTTTTAATTGTCGACTTATCCCTGGCCTGCTTGATGATTTTTGTCAGCGTAATTACTTCGTTTTCTAGTTCCGTTACTGTATTGATTTTGTTGTTTATAATTAGATTGTTATTTATTATTGTTCTGAATTTAAACCAGTTCGTCGTCCTGTAGTCGAAGTAAGTCTTGTTTTTGTTAGTGGCGTTTGTCGATTTACTTTCGATTTCAAAATATACAGTGTCATGGTCCGATGTCATTGTATTTTCAGTTTTGATGTTAAATATTTGTGTGTTTTTAGATAATATTAAGTCTAGTGTACT
Source organism: Altica lythri (assembly GCA_964028335.1). Classification (NCBI taxonomy): domain Eukaryota; kingdom Metazoa; phylum Arthropoda; class Insecta; order Coleoptera; family Chrysomelidae; genus Altica; species Altica lythri. Next base: position 7,371 of record CAXIIO010001317.1, on the reverse strand, counting down.
TGGTGTTGTGTTACTATAGGGGAAGCATGTAGGAGTATCTGTGTGAAATATGCAGAGTTTGTTTAATTCCGCAAATTTCAACAGAGTATTTCCACTCCTGTTTGACATAATGCACTTTTCATCCCACGCCGGATGTTTTGCATTAAAATCTCCTGCTATGACGACTTTGTTACCCAGTTTTTCTAGGTTCTGCAATTCTCCCAGTGTCAAGTAGTTATGTGGGGGGTTGTAAACACCTGTTATTATGAGTCCGCTGTCTAGTCTGCATGTTATATGTTCTAGTCTAGTGACGTTATTTGCGTTTTGTAATCGTTCGTGTGTTATGTCTTTTCGAATTATTATTGCAACTCCTCCATGTCCTGAGTCTCCTGGTCTGTCTAGTCTGTGTGTTATGTATCCTTTTGGTTTGAATTTGTCTTTCGTCTTAAAGTGGGTTTCTGTTAGTATTATTATGTGATATTTGTGTTTGTATATATGTTCTAGTAGTAAGTTTTGTTTGTTTGTTACTCCGTGAGCGTTATATAACATTAGTTTTAATCTGTCGTCTTTGTCTTTCATATTTTGTCTTTAAAAGTTATATTTGTCAATGTTCTGTACAAAATTATTGTACACTGTGAATTTTTCTAGGTTACTCACTGCTTTCCTTAGCTGATCCCTGAGGTCTCTTGCTGCTCGTGCCAATTCTGCCAAATTGACCATGCTATTTACTTCGGCTAGTATTTCGTTAATCTCATGAAATTGGGCCATATTGTCGTCTCTTTCTGTTTGCTGGTGTTCTTGTGTTCTTGTTGCTTGTTTTGTCCTAAGTGGTGGGAAGTCTTCCTTCGTTTTGGCGTTCTGTGTTGTAGTGTTTTTTTCCCATGGATTTTTTGTAGGGAGAGGTGCTGGTATATATTTTCTAGATTCTCTATTCAGGTTTTTCTTTTGATCCAGTATCTCTACTTTTTTTATGTACTGTGGACAGTCTACACTATTGGCGGGATGTGGGCCCTTGCAATTTATGCACTTTGCAGGTACATCTTTTGGTTTAGTGCAGGTTCTCGTGTGGTGATCACCTGCACATTTGAGGCATTTTGGGGCTCTACCACAGTTTGATGTGGCGTGACCCCATGCCTGGCAATTATGGCACTGTATTATTCTCCTTGTGCTTTTCCTTATTTCCCATGTTACCCTGGTGTTATTGACGATTCTTATATTTTTGTTTAGATATTCTAGTGTGATCGCTCTGTCGGTGGTAACTAAGTATAAGGGTCTATAAGAAGTCGTCATTTGGAAAATGTCTCTTATCTTTATATCGTAGGAGGCTTGGAGATCTTCAATTATTTCTTCTTTTTCCATTCCCAGTCCTAGTCCTCTTAGTACAAACGCGTGTGTTCTGTCTTTGTTTTGTGTATAAGTGTGGTAATCTGCCTTTTCTTTATTTAAATGATCTATGATTTTTTTATGATCCTCTTCTTTTTCCACATTGAGGATTATAGAATTATTGGTGTATTTAATATACAGTTTTCCTATAATACAATCTTTAATAGAATTATAGAATTCTGTGTGGTTATCTGTGCATCCGTCTAAGACTATAGGCGGGCAGAATTGTTGTTTTTTGCCCATTTTGTTTATGTTTTTTTGATTTTTCTTTTTTGCTTGGGTAGTCGTTTGGCTTTTCTCCATAAAGACTGCTTCATCCTCCGATTCTGAGAGAGAGTCGTATTTATTTTTCATCTCTATGCTCTCTATGGCTTTTTTCTTAATAATGTGTTTTATTTTTCTATGTTTTTTGGGTTTGGTAAACCCTTCTTCATCGGTAGTGTTCTTATCTGTTTCCTGTTGTATATTCTTTTTTCGTATATTCTTAGTGAAGGTCTTAAATGTGCTGTTTGGAGATGTATTTTCATTTGTAATTTTCTTGGTTATAACATCAGTCTCCATGTCTTCTTGGGGAGTACTAAACAGTGTGTGATATGTGCCCGGCGGTATATCTGAGGTTTGGTACGTGATTTTTATTTCTGCGTCTTGCGCATATTGCGACGCGAACTCCGGATTGGAAATGTTTTTTAGTTTTTTCGCGTCGTTTTCAACTATGTTTATATTAATTGTTTTGGTTGCTGCTTCAGATTCGTCACTGTAACTGTTATTGTTTGCATTTGCCACAATTATTACCGGTTCGGTGTAATTATTAATTGTGTCACTGTTTTGTTTCACATTTGTGTCTAAATTAATGTTTCGATTTGGGGATTCTTCCCTATCACGTTTTTTGGATTCCGACACTCCGGATTGATCTTTAATATTTTGTAGTTCACTTTCGGTTAGTTTTTCGGGCTTAATGTTTTCCCTTTCGGGTTTATTTGCTGTCTCTTTTTTTGTGACGAGCATCACATCGTATTTGTTAGCGTTTATTCTCGGTGTTTTGTTTTTCTCCTTTTTCCTGCCGTCACTACTTTTGATTATTAATTTAGGCGAATCTTTATGTAAAATTCTGTTTTTTAACCGTTTAGTGTACACAGTTTCATACGGTTTATCCACGATACGCGCTGGTTTTATAATTATATTACTATGTGTTATAATGCCATCTACCTTAGTAGGTTCCGGCTTGTTTTGATTTGAAATGTTTGTGTTTTTTTCTATCGCTTTTAAATATTTTTATATTCACACTCGAACACTGTATTAAAGAATTTATGTTGGGAAGTTTATAGTTTATCGCAAACCGGTATTCACACACTTGATTTCTACCGTCGCTGCTCCTCAGCAAGCTGGCTTACAGTCCGACGGTTGAATGTTGAATGTGGTGGTAGCGCCACTTTAGTTTCATGAACTCAAAGTGCAACCATTCAGTCTTCGGTCCGACCACACTAACCGACTACTCGGTGTTCGTGTAATTTTTGGCGCATTTTATTTAAACACAATTCGAGATAAATTCTCAGTGATTCAGTGAAAAAATAAAAATTTATACATAACTATGGCCGATACAGATAACCAGAATTCGGCAACTTCTGCAACGACCGGTGCCAATGCATCTCAGATCTCTTCTTCATCAAAAAAAGAGAAAAAAAATAAAAATCCAAGAAGTAAACCTTCTCACCCACCTACATCTGAAATGGTCAATAACGCTATTAAAGGACTAAAAGAGAGAGGTGGATCGTCGCTTCAAGCTATCAAAAAATATATAACAGCAAATTACAAAGTTGACGCTGAAAAAGTTGCGCCTTTCATCAAAAAGTACTTAAAATCTGCTGTAGTATCAGGATCTCTGGTCCAAACTAAAGGAAAGGGTGCATCAGGTTCATTTAAACTTGCATCAGCTGCATCCACTGGATCGATCAAAAGTACTAGTGCCACTGGTGAAAAGAAAAAGGCTTCTGGTGCAAAACCCAAAAAAGCTGCAACTGTAAAACGATCTAGTTTAGCAACTGGAGATAAAACTAAACCGGCTAAGAAATCAATCAAAGCGAAAAAATCACCAATAAAAGCTGCTAAACCGAAAAAAGACGAAAAGAAAACACCATCTGCTGCTAAAACTACATCGACTACAACTGCAAAATCACCGATTAAAGCCAAAAAATCAGCTAAAGGTCCAACTAAAAAACCAAAGGCACCAAAACCAAAAACTGCCAAAACTCCTACTTCACCTAAAGCCAGGAAGGCAGCATCACCTAAAAAGAAGAAATAAACACGAAATATTTATATATCATCGTTGTTTATGTGGTATCATCCTTCAATAAACTGTTATTATAAACAAATGGCCCTTTTGAGGGCCACAAAATTATTCAATTTTAATAATGATAGAATAAAAATAATAATTATAATAATAATAAAACAAAAACCGTATAAGTTGATAAGTTTGATACAAGTTTTAAAAATTTTAAATTGTAAAAAAAAAAAAAATTATTTATCATTCAATTAGATTTTCTTTTGTACGAATTTAGCTAAATATTAAAACAAAAATGAATATATATATATATATATATATATATATATGTATTGTGCTTCTTAAAGATTTTCTAAGTGGAAACGCAATAAATCACAACAAAATATAACAATATTTGTTTTTATATAAAAACATTTTTTTTTATCAACAAATCATTTTAGCAAATATTTATTTTATTATACGTTTACTTTTTTTTTACGTTATTAGACTAGAATGACATTTATTATCATTCAATTTCAAATTGCATTCCAAATTTGCAAATTAATAAATAAATTATACATGTGTTAGTTTTTTTTTTGTCGAACATTATAAAATAATAATAATATTATGGCCCTGAAAAGGGCCGAGTATTTACTAATTTGACAACGAATAAAAAATTTAAGCCTTCTTTTCAGTTTTCTTGGGTAAAAGAACAGCTTGTATATTTGGTAAAACACCACCTTGTGCAATTGTAACACCAGACAGAAGTTTATTTAATTCTTCGTCGTTACGAATTGCCAATTGCAAATGTCTAGGAATAATACGAGTTTTCTTGTTATCACGAGCAGCATTACCCGCCAATTCTAGTACTTCAGCAGCTAAATATTCCATGACAGCAGCCAAATAAACTGGTGCACCAGCTCCAACACGTTCAGCATAATTTCCTTTTCTCAACAGACGATGAATACGTCCAACGGGAAACTGTAAACCAGCACGAGTTGATCGTGTCTTTGCCTTTCCTTTAACTTTGCCTCCTTTACCACGTCCGGACATTTTCACTTAGTTACAGACAGATAGACAGAAAAAGAACTGAGGAATACTCTCCACGGTGCAAAGAGATATGAAAATATTTACTATGTACCAACAAATTTATACTAACGAGTGTAGCCAATAGCGTACAGCGCACATGCCATAACGCAGTGGGTGGAGCCTATTGAAGAAACGGAACTTTATTATAAATATGCCTCGTAAGGTAGAGACACCGCTTAGTTGACGTTATACTTTGTATCGTTTAATAGTAAATATGCCACCAAAAACAAGCGGAAAAGCTGCAAAAAAAGCCGGAAAGGCACAAAAAAATATTTCTAAAGGAGATAAAAAGAAGAGACGAAAGAGGAAGGAAAGTTATGCCATTTACATCTACAAAGTTTTGAAACAAGTACATCCTGACACCGGTATTTCCAGTAAAGCTATGAGTATCATGAACAGTTTTGTTAATGATATTTTCGAACGTATTGCAGCTGAAGCTTCACGTTTAGCACATTACAATAAACGTTCTACGATTACCAGTAGAGAAATTCAAACTGCAGTTCGTCTATTACTTCCTGGTGAATTGGCTAAACACGCAGTCAGTGAAGGAACAAAAGCTGTAACTAAATATACAAGTTCTAAATAATTTCATGTTTATTTACATAGCATTTACCTATTTCTTTTTAACAACAACAACGGTTCTTTTAAGAACCACAACATATACGTATATATATATAAAATGATAAAAATTATAATTAAATTGTATTAGATTTTATTATTAATGACAAGATCTATTACAGTATAAAAATTATATAATTTTTTTATTAAAATATTGAAACAAAAAAAAAGAATATAATTACTGAATTTTTAAATAATTAACAATAAAATATTAAAGAAAGAAATAAATAAATAAATAAATAAATAATACAAATTTTATAGTAAATAGCATACAAATTATTAATTATATCCTCAAATATTTTATAAATAATCCAAAATATATTCTACAAATAATACAAATTGAATAAACAACAAAAAAATGACATTTTTTTTATTTTTACATCTTTTATTTTCTGAAACAACTGACTATTATCTGTTATAATATATTTAACTTAGTGAAGTTTAGGTTGCAAAAATTAAGTAACTATTAAATTTTATCATAATTAATAAAATATACTTGTGGTTCTGAAAAGAACCGTTGTTGTTATTTATATAAAAAAAAATCCCTGTTTAGGCACGTTCTCCACGAATTCTTCTAGCCAATTGAATGTCTTTAGGCATTATAGTTACACGTTTAGCATGGATGGCACACAAATTTGTATCTTCAAAAAGACCAACCAAGTAAGCTTCACTGGCTTCTTGAAGAGCCATTACAGCGGAACTTTGGAAACGTAAATCGGTTTTAAAATCCTGTGCAATTTCTCGCACTAAACGTTGGAAAGGTAATTTTCGGATCAAAAGCTCAGTACTTTTCTGATAACGTCTGATTTCACGAAGAGCTACAGTTCCGGGACGGTAACGATGTGGTTTTTTAACGCCACCAGTAGCTGGAGCACTCTTACGAGCTGCTTTTGTAGCTAATTGTTTTCTGGGAGCTTTACCTCCGGTTGATTTACGAGCCGTTTGCTTTGTACGTGCCATTATTATTACAAATTATTCAAAAAAAAAATTTATAAGAACAGCGCCAACGACGACTTGATACTAACAATAGTAGAGTTCGAATGAATTTAATTTTGTTTTGGTCTGCTCTTTTATCACCTCGATCTGGTCGCTGATTGGTCGAGAGGTGGAGCTTAGCCAACAAAAAGCCGTACTCTCAAGGAGAAACTACAGTCAACGTGCAGTGTTTGTTCGTAACGAATCTTACTTGCAGTTTTAATCAATTCGTTTTTATTTAATATAACAGGCCGAGGTAAAGGTGGAAAAGGTCTTGGTAAAGGGGGTGCTAAACGTCACCGTAAAGTATTACGTGATAATATCCAAGGTATTACCAAACCTGCCATTAGAAGATTGGCACGTAGAGGTGGTGTCAAACGTATATCTGGTCTTATCTATGAAGAAACCAGAGGAGTACTGAAAGTATTTTTGGAAAATGTAATCAGAGATGCTGTAACTTATACAGAACATGCTAAAAGGAAAACCGTCACAGCCATGGATGTTGTTTATGCATTAAAAAGACAGGGACGTACTTTGTATGGTTTTGGAGGTTAAAAATATTTAACTTGATAATCGTCAATATTGTCAACTATCATCTAAATATATTGTTAAACAATAAAATAAAACATCGGTTCTTTTCAGAACCACAAAAATTAAATTTATCAATGATAAAAATTTCATAAACTAAACAAAACAAACAAACGATTTATTTTTCTTTTTGGCTTTTACTACAATCAGTTAATTTATTTTAATTAAAATTAAAAGATTCTATATCAATAATGTAAACTATTTTACTTTTATACATTAATTAAACGGATAATTATTATAATTTTTTTTAAGTTAGATTATTATTTTTTGTTAAATTATAAAATCACACACACACATAATACTGACCATCTTATGAAAGATACTGTTTGTTAAGATATTTAATTTAAAACAGCTTTTGTTTTTTTTTGTCTTTTATTCATTCATATCAATCCTAGTTAAGAAGAATAATAAAGGAACATCCCAATTTTGGATATGTTATTTTTTAAATGCTAATAATATGTTTTTATTTTGTTTTCTCTATT
>CAXIIO010001316.1:30000-37927 GCA_964028335.1 Altica lythri | reverse complement strand
TCGGAATTAACCAGACAAATCGCTCCACCAACTAAGAACGGCCATGCACCACCACCCACCGAATCAAGAAAGAGCTCTCAATCTGTCAATCCTTCCGGTGTCCGGGCCTGGTGAGGTTTCCCGTGTTGAGTCAAATTAAGCCGCAGGCTCCACTCCTGGTGGTGCCCTTCCGTCAATTCCTTTAAGTTTCAGCTTTGCAACCATACTTCCCCCGGAACCCAAAAGCTTTGGTTTCCCGGAAGCTGCCCGCCGAGTCATCGGAGGAACGTCGGCGGATCGCTAGCTGGCATCGTTTATGGTTAGAACTAGGGCGGTATCTGATCGCCTTCGAACCTCTAACTTTCGTTCTTGATCAATGAAAGCGTTTTTGGCAAATGCTTTCGCTTCTGTCCGTCTTGCGACGATCCAAGAATTTCACCTCTAACGTCGCAATACGAATGCCCCCATCCGTTCCTATTAATCATTACCTCGGGGTTCCGAAAACCAACAAAATAGAACCGAGGTCCTATTCCATTATTCCATGCACACAGTATTCAGGCGAAGTTTTAGCCTGCTTTAAGCACTCTAATTTGTTCAAAGTAAACGTGCCGGCCCACCTCGACACTCAGTGAAGAGCACCGCGGCGGGATTGAGTTGGGCCGCCCTTGCGAGCTAAGCCCACCGGCAGGACGTCCCGCGACACGCCAGTTGACACCGCGTACGATGAACCAGCGACGCGGGACACAGATTCGACTACGAGCTTTTTAACCGCAACAACTTTAATATACGCTATTGGAGCTGGAATTACCGCGGCTGCTGGCACCAGACTTGCCCTCCAATTGATCCTCGTTAAAGGGTTTAGAGTGTACTCATTCCGATTACGGGGCCTCGGATGAGTCCCGTATCGTTATTTTTCGTCACTACCTCCCCGTGCCGGGAGTGGGTAATTTGCGCGCCTGCTGCCTTCCTTGGATGTGGTAGCCGTTTCTCAGGCTCCCTCTCCGGAATCGAACCCTGATTCCCCGTTACCCGTTACAACCATGGTAGGCGCAGAACCTACCATCGACAGTTGATAAGGCAGACATTTGAAAGATGCGTCGCCGGTGCGAGACCGTGCGATCAGCGTAAAGTTATTCAGAGTCACCAAGTATTACGATGTCGAGCAAGCTCGCCACCGATTGGTTTTGATCTAATAAAAGCGCTCCTTCCGTCTCCGGTCGGAGCTCTGTTTGCATGTATTAGCTCTAGAATTACCACAGTTATCCAAGTAAATGTGGGTACGATCTAAGGAACCATAACTGATTTAATGAGCCTTTCGCGGTTTCACCTTAATTTGGCTTGTACTGAGACATGCATGGCTTAATCTTTGAGACAAGCATATGACTACTGGCAGGATCAACCAGGGAGCTGTTGTTCCGTCATTCGAAAAAGAATAACAGAGATTATCAGTCTCCTCTAGTATTACAAATTTGCAATTCAAGAGAAACAAAAGACCGATGTGTCAAATCTCTATCATATTCTTTTCCTAGTGCGTGTTGAATTTTGCGTACATGAAAAGTTAAACTTTTCGCACGCCACGCTTAATAGGAGATAAGGTATATATGATATTTATAGAAGACAAGACAATCGTATTTGTATTATCTCTTATATTACATATAAAAACCGGACAGACAATATATTACATAACAGAGAGCTAGTTTTAAATGTAACTACTTTGTCATGTTTTATATAAACGCCTACCGGCAAAAAATTTCGAACATTCTCTCGACCCTTCGCTAGATATAAAGCGACACGGTGTACTCGAAAGAATCGTTACGAATAGAAATTCCCGCTCGGACAGAAGAGAGTTGTCGCAAAAAATGAAAAATTTGATTGAAATCAAATTTTATTAGTTTGATCGCATGTGGATCGCCAAACGTGTAAACGCCTTGCAAAATCCGCGATCTCGCTGTGTGATCTGTATCTTACGATACAAAAAATAATTGTGGTTTTATATATACATAATTTTATATTTCTTAACAATTACTACCAACATTTTTGAAGATAGAAATGTTAGAAAATAAAATATATAATATAAATCTCAACCACAATGCAAAAAGATCAAACTTGGACAACACCAGACTTTTAGATCGAGTATTTGTCGAGTCGTCTTTTTACATAACTGGGCAATTGTTATTATAGCGCTTTACGTTATTTAGTATATGTAGTTTAAATTTATGGTTTAATACTTTATATAATTTAATATTCGTCCAATAAATTTAATCATTACGTAATCTATATAACATTCTAATGAAAATAAAGATTACATTATAAAATTTCATAAAATTTTATTAAAACTTAAGTTGTTATGTTGGCACAATTAAGTGATATTTACAAAAAAATATATTTAAAAAAAATTATTTTTACATATTACTGAGAAATAACTTGTAAAATTTAACTACAATAATAATTCAATCATTTCTTACTAAAATACGTTAACACAATTAATTCAGTTATTAAATTGGTTTATCTTAATATTAAATTAACAAGATATAAAAACTATTATTCGTTGACCATTATATCATGTGCTTTCAAAAATATTCCACGTACTTTCACAAATTAAACATTTAAAAAAGTATACTTTATTTACTACTACCGTTTTTTAGAATCGACAGCAGAAACAGTAGCATATATATTTCGTTTAATTTAATAAAAATATATTTTTCTCTGATTTAGCATATAAATATAATTTTAGAAAAATTCTACATACTTTCACAAGTTAAAACCTAAAATTCTACAAAACAGTTTTCGAAGCTTAAACCTACATTTTTTTACTAGCACTGTTTCTTGGAATCGGAAACAGAAGCAAAAGCATAAATATTTCATTTACTTTTCAATATTAATAAAATTTCTACGTACTATCACAACAAGTAAAAACATGAAATTCTACAAAACAGCTATCTACCTTAAAACTACACTTTATTTACTAGCACTGCTTCTTAATATTGAAAGCAAAAGCAGTTGTATAGATATTTAGTTTATATTAACAATATAAAAATATTTTCAATAAAATTCTCTGTACTTTCACAAGTTAAATATGTAAAAAAGTACATTTTATTTACTACCACCGTTTTTCAAACTCAAAAGCAGAATCAGTAGCATATATATTTCGTTTAATTTACGACATAAAAATATATTTTTCTCTGATTTACCATATAAATATAATTCCAGAAAAATTCTACATACTTTCACAAGTTAAAACTTAAAATTCTACAAAACAGCTTTCGAAGCTTAAACCTACATTTTTTCACTAGCATTGTTTCTTGGAATCGGAAACAGAAGCAGAAGCATAAATATTTCATTTACTTTTCAATATTAATAAAATTTCAAAAAATTTCTACGTACTTTCACAACAAGTAAAAACATGAAATTCTACAAAACAGCTATCTACCTTAAAACTACACTTTATTTACTAGCACTGCTTCTTAATATTGAAAGCAAAAGCAGTTGTATAGATATTTAGTTTATATTAACAATATAAAAATATTTTCAATAAAATTCTCTGTACTTTCACAAGTTAAATATGTAAAAAAGTACATTTTATTTACTACCACCGTTTTTCAAACTCAAAGCAGAATCAGTAGCATATATATTTCGTTTAATTTACGACATAAAAATATATTTTTCTCTGATTTACCATATAAATATAATTCCAGAAAAATTCTACATACTTTCACAAGTTAAAACTTAAAATTCTACAAAACAGCTTTCGAAGCTTAAACCTACATTTTTTCACTAGCATTGTTTCTTGGAATCGGAAACAGAAGCAGAAGCATAAATATTTCATTTACTTTTCAATATTAATAAAATTTCAAAAATTTCTACGTACTTTCACAACAAGTAAAAACATGAAATTCTACAAAACAGCTATCTAGCTTAAAACTACACTTTATTTACTAGCACTGCTTCTTAATATTAAAAGCAAAAGCAGTTGTATAGATATTTAGTTTATATTAACAATATAAAAATATTTTCAATAAAATTCTCTGTACTTTCACAAGTTAAATATGTAAAAAAGTACATTTTATTTACTACCACCGTTTTTCAAACTCAAAATCAGAATCAGTAGCATATATATTTCGTTTAATTTACGACATAAAAATATATTTTTCTCTGATTTACCATATAAATATAATTCCAGAAAAATTCTACATACTTTCACAAGTTAAAACTTAAAATTCTACAAACAGCTTTCGAAGCTTAAACCTACATTTTTTCACTAGCATTGTTTCTTGGAATCGGAAACAGAAGCAGAAGCATAAATATTTCATTTACTTTTCAATATTAATAAAATTTCAAAAAATTTCTACGTACTTTCACAACAAGTAAAAACATGAAATTCTACAAAACAGCTATCTACCTTAAAACTACACTTTATTTACTAGCACTGCTTCTTAATATTGAAAGCAAAAGCAGTTGTATAGATATTTAGTTTATATTAACAATATAAAATATTTTCAATAAAATTCTCTGTACTTTCACAAGTTAAATATGTAAAAAAAGTACATTTTATTTACTACCACCGTTTTTCAAACTCAAAAGCAGAATCAGTAGCATATATATTTCGTTTAATTTACGACATAAAAATATAATTTTTCTCTGATTTACCATATAAATATAATTCCAGAAAAATTCTACATACTTTCACAAGTTAAAACTTAAAATTCTACAAAACAGCTTTCGAAGCTTAAACCTACATTTTTTCACTAGCATTGTTTCTTGGAATCGGAAACAGAAGCAGAAGCATAAATATTTCATTTACTTTTCAATATTAATAAAATTTCAAAAAATTTCTACGTACTTTCACAACAAGTAAAAACATGAAATTCTACAAAACCAGCTATCTACCTTAAAACTACACTTTATTTACTAGCACTGCTTCTTAATATTGAAAGCAAAAGCAGTTGTATAGATATTTAGTTTATATTAACAATATAAAAATATTTTCAATAAAATTCTCTGTACTTTCACAAGTTAAATATGTAAAAAAGTACATTTTATTTACTACCACCGTTTTTCAAACTCAAAAGCAGAATCAGTAGATATATATTTCGTTTAATTTACGACATAAAAATATATTTTTCTCTGATTTACCATATAAATATAATTCCAGAAAAATTCTACATACTTTCACAAGTTAAAACTTAAAATTCTACAAAACAGCTTTCGAAGCTTAAACCTACATTTTTTCACTAGCATTGTTTCTTGGAATCGGAAACAGAAGCAGAAGCATAAATATTTCATTTACTTTTCAATATTAATAAAATTTCAAAAAATTTCTACGTACTTTCACAACAAGTAAAAACATGAAATTCTACAAAACAGCTATCTAGCTTAAAACTACACTTTATTTACTAGCACTGCTTCTTAATATTAAAAGCAAAAGCAGTTGTATAGATATTTAGTTTATATTAACAATATAAAAATATTTTCAATAAAATTCTCTGTACTTTCACAAGTTAAATATGTAAAAAAGTACATTTTATTTACTACCACCGTTTTTCAAACTCAAAATCAGAATCAGTAGCATATATATTTCGTTTAATTTACGACATAAAAATATATTTTTCTCTGATTTACCATATAAATATAATTCCAGAAAAATTCTACATACTTTCACAAGTTAAAACTTAAAATTCTACAAAACAGCTTTCGAAGCTTAAACCTACATTTTTTCACTAGCATTGTTTCTTGGAATCGGAAACAGAAGCAGAAGCATAAATATTTCATTTACTTTTCAATATTAATAAAATTTCAAAAAATTTCTACGTACTTTCACAACAAGTAAAAACATGAAATTCTACAAAACAGCTATCTACCTTAAAACTACACTTTATTTACTAGCACTGCTTCTTAATATTGAAAGCAAAAGCAGTTGTATAGATATTTAGTTTATATTAACAATAATAAAAATATTTTCAATAAAATTCTCTGTACTTTCACAAGTTAAATATGTAAAAAAGTACATTTTATTTACTACCACCGTTTTTCAAACTCAAAAGCAGAATCAGTAGCATATATATTCGACATAAAAATATATTTTTCTCTGATTTACCATATAAATATAATTCCAGAAAAATTCTACATACTTTCACAAGTTAAAACTTAAAATTCTACAAAACAGCTTTCGAAGCTTAAACCTACATTTTTTCACTAGCATTGTTTCTTGGAATCGGAAACAGAAGCAGAAGCATAAATATTTCATTTACTTTTCAATATTAATAAAATTTCAAAAAATTTCTACGTACTTTCACAACAAGTAAAAACATGAAATTCTACAAAACAGCTATCTACCTTAAAACTACACTTTATTTACTAGCACTGCTTCTTAATATTAAAAGCAAAAGCAGTTGTATAGATATTTAGTTTTATTAACAACATCAAAATATTTTCAATAAAATTCTCCGTACTTTCACAAGTTAAATATGTAAAAAAGTACATTTTATTTACTACTACCGTTTTTTAGAATCGACAGCAGAAACAGTAGCATATATATTTCGTTTAATTTAATAAAAATATATTTTTCTCTGATTTAGCATATAAATATAATTTTAGAAAAATTCTACATACTTTCACAAGTTAAAACTTAAAATTCTACAAAACAGTTTTCGAAGCTTAAACCTACATTTTTTCACTAGCATTGTTTCTTGGAATCGGAAACAGAAGCAGAAGCATAAATATTTCATTTACTTTTCAATATTAATAAAATTTCAAAAAATTTCTACGTACTTTCACAACAAGTAAAAACATGAAATTCTACAAAACAGCTATCTAGCTTAAAACTACACTTTATTTACTAGCACTGCTTCTTAATATTAAAAGCAAAAGCAGTTGTATAGATATTTAGTTTATATTAACAATATAAAAATATTTTCAATAAAATTCTCTGTACTTTCACAAGTTAAATATGTAAAAAAGTACATTTTATTTACTACCACCGTTTTTCAAACTCAAAATCAGAATCAGTAGCATATATATTTCGTTTAATTTACGACATAAAAATATATTTTTCTCTGATTTACCATATAAATATAATTCCAGAAAAATTCTACATACTTTCACAAGTTAAAACTTAAAATTCTACAAAACAGCTTTCGAAGCTTAAACCTAAATTTTTTCACTAGCATTGTTTCTTGGAATCGGAAACAGAAGCAGAAGCATAAATATTTCATTTACTTTTCAATATTAATAAAATTTCAAAAAATTTCTACGTACTTTCACAACAAGTAAAAACATGAAATTCTACAAAACAGCTATCTAGCTTAAAACTACACTTTATTTACTAGCACTGCTTCTTAATATTAAAAGCAAAAGCAGTTGTATAGATATTTAGTTTTATTAACAACATCAAAATATTTTCAATAAAATTCTCCGTACTTTCACAAGTTAAATATGTAAAAAAGTACATTTTATTTACTACTACCGTTTTTTAGAATCGACAGCAGAAACAGTAGCATATATATTTCGTTTAATTTAATAAAAATATATTTTTCTCTGATTTAGCATATAAATATAATTTTAGAAAAATTCTACATACTTTCACAAGTTAAAACTTAAAATTCTACATATTTGGTTTTATTAACAATATTAAAATATTTTCAATAAAATTCTCTGTACTTTCACAAGTTACAAATATGTGAAAAAGTACACTTTACTTACTGCTACCGTTTTATAGAATTGACAGCAGAAACAGTAGCATACACATTTCGTTTAATTTACCATATAAATATATTTTCAACAAATTTCTACGTATTTTCACAGCAAGTAAAAACATAAAATTCTACAAAACAGCTATCTACCTTAAACTACACTTTATTTATAAACACTGCTTCTAAGTATTAAACACAAAAGCAGTGGTATAGATATTTCGTTTTATTAACAATATAGAAATATTTTTAATAAAATTCTT
>CAXIIO010001316.1:10000-22500 GCA_964028335.1 Altica lythri | reverse complement strand
TGTCGATGTTCATGTGTCCTGCAGTTCACAAGTTGACGCGCAATTAGCTGCGTTCTTCATCGACCCACGAGCCAAGTGATTCACCGTTCAGGGTAATCGTTTTAACATTAAACGTGTTTCCATACGAAAGTATAAGTTTTCGTTTAAAGAAACTATACGTCTTATAAAATATCGTGAAAAATGTATTAAAAAAAAAATGATAAGAGAAAATTATGTACTTACGAATTTCTCCATTTGTAACGCCGTGTTTTACAAACGAGGCGTACACGGAGTAAACGTGCACAAGTATTTCCTCTTAATTTCGTCACCAATGAGTACATGCATTTTTACCATCTTGACAATTTGGGCGAAAAACTTTCAACACCGTCGGAATAATATATCGCATTCTACGATTTTGAATTCCTTAGAAAAAAATTATTCGTTTTTTTATCTGAATAACAGATGGATACGAATTTGTTATTTTTCTTGGTACCCAATTTTTATCAAGACAAATTGGTATATACATATTAATATTAGACCTCATCGACAACTTTGTTTTTTTTAGAACTTTAAAGTAAACAAAAATATAAATAATATAATTGTTTCTAACTTTAGTTCCTAAAAACATTTCGTTTATTTCGCATTCTATACCTCAAAAGATCGTATGCGTTTAATAACGGACGTTCTAATGACAGCATATGCAAGTAAAACGATATATAGTTCAAATATTTATAACAGACTTGTCGTAAGTTGACAAACACTGTAATGATCCTTCCGCAGGTTCACCTACGGAAACCTTGTTACGACTTTTACTTCCTCTAAATGATCAAGTTTGGTCATCTTTCCGAAGCATCGACGACGCCGAAACGCCACCGCGCTCAGTCCGAAGACCTCACTAAATCATTCAATCGGTAGTAGCGACGGGCGGTGTGTACAAAGGGCAGGGACGTAATCAACGCGAGCTTATGACTCGCGCTTACTGGGAATTCCTCGTTCATGGGGAACAATTGCAAGCCCCAATCCCTAGCACGAAGGAGGTTCAGCGGGTTACCCGGGCCGCTCGGCCAGGGAGGACACGCTGATTCCTTCAGTGTAGCGCGCGTGCGGCCCAGAACATCTAAGGGCATCACAGACCTGTTATTGCTCAATCTCGTGCGGCTAGAAGCCGCCTGTCCCTCTAAGAAGAATTGTTTGTACGCCGACAGTAAAAACCGCGCGCAGTGGGGGCCGAAACCCATCACCGGCGGGCCTTTGGGATGTCGAAATACGCCTAGTTAGCAGGCTAGAGTCTCGTTCGTTATCGGAATTAACCAGACAAATCGCTCCACCAACTAAGAACGGCCATGCACCACCACCCACCGAATCAAGAAAGAGCTCTCAATCTGTCAATCCTTCCGGTGTCCGGGCCTGGTGAGGTTTCCCGTGTTGAGTCAAATTAAGCCGCAGGCTCCACTCCTGGTGGTGCCCTTCCGTCAATTCCTTTAAGTTTCAGCTTTGCAACCATACTTCCCCCGGAACCCAAAAGCTTTGGTTTCCCGGAAGCTGCCCGCCGAGTCATCGGAGGAACGTCGGCGGATCGCTAGCTGGCATCGTTTATGGTTAGAACTAGGGCGGTATCTGATCGCCTTCGAACCTCTAACTTTCGTTCTTGATCAATGAAAGCGTTTTTGGCAAATGCTTTCGCTTCTGTCCGTCTTGCGACGATCCAAGAATTTCACCTCTAACGTCGCAATACGAATGCCCCCATCCGTTCCTATTAATCATTACCTCGGGGTTCCGAAAACCAACAAAATAGAACCGAGGTCCTATTCCATTATTCCATGCACACAGTATTCAGGCGAAGTTTTAGCCTGCTTTAAGCACTCTAATTTGTTCAAAGTAAACGTGCCGGCCCACCTCGACACTCAGTGAAGAGCACCGCGGCGGGATTGAGTTGGGCCGCCCTTGCGAGCTAAGCCCACCGGCAGGACGTCCCGCGACACGCCAGTTGACACCGCGTACGATGAACCAGCGACGCGGGACACAGATTCGACTACGAGCTTTTTAACCGCAACAACTTTAATATACGCTATTGGAGCTGGAATTACCGCGGCTGCTGGCACCAGACTTGCCCTCCAATTGATCCTCGTTAAAGGGTTTAGAGTGTACTCATTCCGATTACGGGGCCTCGGATGAGTCCCGTATCGTTATTTTTCGTCACTACCTCCCCGTGCCGGGAGTGGGTAATTTGCGCGCCTGCTGCCTTCCTTGGATGTGGTAGCCGTTTCTCAGGCTCCCTCTCCGGAATCGAACCCTGATTCCCCGTTACCCGTTACAACCATGGTAGGCGCAGAACCTACCATCGACAGTTGATAAGGCAGACATTTGAAAGATGCGTCGCCGGTGCGAGACCGTGCGATCAGCGTAAAGTTATTCAGAGTCACCAAGTATTACGATGTCGAGCAAGCTCGCCACCGATTGGTTTTGATCTAATAAAAGCGCTCCTTCCGTCTCCGGTCGGAGCTCTGTTTGCATGTATTAGCTCTAGAATTACCACAGTTATCCAAGTAAATGTGGGTACGATCTAAGGAACCATAACTGATTTAATGAGCCTTTCGCGGTTTCACCTTAATTTGGCTTGTACTGAGACATGCATGGCTTAATCTTTGAGACAAGCATATGACTACTGGCAGGATCAACCAGGGAGCTGTTGTTCCGTCATTCGAAAAAGAATAACAGAGATTATCAGTCTCCTCTAGTATTACAAATTTGCAATTCAAGAGAAACAAAAGACCGATGTGTCAAATCTCTATCATATTCTTTTCCTAGTGCGTGTTGAATTTTGCGTACATGAAAAGTTAAACTTTTCGCACGCCACGCTTAATAGGAGATAAGGTATATATGATATTTATAGAAGACAAGACAATCGTATTTGTATTATCTCTTATATTACATATAAAAACCGGACAGACAATATATTACATAACAGAGAGCTAGTTTTAAATGTAACTACTTTGTCATGTTTTATATAAACGCCTACCGGCAAAAAATTTCGAACATTCTCTCGACCCTTCGCTAGATATAAAGCGACACGGTGTACTCGAAAGAATCGTTACGAATAGAAATTCCCGCTCGGACAGAAGAGAGTTGTCGCAAAAAATGAAAAATTTGATTGAAATCAAATTTTATTAGTTTGATCGCATGTGGATCGCCAAACGTGTAAACGCCTTGCAAAATCCGCGATCTCGCTGTGTGATCTGTATCTTACGATACAAAAAATAATTGTGGTTTTATATATACATAATTTTATATTTCTTAACAATTACTACCAACATTTTTGAAGATAGAAATGTTAGAAAATAAAATATATAATATAAATCTCAACCACAATGCAAAAAGATCAAACTTGGACAACACCAGACTTTTAGATCGAGTATTTGTCGAGTCGTCTTTTTACATAACTGGGCAATTGTTATTATAGCGCTTTACGTTATTTAGTATATGTAGTTTAAATTTATGGTTTAATACTTTATATAATTTAATATTCGTCCAATAAATTTAATCATTACGTAATCTATATAACATTCTAATGAAAATAAAGATTACATTATAAAATTTCATAAAATTTTATTAAAACTTAAGTTGTTATGTTGGCACAATTAAGTGATATTTACAAAAAAATATATTTAAAAAAAATTATTTTTACATATTACTGAGAAATAACTTGTAAAATTTAACTACAATAATAATTCAATCATTTCTTACTAAAATACGTTAACACAATTAATTCAGTTATTAAATTGGTTTATCTTAATATTAAATTAACAAGATATAAAAACTATTATTCGTTGACCATTATATCATGTGCTTTCAAAAATATTCCACGTACTTTCACAAATTAAACATTTAAAAAAGTATACTTTATTTACTACTACCGTTTTTTAGAATCGACAGCAGAAACAGTAGCATATATATTTCGTTTAATTTAATAAAAATATATTTTTCTCTGATTTAGCATATAAATATAATTTTAGAAAAATTCTACATACTTTCACAAGTTAAAACCTAAAATTCTACAAAACAGTTTTCGAAGCTTAAACCTACATTTTTTTACTAGCACTGTTTCTTGGAATCGGAAACAGAAGCAAAAGCATAAATATTTCATTTACTTTTCAATATTAATAAAATTTCTACGTACTATCACAACAAGTAAAAACATGAAATTCTACAAAACAGCTATCTACCTTAAAACTACACTTTATTTACTAGCACTGCTTCTTAATATTGAAAGCAAAAGCAGTTGTATAGATATTTAGTTTATATTAACAATATAAAAATATTTTCAATAAAATTCTCTGTACTTTCACAAGTTAAATATGTAAAAAAGTACATTTTATTTACTACCACCGTTTTTCAAACTCAAAAGCAGAATCAGTAGCATATATATTTCGTTTAATTTACGACATAAAAATATATTTTTCTCTGATTTACCATATAAATATAATTCCAGAAAAATTCTACATACTTTCACAAGTTAAAACTTAAAATTCTACAAAACAGCTTTCGAAGCTTAAACCTACATTTTTTCACTAGCATTGTTTCTTGGAATCGGAAACAGAAGCAGAAGCATAAATATTTCATTTACTTTTCAATATTAATAAAATTTCAAAAAATTTCTACGTACTTTCACAACAAGTAAAAACATGAAATTCTACAAAACAGCTATCTACCTTAAAACTACACTTTATTTACTAGCACTGCTTCTTAATATTGAAAGCAAAAGCAGTTGTATAGATATTTAGTTTATATTAACAATATAAAAATATTTTCAATAAAATTCTCTGTACTTTCACAAGTTAAATATGTAAAAAAGTACATTTTATTTACTACCACCGTTTTTCAAACTCAAAAGCAGAATCAGTAGCATATATATTTCGTTTAATTTACGACATAAAAATATATTTTTCTCTGATTTACCATATAAATATAATTCCAGAAAAATTCTACATACTTTCACAAGTTAAAACTTAAAATTCTACAAAACAGCTTTCGAAGCTTAAACCTACATTTTTTCACTAGCATTGTTTCTTGGAATCGGAAACAGAAGCAGAAGCATAAATATTTCATTTACTTTTCAATATTAATAAAATTTCAAAAAATTTCTACGTACTTTCACAACAAGTAAAAACATGAAATTCTACAAAACAGCTATCTAGCTTAAAACTACACTTTATTTACTAGCACTGCTTCTTAATATTAAAAGCAAAAGCAGTTGTATAGATATTTAGTTTATATTAACAATATAAAAATATTTTCAATAAAATTCTCTGTACTTTCACAAGTTAAATATGTAAAAAAGTACATTTTATTTACTACCACCGTTTTTCAAACTCAAAATCAGAATCAGTAGCATATATATTTCGTTTAATTTACGACATAAAAATATATTTTTCTCTGATTTACCATATAAATATAATTCCAGAAAAATTCTACATACTTTCACAAGTTAAAACTTAAAATTCTACAAAACAGCTTTCGAAGCTTAAACCTACATTTTTTCACTAGCATTGTTTCTTGGAATCGGAAACAGAAGCAGAAGCATAAATATTTCATTTACTTTTCAATATTAATAAAATTTCAAAAAATTTCTACGTACTTTCACAACAAGTAAAAACATGAAATTCTACAAAACAGCTATCTACCTTAAAACTACACTTTATTTACTAGCACTGCTTCTTAATATTGAAAGCAAAAGCAGTTGTATAGATATTTAGTTTATATTAACAATATAAAAATATTTTCAATAAAATTCTCTGTACTTTCACAAGTTAAATATGTAAAAAAGTACATTTTATTTACTACCACCGTTTTTCAAACTCAAAAGCAGAATCAGTAGCATATATATTTCGTTTAATTTACGACATAAAAATATATTTTTCTCTGATTTACCATATAAATATAATTCCAGAAAAATTCTACATACTTTCACAAGTTAAAACTTAAAATTCTACAAAACAGCTTTCGAAGCTTAAACCTACATTTTTTCACTAGCATTGTTTCTTGGAATCGGAAACAGAAGCAGAAGCATAAATATTTCATTTACTTTTCAATATTAATAAAATTTCAAAAAATTTCTACGTACTTTCACAACAAGTAAAAACATGAAATTCTACAAAACAGCTATCTACCTTAAAACTACACTTTATTTACTAGCACTGCTTCTTAATATTGAAAGCAAAAGCAGTTGTATAGATATTTAGTTTATATTAACAATATAAAAATATTTTCAATAAAATTCTCTGTACTTTCACAAGTTAAATATGTAAAAAAGTACATTTTATTTACTACCACCGTTTTTCAAACTCAAAAGCAGAATCAGTAGCATATATATTTCGTTTAATTTACGACATAAAAATATATTTTTCTCTGATTTACCATATAAATATAATTCCAGAAAAATTCTACATACTTTCACAAGTTAAAACTTAAAATTCTACAAAACAGCTTTCGAAGCTTAAACCTACATTTTTTCACTAGCATTGTTTCTTGGAATCGGAAACAGAAGCAGAAGCATAAATATTTCATTTACTTTTCAATATTAATAAAATTTCAAAAAATTTCTACGTACTTTCACAACAAGTAAAAACATGAAATTCTACAAAACAGCTATCTAGCTTAAAACTACACTTTATTTACTAGCACTGCTTCTTAATATTAAAAGCAAAAGCAGTTGTATAGATATTTAGTTTATATTAACAATATAAAAATATTTTCAATAAAATTCTCTGTACTTTCACAAGTTAAATATGTAAAAAAGTACATTTTATTTACTACCACCGTTTTTCAAACTCAAAATCAGAATCAGTAGCATATATATTTCGTTTAATTTACGACATAAAAATATATTTTTCTCTGATTTACCATATAAATATAATTCCAGAAAAATTCTACATACTTTCACAAGTTAAAACTTAAAATTCTACAAAACAGCTTTCGAAGCTTAAACCTACATTTTTTCACTAGCATTGTTTCTTGGAATCGGAAACAGAAGCAGAAGCATAAATATTTCATTTACTTTTCAATATTAATAAAATTTCAAAAAATTTCTACGTACTTTCACAACAAGTAAAAACATGAAATTCTACAAAACAGCTATCTACCTTAAAACTACACTTTATTTACTAGCACTGCTTCTTAATATTGAAAGCAAAAGCAGTTGTATAGATATTTAGTTTATATTAACAATATAAAAATATTTTCAATAAAATTCTCTGTACTTTCACAAGTTAAATATGTAAAAAAGTACATTTTATTTACTACCACCGTTTTTCAAACTCAAAAGCAGAATCAGTAGCATATATATTTCGTTTAATTTACGACATAAAAATATATTTTTCTCTGATTTACCATATAAATATAATTCCAGAAAAATTCTACATACTTTCACAAGTTAAAACTTAAAATTCTACAAAACAGCTTTCGAAGCTTAAACCTACATTTTTTCACTAGCATTGTTTCTTGGAATCGGAAACAGAAGCAGAAGCATAAATATTTCATTTACTTTTCAATATTAATAAAATTTCAAAAAATTTCTACGTACTTTCACAACAAGTAAAAACATGAAATTCTACAAAACAGCTATCTAGCTTAAAACTACATTTTATTTACTAGCACTGCTTCTTAATATTAAAAGCAAAAGCAGTTGTATAGATATTTAGTTTTATTAACAACATCAAAATATTTTCAATAAAATTCTCCGTACTTTCACAAGTTAAATATGTAAAAAAGTACATTTTATTTACTACTACCGTTTTTTAGAATCGACAGCAGAAACAGTAGCATATATATTTCGTTTAATTTAATAAAAATATATTTTTCTCTGATTTAGCATATAAATATAATTTTAGAAAAATTCTACATACTTTCACAAGTTAAAACTTAAAATTCTACAAAACAGTTTTCGAAGCTTAAACCTACATTTTTTCACTAGCATTGTTTCTTGGAATCGGAAACAGAAGCAGAAGCATAAATATTTCATTTACTTTTCAATATTAATAAAATTTCAAAAAATTTCTACGTACTTTCACAACAAGTAAAAACATGAAATTCTACAAAACAGCTATCTAGCTTAAAACTACACTTTATTTACTAGCACTGCTTCTTAATATTAAAAGCAAAAGCAGTTGTATAGATATTTAGTTTATATTAACAATATAAAAATATTTTCAATAAAATTCTCTGTACTTTCACAAGTTAAATATGTAAAAAAGTACATTTTATTTACTACCACCGTTTTTCAAACTCAAAAGCAGAATCAGTAGCATATATATTTCGTTTAATTTACGACATAAAAATATATTTTTCTCTGATTTACCATATAAATATAATTCCAGAAAAATTCTACATACTTTCACAAGTTAAAACTTAAAATTCTACAAAACAGCTTTCGAAGCTTAAACCTACATTTTTTCACTAGCATTGTTTCTTGGAATCGGAAACAGAAGCAGAAGCATAAATATTTCATTTACTTTTCAATATTAATAAAATTTCAAAAAATTTCTACGTACTTTCACAACAAGTAAAAACATGAAATTCTACAAAACAGCTATCTAGCTTAAAACTACATTTTATTTACTAGCACTGCTTCTTAATATTAAAAGCAAAAGCAGTTGTATAGATATTTAGTTTTATTAACAACATCAAAATATTTTCAATAAAATTCTCCGTACTTTCACAAGTTAAATATGTAAAAAAGTACATTTTATTTACTACTACCGTTTTTTAGAATCGACAGCAGAAACAGTAGCATATATATTTCGTTTAATTTAATAAAAATATATTTTTCTCTGATTTAGCATATAAATATAATTTTAGAAAAATTCTACATACTTTCACAAGTTAAAACTTAAAATTCTACAAAACAGTTTTCGAAGCTTAAACCTACATTTTTTCACTAGCATTGTTTCTTGGAATCGGAAACAGAAGCAGAAGCATAAATATTTCATTTACTTTTCAATATTAATAAAATTTCAAAAAATTTCTACGTACTTTCACAACAAGTAAAAACATGAAATTCTACAAAACAGCTATCTAGCTTAAAACTACACTTTATTTACTAGCACTGCTTCTTAATATTAAAAGCAAAAGCAGTTGTATAGATATTTAGTTTATATTAACAATATAAAAATATTTTCAATAAAATTCTCTGTACTTTCACAAGTTAAATATGTAAAAAAGTACATTTTATTTACTACCACCGTTTTTCAAACTCAAAATCAGAATCAGTAGCATATATATTTCGTTTAATTTACGACATAAAAATATATTTTTCTCTGATTTACCATATAAATATAATTCCAGAAAAATTCTACATACTTTCACAAGTTAAAACTTAAAATTCTACAAAACAGCTTTCGAAGCTTAAACCTAAATTTTTTCACTAGCATTGTTTCTTGGAATCGGAAACAGAAGCAGAAGCATAAATATTTCATTTACTTTTCAATATTAATAAAATTTCAAAAAATTTCTACGTACTTTCACAACAAGTAAAAACATGAAATTCTACAAAACAGCTATCTAGCTTAAAACTACACTTTATTTACTAGCACTGCTTCTTAATATTAAAAGCAAAAGCAGTTGTATAGATATTTAGTTTTATTAACAACATCAAAATATTTTCAATAAAATTCTCCGTACTTTCACAAGTTAAATATGTAAAAAAGTACATTTTATTTACTACTACCGTTTTTTAGAATCGACAGCAGAAACAGTAGCATATATATTTCGTTTAATTTAATAAAAATATATTTTTCTCTGATTTAGCATATAAATATAATTTTAGAAAAATTCTACATACTTTCACAAGTTAAAACTTAAAATTCTACATATTTGGTTTTATTAACAATATTAAAATATTTTCAATAAAATTCTCTGTACTTTCACAAGTTACAAATATGTGAAAAAGTACACTTTACTTACTGCTACCGTTTTATAGAATTGACAGCAGAAACAGTAGCATACACATTTCGTTTAATTTACCATATAAATATATTTTCAACAAATTTCTACGTATTTTCACAGCAAGTAAAAACATAAAATTCTACAAAACAGCTATCTACCTTAAACTACACTTTATTTATAAACACTGCTTCTAAGTATTAAACACAAAAGCAGTGGTATAGATATTTCGTTTTATTAACAATATAGAAATATTTTTAATAAAATTCTTTGTACTTTCACAAGTTAAATATGTGATAGTAGATAGGTCATGCACAATTGAATTTAAAACGAAGTTTAAATACCTAGACTTCATAGTAGATAACAATTTAACTGTTGTCACACATCATGACTATATCGTAAGGAAAATGGGAAAGAAACTATAATATTTTTTTGGTAGAATCTTCATACACCTTAACACTTTTGACAAAGTCAGTGTATACAATACAATAATACAACCACACAGTATGGCATGATGAGAAGTTTAAAGTAATACTAGTAATCGTGTCATGTACAGAGTCTATTAGAAAGCACTGATAAACCAGGAAGCGGATTTACGTTTCTGCGTTTATTTTACGATAGTACAATAATTGTAAAATAGCCACGCAAATGTTGCTATATATTTGGCGTTAAAATAGTGTTTTGTAACATATTTTGGGACGATGGAAAGTTACTTAATAGTGTGCAATTAAAAATTGCATTTACTTGACTTTGTATAGCAGTTTTTTTAATGTTTGTAATTGTTAAAATTATTGAGCAATCTAAAATTAATTTTACAAATTAAAAGTCGTCTGCGAAATACACCTGTAAGGTCCAATTTTCATTGTCTTACAACGACAACGATGATGAAGGATGTTGTTATGTTATGAACAAATTTTACAACAAACCAAAACGAATTGGATAATGAAAAGACGCTTTCTCAATCCAAAAAAAATATAAGTTTGATGGTCTTTCTGTTCGAAAAACTACCACGGCAATTTATGGTTAAATCACTCGCCATTTCAATCCATATATATAAAAATGAAACCCGTTTTCCTTGGTCATGGCATCACGCGTGAATGACTGGACCGATTTTACTAATTCTTTTTTTGTTGTATTTGTTATTATTAGGAGAAGGTTCTTACGGAAGAAAATATTAAGAAAATCTCTCAGAAATATTGAAAAATAGACATTTAATTTTGCATATTTTAAAAAACGCGCGTAACGAATGTCAATGTCATTCACAGCCATAGACTATATTGAAAGAGCATCGTTTGTTCGGAAACGTGGTCACTTAATTAAATAAACCTTAAATTAACCTGTGACATCACACCCATAGTTTTAATTTATGGAATGTATAAATTTTATTTATTTATTAATTTATTTACGGATTTTCCTTTTTTACAAGTTTTACTCTATAATAATTATAAAACTAAATTACCTAAAAAACTAAATAACAAGGTACAAATATTCTATATATATATATATATATATATATATATATATACATATATATAAAAGGATGTTTGTATGTATGAAATCGATGAACTCAAAAACTACTGTACCGATTATTATGAAAATTGGTATATATATTTTTTTTCCACGGAGAACGTTTATATGATATGCTCATTGATGCCACTCGCCACCAGGTGGCGCTGCAAAGTAGCAACTTCTGCCCCGTTCAACCGATTGTCATGAAAATTGGTATCTATATGTATTTTACCACGGAGAAGGTTTGTATGATATGCTCATTGATGCCACTCGCCATCAGGTGGGGCTGCAGAGTAGCAACTCCGACCCGTTCAACCGATTGTCATGAAAATCAGTATGATGATCTATTTTTAATGGGTAAGATGAATATGATATTCGTATTAATGGAAGTTACTACCAGATGGCGCTTCCATGTATTAAATTCAATACTGATTAGTAGATATCTATACGAATTCGTATAAATATAAGTTCGAAAGATATATTTTTGGTGCGATAAGAAAAAAAAACTATAAGCTTTCTTTCCTTCTCTATCTCTTCTTATCTTTTATTTTTCTTAAATTTATTTTAGTTGTTGGCGTAGCAACGTGCACCGGGTACAGATATAAATAATAAAATTCGTTTGTATTGATTTTTGATTAATATCAATTGTACGAAAATTTGAATTAATCGCGTTTAAAATCGTTCCCATTCAAATCCCAATCCAGTAAATTTTTATACCAGCTTTAACGTTTCCGTCTTCATTCGTAAATAATAATTTTATTGTATTAAGGGTTTACGGTAGTAAAAAATCTGTCATAGAGGTCACCATATTTTTTTACAAATGGCATCTATGTAAAAAAGCATTGTGGTCCTCATGACTGATTTTCTCCTACTGTTCCTCTTAAATAGTTTACTACAATGTAATAGTATAACAAAAACCTTAGCCACAGCAACGCGTGGCCGGGTCAGCTAGTATTTTTTTAAGTATTTAGCACAACTAGGATGTAACAAGAAGTTACATTTCATACATTTTAGATCGGTTAACTGAAAAACTTTGCATTTTAAATTTTGTTTATTTAAAAAAGTCGATGAAAAAG
>CAXIIO010001316.1:0-5000 GCA_964028335.1 Altica lythri | reverse complement strand
ACAAATTTTATACGTTGCTATCGCAATTTAAGATGTTGCGTTAAAAATAAACGCATCTACATCCAACGCGTTCCGACAATTTTTTTCAAAAAAAAAAAATCGAACAGTCTTTTTAATTTGATACGACCCTCAGCCAGGAGTGGTCCAGGAACGAGTATCCGAGGACCGCAATGTGCGTTCGAAATGTCGATGTTCATGTGTCCTGCAGTTCACAAGTTGACGCGCAATTAGCTGCGTTCTTCATCGACCCACGAGCCAAGTGATTCACCGTTCAGGGTAATCGTTTTAACATTAAACGTGTTTCCATACGAAAGTATAAGTTTTCGTTTAAAGAAACTATACGTCTTATAAAATATCGTGAAAAATGTATTAAAAAAAAAATGATAAGAGAAAATTATGTACTTACGAATTTCTCCATTTGTAACGCCGTGTTTTACAAACGAGGCGTACACGGAGTAAACGTGCACAAGTATTTCCTCTTAATTTCGTCACCAATGAGTACATGCATTTTTACCATCTTGACAATTTGGGCGAAAAACTTTCAACACCGTCGGAATAATATATCGCATTCTACGATTTTGAATTCCTTAGAAAAAAATTATTCGTTTTTTTATCTGAATAACAGATGGATACGAATTTGTTATTTTTCTTGGTACCCAATTTTTATCAAGACAAATTGGTATATACATATTAATATTAGACCTCATCGACAACTTTGTTTTTTTTAGAACTTTAAAGTAAACAAAAATATAAATAATATAATTGTTTCTAACTTTAGTTCCTAAAAACATTTCGTTTATTTCGCATTCTATACCTCAAAAGATCGTATGCGTTTAATAACGGACGTTCTAATGACAGCATATGCAAGTAAAACGATATATAGTTCAAATATTTATAACAGACTTGTCGTAAGTTGACAAACACTGTAATGATCCTTCCGCAGGTTCACCTACGGAAACCTTGTTACGACTTTTACTTCCTCTAAATGATCAAGTTTGGTCATCTTTCCGAAGCATCGACGACGCCGAAACGCCACCGCGCTCAGTCCGAAGACCTCACTAAATCATTCAATCGGTAGTAGCGACGGGCGGTGTGTACAAAGGGCAGGGACGTAATCAACGCGAGCTTATGACTCGCGCTTACTGGGAATTCCTCGTTCATGGGGAACAATTGCAAGCCCCAATCCCTAGCACGAAGGAGGTTCAGCGGGTTACCCGGGCCGCTCGGCCAGGGAGGACACGCTGATTCCTTCAGTGTAGCGCGCGTGCGGCCCAGAACATCTAAGGGCATCACAGACCTGTTATTGCTCAATCTCGTGCGGCTAGAAGCCGCCTGTCCCTCTAAGAAGAATTGTTTGTACGCCGACAGTAAAAACCGCGCGCAGTGGGGGCCGAAACCCATCACCGGCGGGCCTTTGGGATGTCGAAATACGCCTAGTTAGCAGGCTAGAGTCTCGTTCGTTATCGGAATTAACCAGACAAATCGCTCCACCAACTAAGAACGGCCATGCACCACCACCCACCGAATCAAGAAAGAGCTCTCAATCTGTCAATCCTTCCGGTGTCCGGGCCTGGTGAGGTTTCCCGTGTTGAGTCAAATTAAGCCGCAGGCTCCACTCCTGGTGGTGCCCTTCCGTCAATTCCTTTAAGTTTCAGCTTTGCAACCATACTTCCCCCGGAACCCAAAAGCTTTGGTTTCCCGGAAGCTGCCCGCCGAGTCATCGGAGGAACGTCGGCGGATCGCTAGCTGGCATCGTTTATGGTTAGAACTAGGGCGGTATCTGATCGCCTTCGAACCTCTAACTTTCGTTCTTGATCAATGAAAGCGTTTTTGGCAAATGCTTTCGCTTCTGTCCGTCTTGCGACGATCCAAGAATTTCACCTCTAACGTCGCAATACGAATGCCCCCATCCGTTCCTATTAATCATTACCTCGGGGTTCCGAAAACCAACAAAATAGAACCGAGGTCCTATTCCATTATTCCATGCACACAGTATTCAGGCGAAGTTTTAGCCTGCTTTAAGCACTCTAATTTGTTCAAAGTAAACGTGCCGGCCCACCTCGACACTCAGTGAAGAGCACCGCGGCGGGATTGAGTTGGGCCGCCCTTGCGAGCTAAGCCCACCGGCAGGACGTCCCGCGACACGCCAGTTGACACCGCGTACGATGAACCAGCGACGCGGGACACAGATTCGACTACGAGCTTTTTAACCGCAACAACTTTAATATACGCTATTGGAGCTGGAATTACCGCGGCTGCTGGCACCAGACTTGCCCTCCAATTGATCCTCGTTAAAGGGTTTAGAGTGTACTCATTCCGATTACGGGGCCTCGGATGAGTCCCGTATCGTTATTTTTCGTCACTACCTCCCCGTGCCGGGAGTGGGTAATTTGCGCGCCTGCTGCCTTCCTTGGATGTGGTAGCCGTTTCTCAGGCTCCCTCTCCGGAATCGAACCCTGATTCCCCGTTACCCGTTACAACCATGGTAGGCGCAGAACCTACCATCGACAGTTGATAAGGCAGACATTTGAAAGATGCGTCGCCGGTGCGAGACCGTGCGATCAGCGTAAAGTTATTCAGAGTCACCAAGTATTACGATGTCGAGCAAGCTCGCCACCGATTGGTTTTGATCTAATAAAAGCGCTCCTTCCGTCTCCGGTCGGAGCTCTGTTTGCATGTATTAGCTCTAGAATTACCACAGTTATCCAAGTAAATGTGGGTACGATCTAAGGAACCATAACTGATTTAATGAGCCTTTCGCGGTTTCACCTTAATTTGGCTTGTACTGAGACATGCATGGCTTAATCTTTGAGACAAGCATATGACTACTGGCAGGATCAACCAGGGAGCTGTTGTTCCGTCATTCGAAAAAGAATAACAGAGATTATCAGTCTCCTCTAGTATTACAAATTTGCAATTCAAGAGAAACAAAAGACCGATGTGTCAAATCTCTATCATATTCTTTTCCTAGTGCGTGTTGAATTTTGCGTACATGAAAAGTTAAACTTTTCGCACGCCACGCTTAATAGGAGATAAGGTATATATGATATTTATAGAAGACAAGACAATCGTATTTGTATTATCTCTTATATTACATATAAAAACCGGACAGACAATATATTACATAACAGAGAGCTAGTTTTAAATGTAACTACTTTGTCATGTTTTATATAAACGCCTACCGGCAAAAAATTTCGAACATTCTCTCGACCCTTCGCTAGATATAAAGCGACACGGTGTACTCGAAAGAATCGTTACGAATAGAAATTCCCGCTCGGACAGAAGAGAGTTGTCGCAAAAAATGAAAAATTTGATTGAAATCAAATTTTATTAGTTTGATCGCATGTGGATCGCCAAAC
The DNA here is from genome assembly GCA_964028335.1 of Altica lythri. Classification (NCBI taxonomy): domain Eukaryota; kingdom Metazoa; phylum Arthropoda; class Insecta; order Coleoptera; family Chrysomelidae; genus Altica; species Altica lythri. Next base: position 1,641 of record CAXIIO010001316.1, on the reverse strand, counting down.
GTGTAAACGCCTTGCAAAATCCGCGATCTCGCTGTGTGATCTGTATCTTACGATACAAAAAATAATTGTGGTTTTATATATACATAATTTTATATTTCTTAACAATTACTACCAACATTTTTGAAGATAGAAATGTTAGAAAATAAAATATATAATATAAATCTCAACCACAATGCAAAAAGATCAAACTTGGACAACACCAGACTTTTAGATCGAGTATTTGTCGAGTCGTCTTTTTACATAACTGGGCAATTGTTATTATAGCGCTTTACGTTATTTAGTATATGTAGTTTAAATTTATGGTTTAATACTTTATATAATTTAATATTCGTCCAATAAATTTAATCATTACGTAATCTATATAACATTCTAATGAAAATAAAGATTACATTATAAAATTTCATAAAATTTTATTAAAACTTAAGTTGTTATGTTGGCACAATTAAGTGATATTTACAAAAAAATATATTTAAAAAAAATTATTTTTACATATTACTGAGAAATAACTTGTAAAATTTAACTACAATAATAATTCAATCATTTCTTACTAAAATACGTTAACACAATTAATTCAGTTATTAAATTGGTTTATCTTAATATTAAATTAACAAGATATAAAAACTATTATTCGTTGACCATTATATCATGTGCTTTCAAAAATATTCCACGTACTTTCACAAATTAAACATTTAAAAAAGTATACTTTATTTACTACTACCGTTTTTTAGAATCGACAGCAGAAACAGTAGCATATATATTTCGTTTAATTTAATAAAAATATATTTTTCTCTGATTTAGCATATAAATATAATTTTAGAAAAATTCTACATACTTTCACAAGTTAAAACCTAAAATTCTACAAAACAGTTTTCGAAGCTTAAACCTACATTTTTTTACTAGCACTGTTTCTTGGAATCGGAAACAGAAGCAAAAGCATAAATATTTCATTTACTTTTCAATATTAATAAAATTTCTACGTACTATCACAACAAGTAAAAACATGAAATTCTACAAAACAGCTATCTACCTTAAAACTACACTTTATTTACTAGCACTGCTTCTTAATATTGAAAGCAAAAGCAGTTGTATAGATATTTAGTTTATATTAACAATATAAAAATATTTTCAATAAAATTCTCTGTACTTTCACAAGTTAAATATGTAAAAAAGTACATTTTATTTACTACCACCGTTTTTCAAACTCAAAAGCAGAATCAGTAGCATATATATTTCGTTTAATTTACGACATAAAAATATATTTTTCTCTGATTTACCATATAAATATAATTCCAGAAAAATTCTACATACTTTCACAAGTTAAAACTTAAAATTCTACAAAACAGCTTTCGAAGCTTAAACCTACATTTTTTCACTAGCATTGTTTCTTGGAATCGGAAACAGAAGCAGAAGCATAAATATTTCATTTACTTTTCAATATTAATAAAATTTCAAAAAATTTCTACGTACTTTCACAACAAGTAAAAACATGAAATTCTACAAAACAGCTATCTACCTTAAAACTACACTTTATTTACTAGCACTGCTTCTTAATATTGAAAGCAAAAGCAGTTGTATAGATATTTAGTTTATATTAACAATATAAAAATATTTTCAATAAAATTCTCTGTACTTTCACAAGTT
>CAXIIO010001315.1:0-203555 GCA_964028335.1 Altica lythri | reverse complement strand
CGCCTGTCATAGTACCTCTTTATCCAATAACTAGATAATTGAAGTTTCCCAGGCACCAGTTTGAGTATCTTCTCCACGCGGGTACAATGAGGGCAATCATTTCTTATATGGCCTAGTTTTCCGCATTTGAATATTGACATTTACAGTAGTATTTTATAGTTATATGTTGACAGTTGTTATTTGACATTGCTCCTTCCGACTACCACTTGTTTTAATTGATTGCACATAAAAAGTTGTCGATTCTTGGATACCCTCAAAAAGCCCGAAGTTCTTCCAAACCGAAAGTTACCTAAATTGTGGGAAAAGAAACGGCCAGCGATATACAATACTTATTAATAATATTATTTAAAATTATAATACAAAATTTCAAACCAAACCTTCTATAATTTCGGAATTAAAAACAATTAGTTAATAGTATATTGTAATACAGGTGTTACAATGACAGAGGTTTGGTAGTACGAGTTCAGTTTGTGAAACGAACCGCGAAGCGGTGAGTTTCGCAAAGAACGAGTACTACAAACCGTCATTGTAATTCGAGTGTTACATACTATTTTTTATATTGGTCTTTTAAAAATAAAAAAAAATAAAATGAGAGTTTTTCGAAATATTTATTTATGTTGGCAATCTTGACAGTTTTGACACTTGTCAGTTTTAATGATTTTAAATTAGAATGTTTGTCAAATTTGTATAAAATATTCCGAATTTAGCAATAACGCTGATAATGTAGTTAATAATTTACTACAACATACTTCTTGATTTACTACCTGAACTCATTCGTTGAAAATCAGTGCAGTGCAACCAATTGTGTAAAACAAAAAGTTACCAAAAACAGTGTTACAATGAATCTATTTCGATACTGTTTTTAGTGTCGAAATAGAAACTTTGTGAACGTGAATTATAAAAAACTATTTTCATTATTAGAAGTTATGAACTTTTTAGAAAGTTTATTTTTATTTTCGTCGTGTTCTTTGTCTTTCTCTATGTCATTCTGGGTGGAATTTTCATGTAAAATAATCTTAATTTTTTTTACTATTTGTATGTAGTCCAACAAGATAAAGGTAATAATACAATAATTTGTCAAAAAGGTTATCGGAAAACATATTCAATTAATTAAAACAAAAAATGCGTGCGGGAAAAAACCTTACCCGCACTCCGTGCGGGTAAGAGATATTTTCTGAAATTAAAATGCGTGCGGGAAAGTGTTGTTTTACACATGCTTGTAGAAAAAATAATAATTGGCACTGTTGTATGTAACACTATAAAAAATATTATTTGTAATATAAAAAAAAAGAGTGTGCGTGTAACCTTTACGCGCGATTGAAGTAAAACTTGTTGACGTACGTATCGGAAAATAAATATTTAATTACAATTCAATCATATTTATTGTCTATATACTTTACAAAAAATGAGATGTTATATTTATATTATTCATTAGAAATAGGAATTTGAAAGTTATCATTATTTTTTTTATATATGAAATAATAGGTTTATGATAACTAAAATGTGAAACATAGATTTTACTCTATAAATACCATTAATGTATTTGAAACCGTTTGAAAATTTCATAAATAAATTTCGGAAATTTAAACTCCTCCCATAGCTGAAATTATACAGTTACTTCCATCAGAATCTTCCGTTAGAATCTACCCCTAGTCGTGCCTAAAGAAGTTTTGCTTCAATAATAGGTAAACAATATTAAAAATATACACACATTACGTTTAGAATGTGTGATTTTGTAGCTGTATCTACCTTATTGTAATACATCACAACACAAGAGTCTTCGATAGTTAGATAACCATTTCATTTTGTAGCACTTTATAGCATATTCCATAAAATTTAAAATCCTGAGTTAAGTTTGTTTCCTTCACGTCTACGAAGGATCTGTTATTGGTGGTAAAAGATCAGCCATCTTGACTAGTGGTTTTATGGCCTTTATGGCTACCTAACCAAACCTAAAATAAGTATAAGAAAGTGTTAAAATATTTTGAATATTATTATTTTATGAACAAAAACGTGCAACATGCTTCTTTACTCAACGTAAAGATTCCGTATAAACAATTATTTACTATCATAATATGTATGTATGTATATAAACTTACTTAATCAAATCATAATGAATGTGGCTGTCTCGTAATTTTTTCATTTTTGTCATTTTTCTTCAAATCTTTCTGGCGCTTATAATATCCCCTTTGACGTTCACAATTTCTTTTTAGCTCTTTAAGTCTATAAAACGAAAATAGCTAGGTATAAATAATAGGTATAAATAATTAGGTATAAATAGTGTAATTACACACCAAAAATAAAATTTATGCATATAGAGTACCTACCTACTCATTTTCAATCAATATTTTTTCATCACTTTCTTCATTAATAAATCCACATTGTTTATTCATATTTAATACAAACACTTTATACACAAAAAACTATTTAGATAAAGCAATGTATTTCGATTGACAAGATGATCAGCTGTCAATTCATACAATTACAGATTTAATTTTATTTAATATAGGAGGCAAAATCGCATGAGCGCCGCTAGGATTATTTTCAGGGGGTGCATCTGCATCTACACACTATTATGATCTAATATATATTGTTATGAAATCAGACTTTTCTTTGGCTCCGGCTACTTCTCCTGCTATTGGGTCTGGATTCAACTTAAAACTTCCTTTATATTCTTGTTTATTTTATTTAAATTTTATTTTAACTTTAACTTCAATTATACAAAATCATAAATTCTAAAATTAAACTCTCTTCTCAAATGCAAATTCTATAATAATCTCTATTTATCCAAATTTTTCTTTATGACATTTTTTTTTAAAATTCATTCAATGACAATCCATCATAATAACCTTGTCCCTAGGTAACCTCTTAAAACCAATTATCAAACAAAAAATAAACAACTCTCTACACTTTCTGAAATAAAATTTTTAAACACCCATATAAAGACAGTTACCTATTATCAAATACAAAAATTTTTTATCCAATCAAATCATAACAAAATCCCCCTAAATTTAAAATTAAAATTTTCTATTAAGACACATTTTATAATTTTAAATTTATTCCATATTTACTTTTCTATCAGATCATCCCTTACTATTCTACCTTTAATTTACAATTACTTTCGATTTCTACCCTTTTCTTAATAATTTTACTTTATTTTATTTAATTAATTTCTTCCCCCTTTTTCTGATATTTCCCCATTATTTATTTTAATCTTTATTTTGAATTTTAATCTTAATTTTAATTTTATCTCAATCCTATTTGCTTTTAATTAACTTATTTTTTTCTTTTTTTATAATTATAAATTATATCCTTCCAAATCTTTTTTAATCTTCTAATTTCATCACATATTTCAAAATAATTTATATCATTATCCTCGTATGTTTTATTCTTAAACTTCCTTTTCTTCTCATTGTCATAATTAGATTCAGTTTTATATTTAATTTTATTGATATAATAATATAATTCATTTTTATTAACTTCATATATTTCAGTTTCATATTTTATTTCTTCATTTTTATAATAATTATCTTTTTCATTCTTCTTATCCTCTTCATATTCATTATTTAATTTTAATTTCATAATTTCATATTCTTGTTTCATTTTGTTTTTATATGTCTCATATTTTTTATAATATTTATTTTTACTTTTTCCTTCCTGTATTACCATATATGAACCATCCTCAGTTCTCTCATTTTGCATCTCTTGTAATTTTTTTGTTTCATCTTCAAATTTCTTTGCTATTGTCATAATATTTACTTCCATAACTCTTTGTATTCTTTCATTTTCTCGTTTATTTTCATTTTTAAGTTTATTTTCCCCCATATCTTTTTTTTCAGGAGATTCAGTTTTAAAATCCTTATTAATTACTGATTTGTCATAAATTGTTTTCATATCTTTTATTGTTTCTCTATACATTTCCATCTGCTTCTTCATTTCATCTTTAAATACTTCCATATTCTTGTTCATGTCTTTTATTTCTTTTTTCATATCTTCTTTTATTTCTTTTTTCATTGCATTCATATCTTGTTTCATTTCTTCTTTATTTTCTTGTAAATTCTTCTTCAAATCTTCTCTTAAGTTATTATTCATTTTTTCCTGTTTTTCTTGATCTTCCTTTCTATTTTTTTCTTGTTTTTCATTCATTTTTTCTAAAAATTTAAACATCCTATCCATATCGCTTTCTTCATGTTTGTTGCCATTACTTTCAATAATTGCTTCTATTATCGTGGTATTCTCTTTTTCATCTCCTGATTCATTTGTTCCCATAATCTGTATGTCCTCATCTTTTTGATGATCTCCTTGTTGCATCTGTAAATCCTGTTTCTTGTTTTGCTTTCTTCTTGTTTCCATTTTATTATTTAAAATTATTCAATTTGTTTTTATTTGATTTAAATTTTAATATGTATATTAAATTTATAATTTTAATTCACCCCCCGTATATCAAAGTTTTTTTTTTTTTTTATGTCTTATTGACACTGTCAAAATCAAAATTTTTATAAAAATGATTTGTATCAACCTAAATATTTATAAATTATGTCTTAACAGAATTTATGTATCCCCCCTATTTCAAATATAAACAACAAAATAAAAAAAACTGTCTCTATATAGAAATTTAAAAATCTTACCCCAGATTACAATTTTTCTAATATGAAATTTCAAAATTTCTATTTCGGTTTCTTGCGATCGGCTTGGTGTCCTGTTTCTTTTTATTCTTTTCTGGGTGTCTGGGTGTTCTTTTTGACAAGTTGCGCCGCACGTTGGTTCATCAATTTATTCTGGATTTAGATTTTTCTTTTCCTGCCCCACGTTGGATCGACAATTTGTTATGAAATCATTTATGCCCCACGTTGGTTGACAATTTGTTATGAAATCATTTATGCCCCACGTTGGTTCATCTATTTATTCTGGATTTAGATTTTTCTTTTTCTGCCCCACGTTGGATCGACAATTTGTTATGAATTCTTATTTTTCTTCTGCTCCGGCTACTTCTCCTGCTATTGGGTCTGGATTCAACTTAAAACTTCCTTTATATTCTTGTTTATTTTATTTAAATTTTATTTTAACTTTAACTTCAATTATACAAAATCATAAATTCTAAAATTAAACTCTCTTCTCAAATACAAATTCTATAATAATCTCTATTTATCCAAATTTTTCTTTATGACATTTTTTTTTTAAAATTCATTCAATGACAATCCATCATAATAACCTTGTCCCTAGGTAACCTCTTAAAACCAATTATCAAACAAAAAATAAACAACTCTCTACACTTTCTGAAATAAAATTTTTAAACACCCATATAAAGACAGTTACCTATTATCAAATACAAAAATTTTTTATCCAATCAAATCATAACAATATATATAGAATGTAGAATAATTTGGACAGCAACCGCGACGCCTTTAGTTTTTATTCAAACAATAATTTAATAAAAAAATTAAAAAAATATATAATTTTCTGGTAAATTCAGGTAATTTCTTTCATAGCAGGGGGGTGCAAGCGCACCCTCTTGCACCCTGCTGCCGGCGCCCATGCAAAATCGTGTCAGTATTAGGTTTTGTTTCCGGTTTCTGTTATTAGAATGACGTCACGTCCGTTAGAATAATTTTTTTACTCCTAGTGTCGCTAAAGAAGTTTTACTTCAAAAATTGAGTATTTGATGGAAATAAACCCAGTAAACAACCAATTTTATATAAAATTTTTAGATTAGAATATTTACTCAACATAGTTTGATTAATATGTCGAAACAATGTCAGTAATTTCTTAAAATTAAATGTTGTTCATATATGTATTTACCTACACTTACTGTTATTAAACTGCTTTATAAAGAAATTAGTTATTGGAATACGAGGTTGATTCAAATATTATCCTTGCAACCATACAACCCTTTGTCGATAAAAGAGTTGAAAATTAATTCCTTCAAGATACTTAATAAAAGTCACAGTAACTCAAATGCGTAGTACCTAAGTTAATGTTGTATTTAATATAATTCAATTTTGTGTTTAGATAAATATACCTAAATAAGAATTGTTACCATTAGAATCGGTAGGCTGAGTAAAGTCACTTTTTGAAAATCATTTATCAATGTCATAGACCGGTCAAAATCTACATAAAATAAAAAAAAAACATTGCAAACGCGCATGTAACTACGATTTTTTTATATGTTGTTACGTCCCTTGAGAATAGTTAATACCCAAGTTTGCAACCCTGAAAACCTTGTGCTGCCCCCACGGTGCTCGAAAAACTGCGAAATTTTGGCACATATTTCAGTTGTTTAGAAAAATGTACCTTAACGAAGAGTTTTTCAAGTACGTGTTCTGGTACTTTAATAAAGATAACTAAATTTGCTACAATTTCAGCAAAACCTGAGCAGACTATGTCTTTTAGTTGCAAAAATACAGCAAGTCAAAGATGGACAATTTTCCCGCAGTGCTAGGAAAACTGTGAAATTGCAGAATTTTCGATGTAACAGCTTTTGTTTCAGTTTCTTTTTTTTTTTTTTTTTCAGCATCACCAGATGACAACGCCTATACTAGCTGATGTAGGCGGAGCTGTTTCTGTTATTACCTACTATGGAGTTCTTCTCTTAAAATTCTTAAGTTCGGACACTAGTGAAAAAAAGGAAACAATATAGTGTGATCGCAAATAAACTTCATACAAGATGTCGGATTCACCGGGCGATTGTTTTATATGTCATTTAAGCCTACTGGAAGGCAAAGTGGTGATTGTTAAACAAAAGGGAATCCTCACACTTATTGAAGCAAGTGAAAAACGTGGTCTTCGAGAAAACAACAATTTTCTTTTGACGAGGAATGAAGTCTCCGTACATGATGCATGCAGAAAGAGGTATACAGCTGAAAAGAATATTGCTGCGTCTGTTCGTCGAGGAGGGGATCCAGTTCCAACCGAGCGGCCGTCACCTCGGTCATCGTTACGTCAAGAGCATGTCACAAATCTGGAAAAGATATATTTTTTATGTGGAGAAGAGATCACAGAAGAATTTCTAAAGCGCCAGGTAAAACTACCAGCAGCTCGTAAGAACCCTGTGCACACAGTTGAAAAACCGTCGATGAAAGCGACAGTTATTGATATAGCTGCTCGTCGAGGCGATGAGTGGGGCCAGCAGATTGTAGATCGCCTTATTCGTGAGGGGACTGACTTAGTAGCTGCTGGTGCTAGGTACCATCACCGATGCCACCAAAATTTGTACTCATTACCGAGATCATTAGACAAAAGACCATCAATGCGCTCAGATGTACATAATCTGCCACAAGCTATGGAGGCTATTTATTCATACTTGCGAGAAAATAGAGAAGAGTGCCAATTCTCGCTACAAGAGCTAATGGATCAGATTACTGGTGAGTATGTTCCAGACGTAAGAACGGTCAAAGCTCACCTTATCAAACATTTCGGCGACAAAATTTTAATAACAGAAAGTGGCCTAGGCAAAATAGCATTGGTGTGCTTTAAAGATGTCGGGCAAATGATTCTGTACAAAAACTGGTATGAAGAAAAAAAAACAACATGAAGGAGGAGAGGTTGCGTGTTGTGGAAGCTGCGGCATTAATCTGTTTAGAAGATATTCGCGCAGGAATTTTGATTTGACATTGACCTAACAGATTGAGTTTTCCTAGCACTGCGGGAAATTTGTCCATCTTTGACTTGCTGTATTTTCGCTACCAAAAGACATGTGTGCTCAGGTTTCGCTGAAATTGTTGCAAATTTAGTTATCTTTATTAAAGTACTAGAACACGTACTTGAAAAACTATTCGTTAAGGTACATTTTTCTAAACAACTCAAATATGTGCCAAAATTTCACAGTTTTTCGAGCACCGCGGGTGCAGCACAAGGTTTTCAGGGTTGCAAACTTGGGTGTTAACTACTCTCAAGGGACCTAACAACATATAAAAAAATCGTAGTTACATGCGCGTTTGCAATGTTTGATGTCGATATTGATCGAGCTAGTCACTGCGCCTACGAAAAATCATTATAGAGACGGTATAAAATTACTGAAGGATCATTGAAGAAGTTCAAGCTGAGAAAGATTATATTAAATAAAAAAACAATTGTTTATATAATTTCTAAAAAATTTCAAAACTTTCATAAAACCGTTAATGTCAATAAAAAATCATCCATAAGAACTGTTCACATTAATCTCGGTACTTAGTGTAAAGTCACTTTATAAACATCCCTTGTCGATATGAGAACTGCACGATTTCAGATTTCTTATATAAGATATTATAGATTATCGAGTATATCGTTATTTATCTGGAAAATATGATTTAAATAATCATACATAAGAACTTTTAACAATAAACTCGGCAGTTAGAGTAAAATCACTTTCCAAAAATCCTTTGTCGGTTTAAGAACTATTTACATGTTTTTAAAAATCATATATCAGAGATTATTGAACTTTTCAGTTTTGAAATTTTGGATTGATGTTGTAATCGATAAAATTCAAATTTTAAGTTATATAAATATAAATCCATAAAAACTGTTAACAGTAAAATTGGTAGCTCGATAAAACTTATTGAAAGATAAATGCGAAGTGGAAGGAAACATTCTTGTAAAATATTAACTTCACGTCAACACTTTCATTGCCACGAAATTTTATTTTAGTGCAACCATATGTTTTCTGATTCACATTAAATATATCTCTTGCCGATCGGTCTTTGAATAAAAAAGTACTATTTTTATTATCTTTAATTCGGTAGAACTAAATATTAATAATAATAAAATCTTATTTTTATATTTCGTATAAAAAATTGATGATCAAATAAAGTTAGTTAAAACATAAAATTAAAATACAAATTCAAGAAATTTGTTATTTAATATTTCCTGTTTCTAAAATTACAAACTTAAAATAATACTATTATATAAGTTTCTTAATTTTATTGTTTTGTATGTGTTATACATAATAGTAAAAGTAATATGGATGGTATGGACAAAACCAGACGGAAATCAGATAGACCACATCCTAATATTCAAAAAATGGAAAACAACAGTACAAGACATTAGATAATATAGAGATACAAACGCAGTTACTGATCATTTTTTAGTAAACGGATATATAAAAATGAAAGTAAAAGCGAATGATGAAACAAACAAAGGAAAACTCCTGGGAAGAATTTATGGCCATAAATTGAAAATTAACAGTAAAGGAAATCAAAAACTGTTCTATAAAACATTAAGAAATGATAAAAACCAAAATATGAAACAGATAAACGGAATATTATTGACCGAGAGATGGAAACAGCACTTCGAAGAACTACAACTAGTAAGGAACAGAAATTTACACAAGAAGAAGAAGAAAATAATAAACTAGACAACACGAAAAATGAAGGTAGAGACAAAATAACCTTGGAAGAAGTGAAAGAGACAATAAGAAGCTTGAAAAAAGAGAAAGCAGTCAGACGTGATAGGATAACAGCAGAAATGTTAAAAATCTTAGGCAACACAGGAAAAGAAATGCTAAGAGCAGTTTGGAACATCATTGGATCAGTGAGATGATATCTAAGAACTGGAAAGTAGGTATTATCGTTCTTCTACTGAAGAAAGGAGATCTCAGAACATGTGGAAATTATAGAAAAACTACGTTACTGAGCATCGTACTGAAAACATGTGATTAGATGGAAACCAGAGAAAGAAAGATGGGAGAATCAGATCGATAGGGACATTAAAGCAATAACTTGTGCCAAAGAACCACGTTAAACGAATCAAATAGCTCTATGTTGAAGAGTGGCAAACATTCCTCTAGCCTAGGTAATGAGGCACCTTGATAAGGATGTTGATGATGATATTCAATTCCTTATGTATTTAAAAATAATTTCCTTCTCTGATTTATGAAAATTTTAATTTTTATAGACAGTGTATATTTCGGATAAACAATACAAATATAGTTTTTATAACTGATTACGTACGGTATTTATTTTTATATATATTTTTTGTTGTTATAAATTTTCATCAGGTAATCCAGTGTTGCGATCATATTTATTTATTTCTGTTATATCTCGTTCCTTGTTCTCGCCCCATCTAAAATAAACACAACTATTAGAAGAAAGATTATAATATTAAATTAGGAAGGCGTACTGCGACAGAAAAATCGTCACAATAATGAAAAACAGAATTTTTTGTAACCTATCTATCTCTTGTTGTTCCTATTTTCCTGTAAACCAACGCTCCTTGTCTCTGACTGCATATTATTACAAAATTGCAGGGTTCTAATTTTTTTTATTATATAAAAATTACCTATAAGTTTTCTCTAATTTTGCTGTATATAAAGGATGACAACCATCTCCTGTTCTAATACTTCTCCTTTCCACCATCTTAAATGGAGCTGATTTCAAATCATAAGCCCAACCCAAATACTTAAAAAACTCAATATAAGTTGACGTTGCATTATATTTGGAACCAAACTCAGAGGTTCTATAATCCCAAGGAAAAGTATGATGATAATTATGCCAACCTTCTCCTCCAGTTACAAATGAAACAAAACCATTTTCAGAAGGCATTATATATCTAAAAATAAAAATTAATTATATCCAAATTTTATTCCAATCAAAAAGTTTTTTTATACCGTTAGTGCCCACCTCTATTACACTCTTAGTTACATGTAACAGAATAGACAAGTTTAATAGAGTTGAGAACTTATTTTAAAAAATAACTGTTTGTAATTAAAAAATATATAATTTATTTAAATATACTATATTTAAAAAATAAACTACACTACTTACTTATCAAATGGTTTAGTTCCCCAAATATGTGCTGCGCTATTTACTAACCAAGTTTGATTTAAAACGCAAACATATCTGAAGAAAAATGATGTAGATAATGAATTCCAATAATTTTCTTCCCAAAAATATACGGGGACCATTGTAGGGATTATTATTGCTAGGACCAAATATAATGGTAGGTAGTACCTAAAATTATATCATCATCTGGTATTTTTTTATACAATTATTAAATTTTATCAGAATTGGGTAATTTGAAGAAAAATTAAAAATATACATTTTTAGAAGAAGTAGTGGCAATAGAAACAAATTTAAAGATACAAAAATCATTTTTTTATATAAATAAATTTAATATCTTAAAAAATTTGTTTTAGCTTACTTTTTTTGAAACATTACCAATGGATCATTTTGTAAATCAGACATATCAACAGTTTTTCCTTTCTCTGTAACCAAAGGATGTTTTTTGTGACATAACCATCCAATATGTGAAAAGAAGAATCCCAAACTAGCATTATGAGGATCAGCATCAGTATCACTAAATTTATGGTGTACTCTATGATCTCTCACCCATATATACATTGAATTCTAAAATATAAAACATAAAACTCACTTTTATTCGTCTGAATAAAATTTCTTAATAGTTATTTATGAAACAGTTCGTGAAGTATGCTTTTTGCGCATGCACGCGATGTTTAGAGCACGAGCGAAGCGAGTGCTATATATCGCATAAGTGCGCAAAAGGCACTTCACGCACAGTTTCATACAATATTTTATCTACGATAATCAAATAAAAAATAATTACAAGAAAGCAATTTATTTTCAATTCATTTACAAGATACTAACAAAACTAATGCTCTCATAGCAACACCATGGCAACGCGAATGCTAAGGATATTTGATTATATGAAGGTGTATCAAAAACAGTGCAAAAAAGTAAATCCCATTTAAAATACATTGTTACTTCACGCACACTTTCAATCCTTCACGCACTGCTGTCTATAATGACAGTTTTCACGAACTAAAAATTGATACATAATATGAGGTAGAGTAGATAAAATATTTTTTATAATGATATGGATTTTCCTCAGGTGTACACTCTGTTGTTAACACTCCGGGTGTGTAAGTTGCCTTTAAGGAAATCAGTTGCTAAGATGAGGAGTTTTGAATTTGTTTTGTTAGATTGATAATTTTTTTGGAAGGTAATGAATTGTGAAAATTGTCATTAAAAGAAAAATTCAAATATGAATTGAACTAAATTTTATGTTGAACCAGAGGAACGAGGAGAGGGTGGCAGAAGTGGAAAGGGGAAGATTACCAGAATAGATACAAAACAATAAGAAGAGAAAAAGGAAGAGGGGCAAAGAGATTTTTTTGTAGTAGCAGCAGAACCCATAGTCCGGGGATTATTATTGGTTGGAAGGTATCCCAACAAGGAATACCATATCAATATATCTAAATAAACCTTACACAATTTAGATAATTAAATAAATTATCGCATATTAAGTAAAAATAACGTTAAATTTGTGATTACCTGTCCAGCTACAGTTTGTAACAGAAGTAATAAAGCTCGTAGAGGCAGTTTAGCTTTGTAAGATTTGTGAGCAAAAAGTCTATGTGCCCCCATTGTTATACCTTCTCCTGATGCACAACACAAAAACAACACTAAAAAAATCATTATTTAAAACAATTTAAAGATATATAAACAAATATACAATATTATTACCCCATAGTGCTGTTCGGAACTTAATTTGAAGTGATATTATTAAATAAAGACCATAAATTCCTACCAAATGTAAAATTAAAAATTTTATAACATTATGCCAAACTATTTGTCGTTTGTAATTGTAATCAGTTCCTAGTTTTTCGTTTAATTTATGATCTTCAGAGATGTTACTGGATTCCATTTTATTTTAAAGTAAACTGAAAAAAAAGAGAAATTCATAAATTTCTATAAAACTACAATATACTCTTGCCACCGTATATAGACAGGATTACTAGGATCAAATGTCTTTTATAATATTTAGTTAGTTGAGGAAAGGAAAAGAACGGAAAGGGGAGAGGAAAAGTGACGGAAAGAGAGGAAAAGTGAGTGTGTGAGAGAGAGAAAAAGAAAGTGGGAGAAAAGAAGAGAAAAAGGAAGACAAGAGAGAAAGAGGAGGGAAGATGGAGAAGGGACAGAAAGGAAGACACGGGAGTGAGAGAGAACGAGGAGGGAGTATAAAGAGAGAAATGGTGGAGATGCAGGGAAAGCGAATGGAAAGTAGAGATTGGGTAGAGAAAGGAGGTGGAGGGGTGATAGTCTAAGATCCCGATATAGGACGACCTTCACCGAGCTGGTTAATGGACCAAACATATTTTTTATGTAATTTAATATATCAAAAAATATATTGCATATGAGTTGCCTAGCGAATTTCAGTCAAGGATATTTTTAATTAATTTTTAAAAATTTTTTGTGCGACCGAGAGGTACCTATATCGGGATCTTGGACTATGAGAGAAGAATAGAAACGGAGAGCGTGAGAGGCAGAGATATTATTTATAAAGCTCACCTCGTATCACTATTATAAAACAGCTATACTACACTCACAATTATAGTAACTGCCTTATGCAGGGTTTGAGAGTATTTGCTGATAAAGTCAATGCAATAAAGGAATTTTCTTTATAAAATAAATGATATTCTTTACATATTTTGTAATTTTTATTACAATCACGTTTAGAGAAATATATCTTTTTAATATCAAACCATATTTTTGATATTAATTATGAACTACACCTCATATAACTTTAATATACTATTAAAAATATCGCGAAAGTAATTATTTTTCTACTTACTCATTAAATTTAATTAAAGTATTTAATTGAATCAAAATATTAAAAAAAATTAATTAGGAACTCACCTAATTTTGTTTACGAATTTAACTATCCATTACCTGTTCAATGCATATGGAAAAAAATATATTCTTTAACGTAGAGAATTAGTATTAGTAAAAACCATATTGTTATCCAAATACAATACGGAATAAATGAAAATAAAAATAAGTACTTTAAACACAAAAGTACGTGTCCATTTTATTTCAGTTTATCTTTATACTGTTTTAAAGGTAATTTCTAAAAAATGATAATGGGACAGGTGTGTCATTATTTTGGATAATCTTTTTTTAGACTCGATTTAATTAAAAATGAACAGGTTCCGGGCTATTATTTTTTCATTTTTGCTTTTTTTATGTATTCAATAATTGATCATGCAACGAGCATGGAATGATACTCATTTTGCACGAGAAGTGATACAAATGTTTGTGCCACGAGTGGAAAATGGATATTCAATACGTGTTGTACACTATATTTTTCCTACGACTATAATATATAGAAACATGTATAAAGAAAAGGAGGTTTTTATTTCCTAACAGTTAAGTTGAAGTACATATTACAATAAATAAGTAACGTGATCAAATATGCTTAACAGTTCGTTTACTTGTTGTAAAATTGTAAAATTTTAACAATTGTTCGAGTAAAGTAGTTTTCAAATCACTTTTATTTAAAAATGGGGAAATTTGTAATTATAGCAATTTGATATTTCCTTAAATTTAGAAAGAATCTCAGTGGGATACTTTTAATAATAAAATATAAATTTACGCGCTTTTCTTTGCATTTAAAATATAGATAAATATTTAATCTCTCTTTTTAACATTATTTCTATTAAAAAACTATAAAAATATTTAAATTTTGAAATATATTAAAATTAAAATACCTTTTAAATACACACCCTTGACAACATATAAATATGAAAACAATGCTTGTTAAATAACTAACTAAAAGTGTTTGCTTTTAAAAAACTGATAATAAAGTATACTAATTAGTGCATCCATAATAGTAAGTTAAAATATTTTGACGTTCTGCCTATATATTTCTGTGCAATTTTCTGATAACAAAATAAAGGACAATAATTAGCTACACTATGCTGTTGTGAAGGCATACCTAAATTATCGAATTATATACTTTAAAAAATAGAAAAAAAAATTAATATGGATGTGCGTTTTAGTTTTAATGTAATTTGTGTAATTTTATTTAATATTATTTTCGTTAAATTTATATTTGGAGGTAAGTTTTAATTCTTTTTTATACATTTTAGTAGGTTACATACCTATATATTCTGTCGTTGCTTATAATAAATTTGCATATAGCATATAAAGTTGTTAGTGTATTTTATTAGTTTTTTTCATGTACATTACATATTAAGATATGTAATTTTCCGTTGTCCTAGATATAGCTTTACAATTGTTTTTTTCTTAATTAAATATAAAATAAAAATTGAGGCTAGAAAGTATAGTTTTGTTCAAAGATAACTTTTGCTTTTCGGCAATGAAATTTAACATTTATATTAAAAAATGTACCAGTTCTAATCTAAATTTAATCTAAGTAAACCTGGCATGGTCTCTCCTGTGGAGATCCATGTTTTAAGCAGTGCTTCCTATAGGAATATTGTGACCAGGTTCGGCACCAAGAGTCCTTGCATGCACCCGATGCCTGCAGGACTCTAGTTTGTTCAGCTGAAAATCATCACCACCGCTGATCTTCAGGTAGGCATAAATCCAAGTGTTCCAAGTTCTTATTTGAATAAGTTACTGTTGCCACAGGCAGTTCCCTTTATAACAGATCTGAGTCCTCTATGACTAATTCCTCAAGATAGTGATAGGATTCAGGGTTCGTGTCACCAAAGATGAGTAACCGTTTATGATCCAAGGCCTCACACTCGAATAGAATGTGAGTTGCCGTCTTATCTTCCATGGCACACAATCGGCACGAGGTGGGTTTCTGTGTCAGAATCCCCATCCTTCGAAGATGTAGTCTGAATGGTCCATACCCAGTGAGCAAGCCCACCAGTACTGTTATCTGGCTCCTGCCAAGATTCAGTATGTTAGACGTTAGTTTTTTGGAGTAGCTTTTGAGCGTCAGCTTCGACTGCCTCAGCCCTACAGTATTACTCCAGTGTTTGGTCGACTCTTCCCAGACCCAGTTCCTGACAGAATCGTGTATCCGCTATCTTCTTGACCAGAAGATCCGCGATTTCATTGCCCTGGCACCCACTCCAAGAAGACCTTGTTGTGTCTAGCCAGTTCATTGAGGTTTTGTATGCACTCCCAGATCAGTTTGGAACGAACCCGGGATTGTTTTAAGGCCAGCAGTGCAGCCTGGCTATCTGAGAAAAAAGTTATCCTCTCCCCTCTCCAGCCAGGGCCTACCAGTTACAATTTGTCAAATATTTTATTACAACAATATAGTTTTTCTATCAGTTCTTGAATGTGGTAAACCAATTGGTGCAGAGTTTCGTTTAGAAGAAGATAGAATAGTCCAAGGATACGATATCGGGTACTACAGGTACCCATGGTACGTAGCACTTACCAGGCATGGAATGGTATCTTGTGGTGCTGCTTTAATTGGTCCTTCAACTATTATTACTGCAGCTCATTGTTACAAAGAGTTTTTAGATTTAGCCAAGTAAGTTTTTTATTAAAATTTATATGCATAAACCTACGCCTTTTAGTACATTATTGCACAACTAGGGAGTACCTTATTTACCTACTTGGATTCATACCAAGTCAATGATAAGCAATGGAAATACTATATTATTGATTGACACTCGCTCTTGTAGCTATTGAACGTACTAAAAGGTATTTTAACAAATATCGTTTTATACTTATTATAATTTTTTTGTGTTATTATAGCAAAAAAATTTTAACACTCGAGCAAGTATATATAGCAAAATTAGGTGTATATAATATTTGTACAACGGAACCTCAAGTAAGGGATTATACTGTTAAAAAAGTTCACATACATGAATTATATTTTACAAAAAAGCCTTATTATGATATTTGTTTGATCAAAGTAGAAGGAGATACAAGTAAATTTAGACCTTTGTGTTTACCATCACCAAGTAAGTTCTTTTTTAAATTATTATTACTTGTTTAAAATCGTATAATTCGCTAATTTTCCAAGCAAACGGAGCTTTTAACGATACGATATTCAAAAATGAGAACGAGTGACAAAAACAAAACGAACATTGACTCACTCGAAAATGGGAGCAAACCTCATATAGACAGGCCAGGAGAAATTCCATTTCTCATGTTTGTAACGATGATGAAGGTATATGTAATTTATTTCAAGCTGAAAAGGGTTTAACTAATCCTTGTTTTACCCTTGTAGCGCCTCCATATGAGCGTTTTCATACTAATCAAGTTAAAATGGGGTTTAAGCAAAAAAAAGGGACTCCGGTCTGTTGTAACGATTTTTATAAAATTTGATAAATACGTACAGGAATACTTGTGTGTTGTGTCTTTTCGTCCATGGGCGCTATAACTTTTGAACAGAAGGTCACAGAGTCATAAAATTTGATATATAGAATCTTTATGTCATGAGAAAAAAGCTTATTGATTTTGGTCGAGATCGGTTAACTGTAATACTCAAATTTTCTTAGTTCTTACATTATTGTTGTTTATATTTACAGCAATGAAAATAAAACCTCCAGAAGGTACAGTTCCTGGCCTAGGGACTCTTAGGTATCACGGAGCTATGCCTTGTACAGTTCACGAAGCAAGATTATTAATTCATAATGATAGTGAATGTTTTCAAATGATCAATGGTACTGGTAACAACCCATATTTAATTCATAATGCTTTTTGTGCTGGTTACCTACAGGGTGGAGTTGATACATGTCAGGTAACTCAAAAAATATATAATAAATATATTTTTTCTTATTAACACAATATAATACCTGATAGGGGGACAGTGGTGGTCCTTTACAATCAATGAATGAAAATGGAGATTATGTTTTAATAGGTAAACATTTTTAATTATAACAAAATCCTCTTTTATATTAATTACTGGATCTGAAAACTGGTCTAAGGAATATAATATAAAAGAGTGTGTAGAAATTTCAGCTCTAGCTCTCCTGCTATATACAATTTTCAGGTATTGTGTCTTTTGGATTTCGTTGTGCTTTACCTGGACTTCTTGGTATGTATACGGATGTTTCATCATATTTAGATTGGATTCAAGAAAAATCGGAACTGAAACCTGGAGAATTACAAATTTCTTCTTCAAAACCTTTTATAAATAACACAGGAGGTAGTAGTAATGGTACGATAACTCCAACTGGTGGTAGTCAGATAATAATTAATACAGGAGGTAGTGTAGATTTCTTTAATTTGATGTTACCTATGTAGTTTTCATATAGTTTTTTTTTAGGTAATCATCACCATCATAGTCAAATAATTCATTTAACAAGACCTTATAGACGTCCGATTAAAGTAATTGTTTATAGAAATAATGATTGGCATGTAATGACTAAATCTTTATTACACCATCCATTTATTAGAGAAAAACAAAGATTTTCGAAACGATTAAATTGAAAATAAATATCGCTCAATATAGATAATGTGTTTTACTAGCTAACCCGGCGGACTTCGTACCGCAAATCATTTACGTCATTCTTCCATTTTTCGTTTTTTCAATTTATTTTGATTTTATCGTTTTTATCATATTTTCTCGTTAGTTATCAGGTTTATACTATTTTTTTTTTTCGTTATATTTTGTAGTTTATCGATCAAATATACGGTGGCGTGATATAAAGTAATTAAATAAGTAGTGGTTGCTGATTTAATGGAAGCGCCATCTGGTGGTAACTTGCATTAATACGAATATCATGTTCATATTAACCATTAAAAGTACAGCATTATACTGATTTTCATGACAATTGGTTGAACGGGGCAGATGTTGCTACTCTGCAGCGCCACCTGGTGGCAAGTGACATCAATGAGAGTAGCATATAAAGCTCCGTGGAAATAGTATATTGTAATACAAGTGTTACAATGACAGAGGTTTCGTACTACAAACCGTCATTGTAATTCGAGTGTTACATACTGAAACACGTATGGGGGCTTTTTACACAATTTATTTACAAAATTGTAAAGATACACTGAACTGTGCTGGATAACGTCTAACTACTTGACAATACAATGAACTCTTGTGAACACTTGACTTGAACTGACGTTAACTGCCCATGCATCCCCTTATATACAACATTATTTAATCTAGTCAGTGTGTTTAGAAGTTTCTAGAATTTTCTAGAAACATTATTTAAAATGGTCAGTTGATTTTTTTACAAACTTCTAAAAATCAACTGTCAACAACAATCTTTCAAATTAAGGTCCCTTCCTTCTCTTCCATCTTCTTGGAGTTGCTGCGCATCTCCACTGTGGTTTCCCTGGTAAGGCGCCAAACGATCATGATGGACCACGACGGGTTTCCCTCTGGGAAGTTTCACGATCCGATAAATGACATCGTTAATCTTCTTCTTGATGGTGTAAGGACCTTCCCAGTTCTTTTGTAATTTGGGACAAATACCTCGACGCCGTCGGGGGTTATAGAGCCAGACTAAATCTCCAACTTGGTAACTCTTTTCCATTGTCCGTGTGTCATAGTACCTCTTCATCCGATCACTAGATAATTGTAGTTTTCCACGCACCAGGTTGTGTATATTTTCCATTCGATTCTGAAGGTCGGCGACATATTGTTCACGTGCCATTTCTTCACCAGGTTTACAACCAAACACCAAGTCACATGGTAGCCTCATTTCTCTACCGAACAGGACCTTCGCAGGCGTTTGGCCAGTTGATTCGTTGATGGCCGATCGAATTGCCATTAGAAATAGTGGAATATGTCGATCCCAATCCCTCTGACAATCTGACACCACTTTTGACAGATAGTTGGTTATAGTCCGGTTCATTCGTTCCACCATTCCATCAGACTGAGGGTGGATCGCTGTGGTTCTCGTTTTGTGGATGCCTAATCTGTGGCAAACTTCTTGAAACAGCTTGCTCTCAAAATTTCTTCCTTGGTCTGAATGTAATTCTAATGGTACCCCAAATCGGTTTACGAATTCTTCAACCAATATATCTGCTAAAGTGGTAGCTTCCTGATTGGGAACTGCATATGCTTCAACCCATTTAGTGAAGTAGTCCATTACAACAAAGATGTACTTGTTTCCTACATCGGTCTGTGGAAGTGGCCCCAATACATCTACTGCGATTCTTTCAAAAGGACTTCCAACCAGGTATTGCTGCATTTCCGCCTTCGGTTTTCGGTGCGGACCGTTACTGGCAGCACATGTAGTGCATTTACGACACCAATCTTTAACATCATTAGTGCAATTTACCCAGTAAAATCTATCTCGGATCTTTTGCAGCGTTTTCGTGATACCCAGATGTCCTCCAGAACTATCATTATGCATCTGTTTTAAAATTTCCGGTACAGCATTTCTTGGGACCACTATTTGTTTCCTTGTTTCTGTGCCCTCGGAATTTTCGGCAAGCCTTTTAACGAGCCCTCCGTCCAAAATTAAAGAGTTCCATTGGGACCAGTATGCTTTTAAAGCAGGGGAGGATGAGGATATCTCTCTCTCCACAACGGACGACGGTCCATTCTCTTCCACTCCCTAATCTTTCTCAGAACGGGATCGTTTTCTTGTTGCTCCTCCAGCATAGAGCTCTCGTCTTCTGGCACAACCTTAACTAAGGCAAGTTTTTCCTCGTTCTGCTCCATACGGGTACAATGGGGGCAATCAGGTCGACATGGTCTTCTGGAAAGTGCATCAGCATTACGATGTCTGGTTCCAGGTCTGTGCTCGATTTCAACATCATATTCCTGCAGTTTTTCGAGCCATCTTGCTATCTGTCCTTCTGGGTTCCTAAAGCTAAGTAGCCACTTTAAACTAGCATGGTCTGTTCTGATCAGGAATTTTCTGCCATACAGATATTTATAAAAGTGTTCGACGGATTTTACAACTGCTAACAGTTCCCTCCGAGTTACACAGTAGTTCTTTTCAGCTTTCGATAAAGTTTTGCTGAAGTAACCAACCACTCTTTCCTTACCGTCTTGTAGCTGTGACAAGACGGCTCCAATTCCCACATTGCTGGCGTCGCGCGTCGGTGTCCAGAATAAGCTTACCATCAGGAAGTGGATAAGCAAGAACAGGTGCTGACGTTTTATATTCAAAGACTCACACCGATGAGTAGTCGTACACGAGAACTCTCACAAGTTACAGAATAGGGGTCCTGAACTCTTTCGTTGAAAATCAGTGCAGTGCAACCAATTGTGTAAAACAAAAAGTTACCAAAAACAGTGTTACAATGAATCTATTTCGATACTGTTTTTAGTGTCGAAATAGAAACTTTGTGAACGTGAATTATAAAAAATACATAAACACACCAATTTTCATGACAATCGGTCCAGTAGTTTTTAAGTTCATTGATTTCATGCATACAAACATCCCTTTTTTTATATATAAATTTGTAATTTGGTACTTACCTGAACAGTTTTTTGCTTTTTTTATGTTTATTATGCGGTAAATGTTTTTTTTTATAAAGTTTTCATATTATTTGGTGAATAAAAGTGTTCTTAAATGAAAAAACTAATGTTAAAAAGCTACTCTGTTAGTTTGAGTGCGATAACTCTGCGTTCGATTGGCTTGAAATTTTGACAAAACATGAATGAAAAGTGTATCTATCGAATGCTAGTCCCAATAATTTGCGACACTCCTCGTACACAAATGGACTGAAATATTTTTTAATCTATTTATTCCGGAAATTAAATAAAATCTCTTTAAAATATCGAAGTATAAAATTTATTCAATTTATAATTTTACCAAACTAATTATTAAGTTAAAAAAAAAAGAGAAAACTAACTATAACAATAAACTAATGATATCACAACAATCAAAGAAACAAAAACTTTAAAAACTAAATCCGCTACTTTTTCACGTGCTGGTCCCAAATTCCAATTCATTTTAACCATTTTTTTTTTATTATAAAATTCTCTTTCCAAGTGAGATTAGTTTCTAAAGTTATTGAAAAATTACTAAATTAACAAATTTTAAATATTTTATACACAATAAATTTATTATTATTGGTATTTAAAAAAACTTACATAAAACTTGAAGATTTTACAAAAAAAAATAAGTATAATTATGAGCCCAATTTTTTAGATCGACACCAATGATACATACAAAATATTTAGTTGTATATATATACATATAGTACATTTATTCGAACAGAATTATTAATAAATAATATTATTAGAATTTTTACTAACATTCGATGATATTGCCTCTTCTAAATTTGTATCTAATTTTCTGTAATTTGCTGAATTTGGTCTTCTACCTCTGTAATGCCGTTTTCCACGTTTTCCTTCCAGAACTAAAGCCATAATCTAAAAAAAAATATTTACACAACTGTGGGAATTAATGTGAAAACAGGGGTATAATTAAAATAGAATAAAATATTGCTTCAATAACTTCGTGAAAACAGTTTTCTGTGATTATGAATATAATATATTATATGAATTACAGCTTCTATAAAAGTTTCTTTTTCACAGTCTAACTGTCACAATTACAAATTTTCAATTGCATTGAGATCCTATTAGTTTCCTGGCCATTCACGGAATGTATTCTCGTCCTTGAAATATTAATCATCTTTGAGACGTGGCAAGGAGCCGAATCTTGTTGAAAATTTGGTTAATCATTGTCATTCACTTTCCTCGACTTTCCTTTCCAAGAAGTTTTTGTATTTTTGAGAATTCGATTATCACGAGAAATCATAAGAAACTTTTTAATCAACATGAGTCTGCTTGAGTTTTTCGTTGACACTTCCTCTGACGAAATGAAACTGTGGCTCTCATCTTAAAACAACACTTAATCCAATCATGTTTTTTCTTCAACATTCCAGCAGTTAAGAACTGTTTGTTTTGAGATCTTATTGTTTTTTATTTATTAAAATATTTCAACTATTTAAATTAATTTGTAATATTACCTTTATCCTATTGTGATAACCAACATATCCTAAAATAATCATAACACAAATAACCATAAAATAAGTCATAAAATACGATTGTCCATCAATTTCATCCATATTATCATTGCTAACAGAATTTTCAAGAGTATCTGGTTTCTTTTCTGTTTTCTCTTCTAAAAAAATATAGATTATACAAAACATATATGTATAAAAACAATCTTACCTTCATGAGGCATTGGTACTGCTTCATTAACATCAACTAAAAAAATTAATAAATAAATTCAATTTAAATTATCAATCCAAATATAAAAACATGATTACCTAATTGCTTAGAAATATTTAAAAAAAAATAATATGTAAGGGATAGCGCTAAGACATCAAGACGACAAAGCAGCCTGTCAATATCACCAAAGATATTCCTTAAAATCATACACTACAGGATTTCTTAAAAATGTAAAACATGTATAAAATCTACACAATTTGGTTTCAGAATGGACTTAGGAACTAGAGATGATATAACAACAAACGAAAGATATCAAATGTTACAACTGATAATCGAAGGAAAGATCGAAAGGAAGAGAGGAGTTGATAAAAAAAAGTCATGACTCAGAAAAATGAGACAATGAACAGGGCTAAGAACAATGGGGGAGATTTGTTCAGCACCATCAGAAACAGAGAAGAGTAGATTCATGAGATCACTAATATCCATTAAAAAAAAAGCAGAAAGAGATAAAAATTTTAAAATAAGCAAAATTGATAAAAACGAGACATTATGCACGCACATCGTAAAAAAATTTCCCATAGCGTCGAAAGAAGTTTAACTTCAATCATATTTTAAAAAAGTTAAATATAATTACCATTAGAAACATCAGTATCAGTATACTCAGGAGCTTCTCCGTGTTGTTCATCATTATCTTCAGTATCGTTATTTTCTTCAGGAATTTGAGCTTTTAATTTATTAATATCATCTTCACCTGTTTCAGATTTTATCGGAGTATTTGAATTAGAATCATCGATGGTGGGTGAATTATTTGACGTCTCTTCAAGTTTAGGGACTTTTGGACTCTCATCAGGTTTAGAGACTTTTGGACTCTCATCAGGTTTAGAGACTTTTGGACTCTCATCAGGTTTAGAGACTTTTGGACTCTCACCAGGTTTAGGGACTGTTGGACTCTCACCAGGTTTAGGGACAATTGGAATCTTATTTTCAGTAAGTTTTTGATTCTGATCGTGTTTAGGAGAATCTATTGCCACATTTTGGTTTGAAATATGACTTTGAGATTTTGTTTCCTTGGAGTCTCCGTTAGAAATGACCTTTGAAGTATTATCTTTTGCTGAAGATTCTTCAACATTAGAAGGTGGATTTACAGGATTATTATCAACGACTTCATTATTATTAACATCTGGATTTGATTCCAAAAATGCTGCATTTGGTTTAATTGAAGCAGGATCTGTATTAGAGCCCGTTGATACAGAATTAGTTAAAGTACTACCAGTTTTAGTAACACTTTGAGTCAAAATTGTATTAATACCTATTAATATAAATAAAAGAAAATATTACCATATTTTTTATTATTTTAAATATATTACCTGATTGATGAACAGCAACAGTACCTTCACTTGAAATTGATGGACTTACAGTTACATTTCGATGGGACTTATTTGTAATTTGTACTTGTGGTGTAGGTTTTACATTAAAATAATAATAACTGAACATACACTCAGGTACAATTTCATAATAACTCGTACACAAACCTACACATTGAATATTATTATTTAATAATTTACCAAATCGATTAGTTTTCATTAAATAATCGCAAACTTCTTGTATATTTTGATTTTTTTGTAAGTTAGGAGGTGAAAATTCCAAAGTAAGATTTTCATTTTCATTGCAATAAGATATGATGCTACTTTGATATAATGAACATAAAACATCTTTCACATTATCCTTTGATAGTTTCGTATCGTTTTTAATAACTTTTATTTCTTTACATTTTTCATCGATTATTTTTCCCTCGTCACTTGTCCTGGTTTCACTTACCAATTTAGGACATTTTTGGTTAAGTATTGTAGAGAATGATTTTTCAAGATCTGTAGGTTTAGTTAATACAAATGTAAATATTCCAGTAATTAAAATACTATAAAATATTACTTTCAATGCCATTTTTTCTAAAAAAACAACATTTCAAATTGATAAGACGAATATAAACTGTAAGGTTATGTGACGTTTTCATTTGATAATGTTTACTTATTTTAATATAAAAATTATAATTACCTTTATATTAATTAATTACATTAATTCATGGTACTTTGGAAACTGTTAATATCAAATGTAACTCAGAAAATATTTCACTTTTGGAAATTTATTATCTGCCAATTTTTGCTTTTATCAATTTGATATGATGACATATACCATTAAAGGTGGCCTCTATCTTATGAAGACAAACGGTAACATTACATTTTTAAGGTATTAAAAAACTGTAGTAAAAAAAATTAATAATAAATTATTTATTAATTCTATTATTAACAAACTGATTAGAATACAAAAACATTTTATTTCGTAAATAAATCATTTATGAAATATAAAGATAAATAGGCAACTCACATTGACACATTTTAAACAGTTGGTATCGCTTATTTTGTTGGCAGTACTAATTCAATTCTAAATTCGTAAAGACGCGTTACTTGAAATTGTTATTAGTGTATTAAAAAATTGTTTTAACTATTTTGTTAACTTAACTGAAACTCGTTAATATTAAATTTCGTTTTTGGTAACAATAACCAACATTTCCTATCGGAAGTATTGCGAAACAACTTGTAATCGTGTAGTGTAAACGTCGTATTTTCCGTAAAGAAAACTTAATTTTATAAAGTAAATTTACATAATTTTCTTTATAAAAGTCAGGAGCGGATAAAAGTTAGTATTAAATAAAACTATTTTTTGTGATTTAAAACAGATTTATTAGTCAATAATAAATAACTTTAAATGTTTCACTGGTTAAAATATTTACTTGTAATTTAATAATTAAGAGTCATTGTTATTAATTTTAACTTTAATAGAATTAGATTTTACTTCTTCGTCTTGATTATTAGATTTTACTTCTTCGTCTTGATTATTATTTGATGTTGGTTGCGTTGATTTTCGTTTACCAAAGATTATTTTTTCTAAACTAATAATTGGCGATTCGTATACCATAGTTAAAAGAAATCCAAAACTATATGCCATTACTATATCTCCAAATGTTGCATAAAACTGCAAATAATAAAAAAAAATGTAATCATTATTTAAACAAAAAGAATAATTTAAAAGATATTTAAAAAACTTACATTTGTAAAAACAGTAGCATAAGTTGGCTCATGTAAAATCGCTGCAGTATATAATTGTACAGCTCCATGACATAAAAATGCTGAATAACTAATTCTACTTAATAAAATAAAAGGTTTCCATGATAAAAGAGGTTCTATCCAAGCTAAAAAATAATAAATTTTATATTTCAAGTGTCAATTAATAATTATTATCTAAGCACAATTTACTAATATAAACACGCCTCATAATTCTATCAAAGAGACCGGCTTTCGATTCAAGTTTGTCAGATATATTTTCTAAGTTTATAAATGTTGAAAATGTTCTCTTTACTTTAATATGCAACTTTGTATCTATATTTTATTTGTACTTTAAAGACATTTTTGAGTATCGGCAACTTTGTAATCTGGTGTTAATTAAGCGAGGAGTTTCAAATTTACATAGCCATATTAATGGTTTTAATGTTAATACTATTGGATCTGATTTCTCATTTGATTCTCATAAGTGAGAGTATTGAGATTATCGGTGCAATTGAAAAAAATTGTTGAATTGATGAACTGTACTTTTTTTTTCATTTTCAAGCCATTGGCCTCAATGAGATTAAAAAGTCGGCGATGTGGTAAACTGACACTGAAAGGCCTATAATTTTATTTTAAATGATACTTACGTCCTTTTCCTGATGAAACTGCAATAATTAACCAAGCATTTGCAGCACTGAAAGTAAAATGGTGAAAACCAGCATATAATCCTGATATAATTGAATGTTTTGGAAATGTTGGTAAATAAAATATGAATCCTAAATGTAACGTAATTAAACTAAGAGGAACAGATATCACCCATCCAGTTCTGTAAAGCCAATTTGGTAGTTTATATGTTGAATTTTTCATTCTATATTTTAAATAACCCGTCATAACGCCAACAAAATATGGACTCGCACGCATATGACTTGGTATATAGATAGTTTTAAATGTTTCATTTCCTATTGGATCACGTAATAATCTGAAATTAGTAAAATAGTGAGGTTATTAATCATTTTTATCAGATTTAACAGTTTAAAAAATATATAATAAATTTGACAGTTGTAACACTAAAAAGTTTGAATTTCAACAAATACCATTTCATTTCTTCTTTTGTTGAATCTTATGTACCTATGTATATTGTCTTTCACTGTTTTTGGTAGATTTTGTGTTTGGGAACAAGTTTCTATGAGAAAAAATATGTTAATCGGTGTCTGTATAATTTCCTTCACTTACTTGATTACTGATGCTCTTTGAAGCCACGAATTGGAGCTACAAATAGTTTCTTTTAAGTATATTTTCGTTCGGTGGCACAGTAAGAAGAAACGAAATGGTATTTGTTGAAATTCAAATTTTGAATGTTACACAATATTGCTACTTACTTCATATAAAGTAATAATATGGCTTCTTGGTTATTAATATAAACTAAAGCTAGTACTATACCAATAGATGCTATTATTAAAGTTATAATTGCTGCTATACCCCATTTGGCATTTTTCTTTATTAAAAGTACCAGAAATGGTACTACAAGAAAATAGTGCATATCACAGGTTATATACCAAGATTGGAACATGCACTAGAAAAAAAAATGAAATAGTGATAAAAAGTGTGAGGTGTCAAGGGACACCCGGATGGAACGAAGTTCCTTTCGATTAATTAGTGAAGGAATTAGTAATTTGTAAACACAACAGAGTGTTTATACATACATAAGCATTTATTATTGTCTGTAAAAAATCTCTACTTACCTAACAGTTCGTTTCTTTTAACAAAAGTGTCCATTTATACAAAACCAGAGCTTTAGATAACACATCTTTTTAGAATTACTTTTTATAATTTAAAACAGGAATTAACAATTCAATACAAAATTTTAAAATTAAAATATTTGACAGTAACTGACAGTTAAGGTAATTTGACGTAGGTACCTAAATAGTCAAGTTACGAACTATTTTTAAAATGTTTATGAATTTATTTATTTATAAAAACAGGATGAAATAAAATGTAATACTATTATAGTTAATTATTATTTTTTCTACAGTATTTTCTTTTTAATGTACATTTTCTTTTAATTTAAAATAGTGTCTTTTAAATTGTAATATATCTATCTATGAGAGAGAGGGAGAGAGAGTTATTTATTTTTTGGTCTGTGAGAGAGAGAAACATGCGTGTCGTGTCATAGTGTCGTGACAACTTTTGGTATGAATTTTTTTTGGCTAGCTCCTAGCGTCAGTCGTAACTGTTCGTAACGCGCGAAAGGGAACTTCGTTCCAATAAATAACTCTCTCTCCCTCTCTCTCATAGATAGATATATTACAATTAAAAAGACACTATTTTAAATTAAAAGAAAATGTACATTAAAAAGAAAATACTGTAGAAAAAATAATAATTAACTATAATAGTATTACGTTTTATTTCATCCTGTTTTTATAAATTAATAAATTCATAAACATTTTAAAAATAGTTCGTAACTTGACTATTTAGGTACCTACGTCAAATTACCTTAACTGTCAGTTACTGTCAAATATTTTAATTTTAAAATTTTGTATTGAATTGTTAATTCCTGTTTTAAATTATAAAAAGTAATTCTAAAAAGATGTGTTACCTAAACTCTAAAGCTCTGGTATTGTATAAATGGACACTTTTGTTAAAAGAAACGAACTGTTAGGTAAGTAGAGATTTTATACAGACAATAATAAATGCTTATGTATGTATAAACACTCTGTTGTGCTTACAAATTACTAATTCCTTAACTAATTAATCGAAAGGAACTTCGTTCCATCCGGGTGTCCCTTGACACCTCACACTTTTTTTTTTGGTCTGTGAGAGAGAGAAACATGCGTGTGTCGTGTCATAGTGTCGTGACAACTTTTGGTATGAATTTTTTTTGGCTAGCTCCTAGCGTCAGTCGTAACTGTTCGTAACGCGCGAAAGGGAACTTCGCTCCAAAAACATAATACTTTAATTAATTAAAATTATGTATCCGAAATTTCTTTAAGTAACAGTTATTTTATAGAATTAAATTCCCAACTCTATTAAACTCGCTAATATCTTTTTAAGTATAATAAAGATGGGAACTAATTTTATAAAATAACGTAAAATATAACTGTTATTGTTACATATAAATCTATATCTATCTATACATATAATAAAACTGTAGAAATGTAAATGTTTGTGCGCGCATCACATGAAAACTACTGATCCTATTCGAATGCGGTTTTCAAAGACGCATTTGTCTTCTTTCAACTTAACATCTGGTGTATAAAACTTTCTCCCCCACCCCTTTAACGGGATGAGGAAAGAAATTTTTATACAAAAATCAACACGCCACGCGAACGACGTCGCGGGTACATCGAAATAGAACCCAAAAATGTGGTTAGATTTTTTTGTCTGTCTGTCTGTCTGTATGTTTGTGCGCGCATCACATGAAAACTACTGACCCGATTCGAATGCGGGTTTCACAGATGTATTTGTCTTCTTTCAACTTAACATCTGGTGTATAAAAATTTCTCTCCCATTCATTAAATGGGGTGGGGTAAGAAATTTTTATACAACAATCACACGCCACGCGAACGACGTTGTGAGTACAACTAGTACATAAATAAAAAAATATACATATGGTCGAATTGAGAACCCTCTCCTTTTTTGAAGTCGGTTAAAAATATTTGAGTATCTTTAAACTGTCATTTAGAATTTCAACTATAATTTGCCAATCTAAACTGCCGTTTATGAATATAAAGTGTCATTTGTCAGTGTAAGCTGTGATTTATGAATTTAAACTGCCGTCTGTCAATATAAACTGTCATTTATGAATTTCAATTGTCTGTCGTAAAGTAAACAGGATTTTTAAGAAATATCCTATATTAGTAGCGCCAAAAAAATACATATAAATACTTAAAAAGTATAAAAATAAACTTACCAATTTATCAACATTAACATAATTATTAATATATAATAAATTTGTCCACCAACTTTGTAAACAACGATCTTTTTCCACACCAATTCTTTCTTTCCAAAAAGGACCACTTCCTAAACTGTCAAAAATTGTACAATAAAATGCTAAAACTACAGCATATGTTGGTGTTAACCTAAACAATTCATAAATATAACCAATTTGGTTTTTAATTTATTATGCTTATATTTTCTTACCGAATTATTCGATGGACGTATATTAAAAATATATGGTTAATACTCATAGAATTCTTTAAAATATTTAATGTAAAATAACTAGCTAAAAATCCAGATATTAAAAAAAATGTGTCAACAATTATTGTTCCATTTAAAATTGCAGTAGCTTCAAATCTTGAATAAATCTGAAAAAAATAAACAAATTAAATTACAGATATGTATTTGGTCTCGAAACTATAAAGTATTATTACAAAAAACTGTAACATTGTCGTATTTAATAAAGCCTGTTACCAATAGATATCAAAGAATATTATTATTCAACTAAGAAGAAACAACTACTTCCCAGGCTATATGCCCCGACGGATATTGGATTACACTTCAAAGTCAAACGGGATTGGCAATACTTCAAAGCTCCGGAGCCAAAAACCAGAGCTACAAAAAACACTATTAAAGGAAATTAAGTATCTAAAGAAGAAAAACAAAAAACCTGGTCACAAGGTACAGGTAGAAAATATAAGCAGCTAAAAATATTAACTACACAGTTATATTTTAATGCCTAACAACATTATTATTATTATTAT
This sequence comes from Altica lythri, assembly GCA_964028335.1. NCBI lineage: Eukaryota > Metazoa > Arthropoda > Insecta > Coleoptera > Chrysomelidae > Altica > Altica lythri. Next base: position 172,957 of record CAXIIO010001315.1, on the reverse strand, counting down.
ATCTAATAGATAATTTAAACCAACCATTCTGGTTTGCAGTTAGAAGGGACAACATAACTTGTAGACCGGTTTCGGTCTATTCGGCCTCGTCAGTACAAGGTATATGTTATCCGTCAGCGAGCTTAAAGCATCATCGCTGACTGAAGATCCAACTAAAATCACGCTCGATATATGTCTACACAGTAACGAAAGTGTAATCGATGTGATAGTAGCGACATCTTCACCTCTAATTACCAAACCAAAATTCTTTATAGCTTCGAGACCAGTGTGTAGACATATATCGAGCGTGATTTTAGTTGGATCTTCAGTCAGCGATTACGCTTTAAGCTCGCTGACGGATAACTTATACCTTGTACTGACGAGGCCCAATAGACCGAAACCGGTCTACAAGTTATGTTGTCCATTCTAACTGCAAACCAGAATGGTTTGTTTAAGTTATCTATTAGATATGTCAACCCCGTTTGACTTTGAAGTGTAATCCAATATCCGTCGGGGCATACCTATAACCCGGGAAGTAGTAGTTACTTCTTAGTTGAACGGTCATTGTCTTTGAAAATGTTTTTCAAAGCTTGTAAAGCGTTAGAATAATAATATTCTTTGATATCTACAGGTATGTATTGATATGGATTTTCCTTGGGGGACACATTCTGTTGGTAATTTTCCATGAGTGTGAATCCTCTCTAAGGAAATCGGATACTGAATTTTTAAGAATGTTGTTTGTTAGAAAATATTGGAAATTTTATTGTAATAAAGATCGATTTGATTGATTAGAAGGTGTCCCAATTGAAGGGTTCACAATAGTTCATTTTGCTGCAAATTATTTAAAATTTATAAATAAGTCAGAGATTGATTTAATGCGATAAGTAGATAATGAATGAAGAATAGAAAATGATGAAAAAGGTTCTGGATACGTTAAAAAAGCGTTGGAAAAGCGAACAACAAACAGGTTGCTGATTTTAAAAGAGGTTTTGAAATTGATAATGTAGAAACTTTTGGATAAGTCAATAATCATCAAGATATATTAAAGAATTCTTAAAAATATAACAATTAAATGTTTCTACTTATACTTAATAATAAAAACTAATTACTTACCTTTTCTACAAAAATTGGATTTAATAATGGAGCTCCAAATGTAAACATACATCGATGTCCCAAAATTATTAAAAACAGCGAAATAACTTTAATACCACATAAACAATCTAAACCATCTTTATTATTTGTTGGGCTAGATAGTTTTTTTAAATTTTTTGGTATTGAAAAGCTTATAAGTATATCATGTAATTTTCCTGGCATTTGCTTTAATTTAGAAGTTTTTGAACGTGTAAACATATCATATAAGGAACATAACAATACCATTCCAACAGAAAATGAAATAAAAGTTCTAAAAAAAATATATAAATTTATACTGAACGTACCGGCGCGGCGTATACTCACTTACGCCACTTAAACCGTAATAACTATACAGGGTGTCCCAGAATTAACTACGGAAACTTCGTATACGTATTCCTTGATGACAAATAAGTAGGGTCTTTCCTATAAAAAAAATTTTTTTAGAGACTCCTGTCAGAGTTATAACCTACTTTGCAAATGTGCGCTCCTTGATCGCGATACACGATACTCAATTGACATGGTCCTACTTTTTATTTTTTTACTCCAAACCGAAACGATTTCGCAAAAAACGACAAGGAACAAAAAAGTTTCTAAATAATCAAATCTTCCTAAAATATTTTTTTGTTATTGCAAATATTAATTGCTAAGAAAGTTACAAAAAAAATATTAAGAGGGGTTCCTTGATTTGCACCCTTAGAATGGGGTAGGGCAGGTGAAAAGTGGCAGGAGAAATGCGTCTTTATAAAAATGATGTTCACCCAAATTTTTAATTTTTTATCTTGGACCAATCAGAAGATATTAAATTAAAACCGTATTTTACCACCCCTCTTTAAAGGGTTATAACTCTGACAGGAGTCTCTAAAAAAATTTTTTTTATAGGAAAGACCCTACTTATTTGTCATCAAGGAATACGTATACGAAGTTTCCGTAGTTAATTCTGGGACACCCTGTATATAGGTACCTATATACTTACATAAAAACTATATCTCCTGCTGAAAAAATATATTTAGTCTTAACGTCACACCTATGCTCATTTGTTTCAATATTCAGTTTAAAATCATAATTTTTGTTAATATTTTCTACAATTTTATTTAAACCAACTTGTAAATCATTTTCGGTACAAGTTGAAGGAAGGCAGAATGAAAAATATATTTCACTTCTTGATGCTTTGGATTCTTTATCAGAATAAGCCTAAAAAAGTTTTTTTTTGTTAAAAATTATTATTTAAACAAATTTCAATCAAACATACCAACATTTTGCTCCATGCTGATATATTATAAAAATTAGCATAATCGTCAAATTCAAAATCAATTTCTTGTTTCATTTTATATTTGTAATTTGGTGTAATTTTTATTTTGGTCATGCAGTATTTTCCGGTAAAATCTTGATTGTTTTGATATGGTACTTTAATTTCGATACATTGATCATATTGTCCCATAGCGTATGGGGAACCATAAAGAATACCAGCAGGAAATTTACCTGATGCATCGTACACTAAAAAAAAGTACTTTTAGCTTGTATGTATAGAAAATTTTAAATATGTTCAACACTTTTCAAGTTAAGTTAAAAAAATAAACAGTTTTAGTAAGATAAAACATTACAAGATTTTAGTACCATCACAATAAAATCTCCTTCCACTGTTAGGTACTCAATTTAGATCTTATCTTATCTTATCTTATCTCGGATCACTACTACCGACGATTGCAGCAACTGTCTATAAATTAAAAAATATTAAATCTAAGGGCCTAGTAAATTGCACAGCTTTAGCCAATGCCTTATTAAATGGCATAGAGAAAAGGTTTGGTCCACTCCTGAATGATGAACAGTGCCTACTTGCCGCGGCATTTCACCCAAAGTTCCGGTTGATATGGCTGGAAACGTATGACAGCAGTAGAGTGGATGCAGTAAAAAAGGTCATGGAAAAAAAGGTAGAAGATGCTTTACGACAAGAAGCAGCGAAAAATTCGAAGGACAGAGATAGTTTAACTGCGAGTAACAACGATGATGACGAGGAGGAAGACTTTTTCAATTCTGTCACTCAGTCTATAGAAAAACCAAAGAGCTCCAACTCTTTAAAGAAAGCGCAAAGTCTCGTTAAAATGTGGCTGGATATGAAATCAAAAGACTCGTTCAACGATGCTGCATTCCTCGGGGAACAGATATTCATAAATCTATTTATTAAATACAATACTGCTATATCCTCAAGCGCTGCAGTTGAACGTCTGTTTTCCACGGGTAAAGACATTTTAACACCAAAACGAGCCTCGCTTTCAGACGAGAACTTCAACATGTTAATGTTCATGAAGGGAAGGGAAATATGCACCTTATGCCCGACGATTAAATTACACATACAAGTATTTTGTTTTATTCCTAACCTGTTAACTTCCAGAACCTAAACCAACAAGTTGTATAAGTTCACTAACGCAACGATATAAAAATGCAATTTTACACATATTAACGGATTAACGATTAACGTTAACTTGCGTTAATTCTTCCGAAATGTAACGCTTTAACGCTTAACGAAGCTAACTTTTTTTGTAGCGGATTAACGATTAACGAAGTTAACTATTTGATTAACGGTGCCCAGCTATGATCTTATCTTAGTTACTTCCAACTCCTAGAACTTAAAAATCATCTCTAACTCACTATTCGTTTCAATTATGCTCTAACTGTGAAACACATCTGTATTTATAAGGCTCAAAGTGAGGACTATAGATCAGAAGAGGGTAACAAGAAGATTCTAAAGTCATATGATTAGTTCTGGAATTCTTCAAAAATTTACATTAAGTTATAACTCTTGTTTTGAGTGTAACCTATAGGTATTTAATTTATAACCATAGATTTTTAGTGAATTATAAACGAGATTTTAAAAATTTAGAAATAACATAAACAACAAACGAGATTAAAGAAAAATTGTAAAAAAAGTCACATGTGGTACAGGTTCCCACGTGGAAAAAAAGGCATAAAGAATAATCGGCTGAAACTTTAAGAATCGCTTAATTGCACTTAGACCTACAAACTTTCATAGCAACAGCAACAATATCGATGGATGGGGCGTTTTTTCTGCAGCAGCGGTCAAACGTATCAAAGTTATGACCCTCCCCGGAGTGATGGATAACCGATTTATTTTTTGTGAATCAACAGTTTTTTATTATTATTACATAATAAAAACGCCCCATCCATCGATATTGTTGCTATGGAAGTTTGTAGGTCTAAGTGCAATTAAGCGATTCTGAAAGTTTCAGCCAGTTATTCTTTATGCCTTTTTTTCCACGTGGGAACCTGGACATAGTAATCGAATCTGCGATCTATCTATAAAATAGCCGGCGAGAGCACCTTTAACCATGCGGCCACAGATACCTAGCTAGTTTGGCGGTTTGACATTTAACTCTATAAAATACCTTAAAGCTTTATAAATTTTTAAAAACTAAATACTTGGCTATATATTTATTCAAAATGTCAACAAAATCATACATCTAAAAGATAGTAAAAAGTGAATTTCGAACTTACTTTCAGCTGCCCATAATTTGAGTTTTTCTAATTCATCTAAATAAAATCTACTGTGATTTCTGCACAAACTATTTTCTTCACCCAAATTCGGAACTAACACTTTATAAATCACATTTTCATTAAAAATGTCGTTTAAAGAAGCAGATGAAGTTTGAATAATAAAAAATAATAAAATCACACTCACAATCATTTCTCGTCAATAAAATAAAAGCGACACAGTCTAATACTTTCTCAAATTTAACAAAATTTACGGAAAGGTAATTTATATAAATATATTTTTAATGACATCGAATTTTGTAGGAGAGATAAAGTAAATTAGACGAAAACGGGTTTTAAGGAAAATTTTTTATGATCAGTGTTGAGTTTGGAATATTTTTATTTAATTTAGGAATGATTTTTGAGTATTTACAAATCTTCTTATAGATGTTTTTTTACCCACATATGTTGATATATGATTTTTTTAAATTAACTTATTTGTTTTTCATTTATTTTTACATTGGTATGATTTTTTTATCGAGGGGTCTTTATAACTACGTTACTGGATAACTCTAATGGAGTAGAACGTGTCTTTTTTGTTAAAAAAAAATTGATTAGAGTGCAAATTTAATATTTATCTTAACATTTAACAAGCATGTTACTGTAATGAATTTTAAAATATGAACATTTAATTGGTTTCACTTTTTGATAGTTACAAATACTTGTTTTAACGAAAATCTCACATAATCTGCACAATACATGCAATAAATAGCCAGTGAAATCTCAGAATAATGACTATTAATTCAATTTCTCCTTTTGAGGCAATTACAAGGAGGTATTTGTTTAAAAAGCACACACAAAACAAGCTGCAGTTGGATAGACTGCATTCTAAAAAGCTATATGGTACATTCAACATTGCTAGGAGACACATTATCAGAGCATTGGTAATGAGATAGTTTTATGATCCCATCTGAGAAATCTAGTAATCAACGAGCTTATATTGAGTGTCCTGTCAAGAGACTGACAATCATTCTGACATCGTTTCTCCTTTGTGATATCAGCTCTGCAGTATCCTTCTAGGAATACTTTGGCTTGTCGTCGCTTGCCAAAGTAGAACTTTTAGAAGAAATCAATGTCCTTTCGGATCATAGTTTGGGTGCCAGGACATACAGGAATACAAGCTAACGAACAAGTTAATAAATTTTGTAAGAAAAAGGTCAACCTCAATATTCTACGGTCCAAAGCCAGTTCTAGAGATGCCAAAAAGTACGGTCCGGAACTGAATTAAATCCTGAATTGGCAAATAACACTGCACATCTCTGGCCAAGGACATAACTAATGTGTATTGAAACAGCGTGTGCCAAAAGAGCAAAAACATGGCTCAATACCTGTAGAAATTAGAAAAGTTATTACAAGATTCTTTACCATGCCATGCACATGTTACAGGACACTTTAAAAACCTTAAAACTGTTTAATGAAGACTCAATCTGCAGATTATGTGACAGAGAAGCTGAAAAAATTAAGCACATACTGTCCCATGGCTAGACACTAGATCACAGGGGACAGTCAATTTTTCGAGAATTCACAGTGTTTTCACAAACATCTGGTATCGGTCTTTTACACCAGTACTAGTTAACTAGTAGTAGATACCAAAAGCTTGGAGTGGATCTGGTTCTGGAAAATTGGAGAGGTGCGAGCAAAGGCTCTACGTGCACTGAGGTCACATATGGCCCATTGTGCATCCTCTCGTGTCTAGGAATATCCATACCTCAGACTGTCATCAGATTTTTAAAGACTCCCGAGAGGAATTTCCCTAAAACTTTGCTGGTGTAAGCCAGTACTCGTCCAACACAGATTTTCTGATTTCAGAAAAAGCAGAGCAGTGACACAGTATATGCTCTACTGTTTCCTTTTCTTGTTCGCACTCTCTGCATATGGGCAATTGTGTCAAAATTTCCATCGCTGTTTGGAGATTTTGTCTGGTCAATGCCTTAAATATTTGAATAAACCCAATAAGCCTAACGAAATTAATATCTCATAAAATATCAACAAATCGATTAAAAATGTGGGTAAAGGTAATCAAATTTATATTCAAAATAAACCTAAAAGGTAGCCCTAGGCTATCAAGCAGCTTGATCAAATGCTTGAACCTCCGACTGATTGGCGCTTCAAGCGTACTTCAATCAAGCTTTCAATTTTTTGATCGAAACTCTCATCAGTTGAGGCTGAGAACAGTGTGTTTCGCGATCGTGTCTTCGTTTACAATGGTGTCAAATTCAGATATAGGCTTCCTCCTCGCAACATTGGTTGCTGTGAAGCAGAAAAAAAAGCAAAAGAAAAAACGACGGTGGTCTAAGGAGTGGTACAAACTCAGAAACCGGTTCACTCATGAACATCTCCTAAACTTTCTGTGTGATTCGGAACCAGAGGACTACAGGAACCTTTTGAGAATGGGCCAAGAAAGTTTCGATTATCTACTGGATTTAGGCCGCCCCGACATTGAGAAGAAAGATACAAAAATGCGTGAAGCGATTCCTGCAAGTCAGTCAACGAGTGACGCAATGCTTGATGAAAATTGCCCTAGACCCTAGACTATCAAGCGGCTTGACCATCCGCTTGAGTCATTCAAACTTTCTATCAATCACCGTCAATGCTTGGTTCAAGCGTTAAACGGGTTTCTACACTACCAATCACGCTTGATACAATCAATTTACTCAAGCATTTGATCAAGCCGCTTGATAGTCTAGGGCTACCTAAAGAAATTTCCTGATAAAATTTTCTATATTTTTGTTTGAGTTTAATTACGAAGTAATAAAATTTTGTTTGTATTTACTTATTCGTTGCTAAGTTAAACTATTGATCTGTTTAAATATTTCTTCTACTTTTCACGAAATTATGTTTCCATGACAGAATACAATCAAAAATGTCTGAGCTTGAGTTAACAAGAGTAGATTATTCAATTGTTGGTATTACTAATTCTAATTGTTTACAATTAATTCCAGTAAACAATGAAAATAAAGAAACACAAAGGGTATTTTTATTTTAATAAATTAAATTGGGTTTATTTTGTAATTGTTTGTGTTGGTTTAAGGTTGCAATTGCTGATGTTGATGGGATTTTACAAGTATTTTCTGTTAAAAAAGATGATATTCAAATACATTTTAAAACTTTACCTGGACAACCAATTGTTTCTGTTCAATTAGCTGGAGCTCAAGGTTTTTATGCCGTTTTTATTAATTTTTATAAGCTTTTTTGACTCTTTTCTATTGATGATTAACTAAAAGGATACCAATTTAACCAATAATTCATAAGCTATATTATTTTTTCTAATTTTATATAATTTTGTCTTACATTTCTAACAACAGGAGGTAGAAAATATCATCGGATTTATACAAATATATTATATACGGAAAACCGTTAAAATTTTACCTTTAGTATTATCCAATCTAATTCAAAATTAATAGGGTTCATCTTTATGACAGAATAATTCTATATACTAAATTTCATTAGTCTGTGATCTTCTGTTCAATAGTTATAGGACACAGAAATGCAAGGGATATATTCATTATATACATGAGTTTCGCATAACCGTTAAAATTTTACCGTTAGAATTATCCGATCTAAACCAAAATCAGAAGGGATTTTTTCTATGACATGATTATTCTATATACAAAATTTAATGATGCTGTGACCTTTCGTTCATGAGTGATAGCGCCCAAGACGTCAAGAACGAAGGAACACAGAAGTCAGAAAATTGTTAAAATGTTTATTGTTAGGGTTATCCGATCTAAACCTGAAAGGTTCTTCCTCATAACATGAGATTTCTACTTGAAGTTCTTTAAGACCAAAGATGGTATGAGGAGGTTTAAAAAAATCAGAAAGAGGTTTAAGTACATCTAATAGGAGATGCTGAACTTGACAAAGAGTTTATTAAAGAGGATTAAAAACAAGCCATAAGAGAGGTTGAAGTTCAAAAAGATTTTGGTTAACTTCTTGGAGATTAAACACTATATTATAAGACTTTTCGAGACTAAAGAGGGAGTAAGAAAGTTCTTAGAAATCAGAAAGTGATTTTATATAGGAGATGTTGAAGTTCAGAAAGAGGTAAAGAGGTTTAAAAACAAGCAATAAGAGATGTAGTTCAAAAAGATGTTGGTGAACTTCTTGGGGATAAAAAAATATTTAGAAAGACTTTTCCGAGACCGAAGAGGAGGTAAAGAAGTTCTTAGAAATCAGATTATCGAATTCAATACGGCTACTTTTAACTTTCTTAAAATTAGTTCCCATCTTTATTATGTCTAACTTTACTCGTAAACTTATAGGATGTTTTAGTAGAGATGGGAATTTATTATAAAAAACTGTTATCAGAGCATTTAAGTTTGTATAGGGTATAGGTTTCTTTAAGACATACTTAAAAAATAATAATTCTACTTGTTTTATTGGTATAAAATTTTATAAATAGATGAAGAAGTTTTTAAATAGTTATTTTCTGAAATCGCTTGGAAATGTCTAGTTTCTCGGATCAAATTCGAGCCGCAAAATACACTATTCTTGTATTTTAGTCCGTTACTGGGCAACCAACTGTACGGGAATATTTTTTCTCCACGACCATTAATGAATGTAATAATTCGGACTTCATTTTTAATAATAGAAAGTGTTCATTCTCACTCTTGAGATAGAATATTCATTCTGAAACACTTGCTTCTTATGTGTTTTGCATGTATTTCCATTCTATAACTAGTGACGGAATAACATTCTGTAATTGCTCAACAAAAAACATAGATTGCCCTGCGAATTTTAAAACTGTCACTCAATTTGTCAGTGCGACGTTCTTATTGTTTTGCTACATATTTCAATTTAAATGAACAGAATTATTACATGGTCGTGGAGAAAATACAGTCTATTACACGGTTAGAATGAAAATTCGATAACTCGTGGTTCCTCTCGCTCGCTACGCTCGCGTTCGGAATTCTCCACTCGTATCGAATTTTCATTCTAACCTTGTTACAGAATATACTATTCCGTACATGTGTACGGGAATGATTCATAAAACGTATATAAGCAAATTCATATTTAGCGTCTTGATTTTATTTGGCAATAAATTTAAAACCACATTAGTAGCAGTATTTAGTAACTCTGGAGGCGTTTTGCACCTCTGGACATCATCGTCACTGTCCATTTTAAATATAATTTAAAATATTTTAAGCAATATGTAACTAACCGAACTGACAGTTTTGTGACACTAATCAACAATGATAAACAAACAATGTCAACGAAACGGTTTCATAGAAAATAAGATGATATCAAAAACAGTTATGCATTCATAAAACTTTCTTAATTTACGATTATATTTAATGCTATTTCAGAAAAAATAGTATGTGTATCACGTAGGAAAAGCAACTTCCCGGACTCTCAATGTTTGTTGGCCTCGGCTAGACGCCTCGGCCAACAATTTACATTGTCGTCTGATAATGTATCGCTTTTCCTACTAGATACACAATATACTATAATTATTTTAATGATGATAAAAAAAGGATACGAAAAAATATCTTTAAACTGTGAAAGGCTTTCGCGGCCATTGTCTATTGTATCAATGGTTTTTGGGCTATTAGGCCGGCGTCGATTGTTGCTGACTTGACGTTTCGCCAACACGAGCGGTTGGCATCTTCAGAAGTTGCTTCCTGGTTGACAGTCTGCGACTTACTAAGCTTTGCGTGATCGCAGCTCGTATTTATACGTCGGGAAGGAAGTGGGCGGGGCCACAGTTGCTTTCGATTCCTATCGGTTCTGGCCGGTGTTGTGCGTTAAGGGTAGAGTTTTCGCACTCTTTATTATCGGGACCCATGTTTTGTTAATCTTGACTGCTTCCTCTTTTTTATTAAAGTTGTTGGGGTGCTTTTCGATCTCTATGGCTTCTCTATAGAGTCTCGAATGGTATGCTGATGTAGTAGCGAGGACTTGGGTCTCCTCAAACTTAATCCGATGGTCCATAGTGAGGGAATGTTCCGCTACGGCGGATTTGTCTGTCTGCCCCAGACGACAATTGGCCTTGTGCTCTTTAATCCTGGTGTTGATCGAGCGTTTGGTGGTTCCTATGTACACGCTTCCACATGTGCACAGAATGCGGTAATGCCTAATAGCCCAAAAATATCTTTGTACTTAGTACTTTTTTTAAAATTCTTAGTTATTAGGGTATTAATTTGTTTAAAACGTAGTTTTTGATATTTATTTAATAATTAATAATTTAATGAAATTTAATCACTTTTAAATATTATATTCCATTAGAAATATTATATTTTATTTTTATAACATAATTGGAAATTTCTAGTGTACTATATATACAAACACCATTAAAATAATCTAAATTTTATAAATTAAATATTTTTTTGTAGTTCCAATTTAATATCTATTATAATTTATTAAAAGTTACTGAGTATATTAAAACTTAATTAAAATTGAATATTTTTTAATAGTGTAAATTATTTTTATGTTTAGTTACAATATTTAATTAGTTTTTAATTTGTATAAAATTTTTTAAATGTCATTAAATTTTATCTCTTAGACAAGATTAGGATATTTATTTAAAAAAATATATATATTTTTTTACTGTAGGAACCCTACTTGATAAAATATTTATAGCATCAGGAAATGAGATTAGAGGATATACAAAAAAAGGTAAACTTTTTCTAACATTCGATTCTGGAATGACAGAACATATTAATACTATGTAAGTATTACCTTTTAATGTTTTAATTAAATATCGCCATATTGGTTATATGTAAAGAATTTCCGATAAAAGAAAATCTCAATCTTTTATTGACATAAATCCGTTGGTATTTCAAATTTCAACATGGTCGCTCTAGTCTCAACGACGAATCCAGACTAGGTCCACCCAAAATAGCAAAATATTGTTGCGGTTCGTCAGCTAATTAAGTATGACAGTAAGAGAGGATAGAGGCATCTTTGGGCATTCGAAAAACATCGATCCAAAAGATTCTACTTGAAGAATTGGATGTTACAAAGTAGGTTTCACATTGGATCTCTCATTTGCTTACAGAATTCTAAAAAACGGTTCCCGTCAATTAATGTCGAAAAAAATTGGAACGGCTCAACAAAGAAAGCTTAAAAAAAGTTTATACTATTGTTAGTGGGGATGAATCTTGGATTTATGTCTACTTACCAGAAAGTAAACATCAATCCACTGTGTAGCTGTTTCACGATGAGGAAAAACCAACAACACTGATCCGTTCTCGAAGAATATTAAACAAAAAGGTTGCAACTATTGTGTCAAAATCAGATCACGTAGCAAAAATTGCTTTAGAAAATCAAATAACGATTACTTTCGATTGGTATATAAACGTTTGTTTATCAGAAGTTATCGCAAAACTCCGACAAAACAACACACAACGGCGAATCCTCCTATAAGTACTCACGCTGCCCAAAAGAAATCGAGTTTTTGGAACTTCAAAACATCAAATTGTTAGACCATAATAATATATTGTATAGTCTTGATCTAAGTCCCAACGACTTCTTCACGTTCCCAAAGATCAAGAATTCAATGCGTGGGCTGCGATTCCAGATGCCATAAGAAGCCATCGATGCTTTTAAAACAGCGATTTTACAGGTATCAACTGAAGACTGGAATAATTATTTTACCAAAAGTGTATCAATCTTGGTAGGACTTATTTGGATAACCAATAAAGTACTTTAAGTCTATATATATTTTCTCTTTATGGTTATATGGAAAACTAAAAAGAAAACCCTCGTATTCAAAGTTTATGAGACGCAATTAAGTTTCCGTTCCGAAAATTGTAAAAAAATAGTGCTCGAAAATGTTCTCGGCTAAAATTCACCGTTACTACACGATTTGTTGTATTGCAATGAACCTCTGGATTTATATCAACCAAAGATTGAAGTTCAAAAAGAGTTCTTATAATTGAAGCATAGCTTTTGGAAGTATAGAAGTAACTTTTTTTAGGTTTGTTTTGGGTAATGATTTATTTTTATGCGGTAAACATGTTTATACACATTTTAGAGATTGTAAAGATAATGGATCATATCTTTGTGGTGATAAAATTGTAGATGTTATAGCTTTTTATACCCAAAATGTAAGTAATTTCTTTCTTTTAACTAAATTTGATTGTTAATATCTTCTTTGAGATGTGTTTTCGTTAATTTTGATTAATTTTCTGTTTCTACAATATTTTGTAGAATCGTAGATTAATTTCTTTAATAGCATGTGAAGGAAGAATGATAAGAGCTTTAGAACATGCTCGAGTAACTTTAAGTATGGAATTGGAAAGTTCACCAACAATTTTACATATTTATCAATTTCAAAGTACTCCAATTGTTTTATTTGGTACAAATGATGGAAAAATTGGTATATTAGATATAGAAAAGTAAGAAAATAATTAATAATATTTTTTATTATCCAATATACATAAATTACACTAAAACTGACTCTCATTAACCTCCATTTCTTAGTAGTCACATTTATGGCCCTATTTTTTTAACTCTTCGGTATACCTACTTAGGAGTATTTTACGACTTTTTTAAGATATTTTCATATGATTTCTTTTTAGTTTGCAAGGATTTCAACGTTGGTTAATTTCTAATCCTGAGAATAATAGTTCGATTTGTGCGATTGATAATTATGATTTAATAAATAATGGTTTAAATCAATTAATTATTGGTAGACAAGATGGGGCAATAGAAGTTTATCAAATTGATATAAATGATGCTTTAGGAGAGTCTAGATTAATTTTTAAATATGTAAGTTTTTATAGTACAAAACAGGATAATTAATGATATAAAAAGTTATTACATTAATTTTTGAAGTGAAAACTTCTTTAGCCGCGTTGAGCATTTTTTCTGTAATGGGTAAAAAATCTTAAATTCGCGTCAGGACACGTGACCCTGATCGAAAAAACGTAAGATGACAAATAAACAAATTAAAGAGACGTGCAATCATATTTTGTAGTGGTGAAAATAGGAACTAAACCAGCTGGTAGCGCGAATAGCGGAAAAGTAGTTTTAACCGTATAGTGCATTAGTAAGTACTAGTAGTGTTATTTTAATATAATTTTTTAAGGTACTTTAAGCATAAAAAGTGTGTAGAAGTATAGTGAATAGTTTTAAACATGGTGCACTGATGTCGGAACTTGTTGCCAACTTTATATTATGCATCAACACATCTGTTCTATTATTATCTCTGCTTTTGTAGTTGACATTGGTCAAAACATACCACCGCTCTTCCAGCCCCAAAAATTTCTTTAAAAAAAAATTGTTTATACCTATTAAAAGAGCTTAATTTGCACCTTTCAAAAACGTATATTTCATAATTTGCACCCTCGTACTTTTTTTAGAAACTTGATTACAAATTTGCTTTACTTGAACCAGATTCAAATGCTCATATCTCACTCTCTAAAGTGTATTTCGATATGCACCTTTTACCAAAAATTTGCAATTTTAATTTTCTAATTTGCACCATCGTAAAATTTGCGAGAACCGGTAACAAGTATTATAAAAATTAATAAAATTAGTTTCGGACTGCTGTCAGAAATAAGTAACTGCGGGTAGCGAACGCATGCGCAGTTATTTATTTCTGAACGTACATCAGCCAGGAAATGATTTTATTAATTTTTATAATAATTGTTAGCGTTTTTAGCAAATGTTACGATGGTGCAATTTAGAAAATTAAAATTGCAAATTTTTGGTAAAAGGTGGATATCGAAATACTATTTAGGGAGTGAGAAATGAGCATTTGAATTTGGTTTAAGTAAAGCAAATTTATCAAAAAAGTACGAGGGTGCAAATTATGAAATATACGTTTTTGAAAGGTGCAAATTAAGCTCTTTTAATAGGTATAAACAATTTTTTTTTTAAAGAAATTTTTGGGGCTGGAAGAGCGGTGGTTCAAAACATGGCTTTCGATAATACTTATGTTTATAGTGCCTTAGTCTTAAATAAACTTATTTATAAATAAAATTATGAAATTATCAAGTTGTGAAAAAATTATATAGGTTTTAAATAGATTCGACAAAAAAGCGAATATTCGATGTTACTATGAATAAAAATATCGATATATCGGATACAATAAATATTTGTCAAAACTCAAAACATCGAATTAATCCGACATATCGTATGGAAAACATCGAATAAATTCGATATATCGATGTGTGAATATCCCTATGCCACGCGCACCTATAAATAGTGACAGGTGACAGCTAATAATTCAAAATTCAAACGTCTGTGTTTAGTGTTCTTTAAGTATTTAAAATATGAATATTAAACAAATTAATGATAAAAGTGACGAAGAAATAGTGAAAGAAAATGAGTGAGTATTTTATAAATATACTAGATGAAAATTTAATAAGTTTTAATTTTTAATTAATATAATTTTATTATTAAGCTTAGGTTACCGGTTCGAATCGGCTCAAACTTACAGGGAGTCTAAGTTAGATGGAACTCTTTAGAACGTTTTTTATTTCATTCCGATCGGTCAAGCCGTTCAAAAGTTATAAGAGGTTTACATACATCCACACACACACACACACACATCCACACATACAGACACCGTCGTAAAAATAATCAGCGGAGGTTCCAAATACCTCAAAACGTTGAGATCCGATGAAAAATCGATTTTCGAAAAACGGGGTAAAACCAATAACCCGATTTTAAAAAAAAAATTAATTTTTTTTGGTGGGAAGTTAAAAAAGGAATCTGTTATCTACGATTAGTTCTAAATATTTAACATTTGTTTTTACACTCAATGATATTTTTGCATACTTTAACGGTTTTTGAGTTAGATTTATTTTTCCTTCTAAAAGATATTAAGTTCCATCGAAGGGATGACTTCAAAGACTCTTTAACCTTATTTTTTATAAAAATAACATTTACATTAGATTTTAGTATAATGCTGATTGCGTATTTTTCCTTAAAATTTCCATTATTAATATGTATTTAAATTTCTAAAAACAACAAAAGAATTAGATAACAATTACAAAAATATTTCATTAATTTTCCAAAATTTTAGTTACACTTTCATAATTAATTCCGGATTTAAATATTAGTTATGGGAATTTAAACTGTTTAAAATTGCACACTTTTAGAAATTTTGTAAATTGGTATGGTAAATATTCCAATTGAAATAAATACATTTGTATAAAAGGAAAATTCAAATACAATATATATCAGGATTCGTAAATTATATAGTAATTTGTTTATGTTTAAATATTTATTTAGATTAGTTAACAATATTATCTAAAACAATTTAAGTACGTTAGTTAGTGGAAAATTATATAGGAAATATTTTTTTATTACCCAAAAAATAGGTTATCAGAATATTTATTATTAATTTGAAGCGTTAAAATCTAAATTTCATTTTCTTCTGATAATTTTTTTAGTATATAGAAGTATCTATCTACTTTTCTTTCCCAGTCTTGATCAGGAGGTGGGTATGGTAAGTGAGGCTATGTTGTCTGCTTATTATGAAAGTTAATCGGAACAGACAAGTAAATACACAAGAAAAACTCCCTAGTGGAACGAACACCTACAGAAACTTAGGGCTTAGGTGAGAAACCTGCTGATTAGAGCCTAAAATCGTTCAAAACTGGGAAGAGCAGACAAAAAATAATTTTAGAGGAAATTCTACTAAAAAGTCCAAACAACCCCCGCATGCTCAAAAGTCTACAAGGCCCTGGCTAATGATAGTAAAGGAAGATGTATCCTAAACCAAAACGATGGAGGAAAGTCTAAGAATGCTAACACTGGCACACTTTCTGGGCTTACGGATTATGGTAGCGGAGTCGAATATCGCTGTCTGCGGTCAAAGGCTGGCAAGGCTTTCAAGGGATGACTACAGGATAGCTACCGGATATAAGTAGACTCGCAAAAATCAGATGGGCTATCAACACATTCCGTCCGTTCAAAACACCGGGAATAGACGGAATATACCCAGCCTTACTCCAGAAATGGCAAGATATAATCATAACACATCAATGTAAAATCTTCATGTCTTGTTTGACTTATAGATTTATACCAACTGTAAATTGCGGAGGATGATGAACCAAGCTCCCAAGTTATATAGACCAATTAGTCTATCGTTCTTAGTAGCGAAACCTCTATAGAAACGGTTGATAGATATATAGGTAAGGGTCGAAATCTTAACGAAAAATCCACTAAGTAATCTTCAATATGCATACCAGCGGGACCAGTCCACAGGCTTAGCGCTGGATAATTTGAACAGTCTATTATCAAAGTCAATAGAAAACAAAGAAGTAGCTTTAGTAGCGTTCAATGACATACAAGGAGACTTCATTACTATGGAACCCGAGTCAGTGACCGATGCACTCTCAAGGAGGGGAGTCCTTACTCTAATATGCGAATGGATTTATGCCAACCACCACAGGGAAGGATGCTGTGGTCAGCACTTGTGGATGGATGACCTTAATAAGAAACTCCTCAACGAAGACATTCACTGTCTATGTTTTACAGATAATTTGGCCTTAATCGTTTAAGGAATTTTTCCTGAGCATAGTCTCAGAACGTTTACAAACCGCAATAATTCAAATTCAAATTCAGGCCCCGGGTTCGATCCCCGGCATCTCCACCATGTCACGCCTGGGGGGGTTTAGGAGAAATGTGCCATAGTGTTTTGGGATGAGGGGTAGCTAACTGCAGGTACTTCCCACCCAGGTCGTGGTTATCTACCCCCTGGTTAGGTATCCTGCTGAAGGCAGAAAACTAACCAAGGGGAAGATGAGATAAACAACAGGAAACAAACAACAAATATATTAACGAATAAATAAGCAATAACAATAAATGATAAAAATGTGAATAACGAATAACTAAATCCAAATCTTAACTAATCTTACCAAATAAACTACATGGTGGCATGTCACACTTACTCAC
Organism: Altica lythri; assembly: GCA_964028335.1. Lineage (NCBI taxonomy): Eukaryota > Metazoa > Arthropoda > Insecta > Coleoptera > Chrysomelidae > Altica > Altica lythri. The sequence continues at coordinate 155,449 of CAXIIO010001315.1, read as the reverse complement.
GAAAATAAGTCAAGAGTCACAACGGCCCAGACCCAAGGGTCTGTTTTAGGGACCCCCCAAAGGGTAACCCTTACAGACAACCTCAGACTCCGAACTCTCCCGTGTCCGACCTCAACAACTTGCTTTTATAGCCAATTCATATTCTACGTGAGAATAAAAATTAAACTATTTAAACACGTGTCGAGATCTAACGCAATGACTTTGACCTGGTAAAATGTTATACAAAACAATACAGTAAAATATAAACTAATAAATTAATATGTAGGGCAAACTGCCCTCTCATCGTATGTGACAATATGGTGTGTAAGTGGTGCAATGATGAAGGCCTAATAGTCAATTCACAAATAAAAGAGCGTAGTAAGGCTTAAAACCGATAATGCTGAATAACGTGCTGGTACCAATGACCACAGAAGCCAAGTACCTGGGTGTGGTGTTTGTCCAGCTCATCCAACACTTCATACGCATAGCTACAATCGCTCTTCCAGCCAACTGGAAAACATTAGAAAGACAGACATACCTAAATGTCACATGAGTCATGGGGACCGCCCCTACGTACTCATTAAAGGTTCTTCTCAACTTAGTTTCTTTCAAAAATAATAAGAAACAGGTTTACTATAGAAATGGTTACAAAATTTGGTAAATACTTAAAAAAAACGCATCTTTTTATAATTGCAATAATTTTAACTTAATTGACATAAATTATATCTTATTAATTTTTTTAGAACTGTAATGAAAGTGTTAGTGGTTTAAAATGTGGCATTGTAGCCTCGTCAGGTTATGATGAAATTTTAATAGTAACATATACAGGACGAGTTTTTGGTTTAACTACCCAAACAATAGAAACAACTGTTGATAATTCGACAGCAGGTTTTATATCTTCAGCTGATACATCACAGAAAATTTTTAAATTAAAGTATAAAATAATTGCTTACAACGATATAGTTATTAAATTTTATTTTTTATAGAGCAGATATTGAAGAATTAAAAACTAAAATATTAAAAGAACGAGAAAAATATCAAATATCAAGTTCACAATTGTATTTCAATGAGGTTTCAGCTATACCATTGCTTATGGTAAAAGATTCAGTAAGTAAATATTTTACCTATACTAACTTACAGAGATAAAAGACTAGGAAATAAAACATTTAAAACGCCTTATCTTCGATCAGTAAGATCCAATTTTTTGTACTTAAAATTTGCAACTCCGTAATTTCTAACGGAAATGAGTTCAAATTTGTTATACGTAAATTTTTTGGAACGCTGATAACGTAGGTATACAACATCGATAGCGATTTCCCGAGTACCTAATCCCCAGGAAACCGACTTTGTATTTCGTCTCTTGCAGAAAATTTCAAAAAACGAAGTAAAAAGTAGGTTTTCTGTAGGTACACTAGGTAGGTACTCCGGAGATGCCAGTCGATAACATATCTGTCCTCTGTCCTATACTAAGCGACCTCCAAAAATCCCCGAGTACCGAGTTAACTGGTTTTAATTTTTGTATGTTAGTTTATTTTAGATCGTAACACATCAACATATAATCTATTTATTGAAGTACCAACAGCTATTGATAATGTTTTACTTCAATGTAATACTGAAATTGATTTACTTGATGTGGAAAAGAATTCTGCTGTAGTAAGTTATAGCGATGCTAACAAAGAGGTCAGTAAAATCAGCTTCGCTTTCATTGAAATTCATCGACTTCTACACTTTTTTTTATAAATTTATACAATTGTTGTAGGATGATAATTTTCTTTTGGCAACATATCGCTGTCAAGTTAATACAAATAGATTAGATTTAAAAATTCGTCCAATTGAAGGTAATAAAGGTGTACTACAAGCATATGTTACACCATTAGTACAACCAAAATGTAGCAGAGTTTTAAAATATGAAATTAAAGCTTTATCGTTACATTATAGATTACATCAACTGGATACTAATAGGTATAAATAAAATATAAACATTTTATCATTATTTAACAATATTTCACTTGAGGAATAGTGTCACATAAGATGATAGAGTAGTTTCACTTTACGTATTAATTTCACTGTGTTATTTTGTATTGGTCAAAGTTACATCTCAAGGTGAGCTTAAATAGTTTGTTTTATTATCACTTAGAATATGAATTAGCTATAAAAGAGCGTCGTTGAGGTCGCATTCGAGGAGTCCGGAGTCTGAGGTTGTCTGTAAGAGTCTCTGAAACAGATCCTTCAGTCTGAACCGTTGTGACTCTTGGTAAGATTGGTTAAAATTATTGTATTCAGTTATTTCTAATTCATATTTTAATTATTCATTGTTATTGCTTGTTTCTGTGTTAAGTTTTTGGTTAGATTTCTGCCTAACGAAGAATACCTACCAGGTAGTTAGATAAACCACGACCTGAGTGGAAAGTGCTTCCCATAAAGCTACTCTTCATCTAAAAAACATTAGGGCACATTTTTCTATCCCTTCCAGGCATGAAAATGGGTATTAATTATCATTTTTTTATTTTTAGACCTTTCAATACTTTATCTTTAAAAGGTTCGTTTAGTTTAGCTGAAGTTCATTCATGGTTAAATCAATGCTTACCTGAAGTACCAGAGAAGCCTCAAGTTATGGAAAAAAATATACTTTGGTTTGGTTCTAGTTTGTTAAACAGTGTTTTAGAATGTTCTTATCAGTAATATATTTATTATTATATTTTTCTTTAGAATGAAATCAATATTTGCTTTAGGAAAGGAGAAGCTGAATTTAAATCAGATAATGTATCAACTTTATCTATATTAAAAGAAAATTTAACATTAGAGGCTACTAAAAAGAAAATTAAAATTGAAATAAATACATGTAAGCATATTTTTATTATTTCTAGTAAAATTAATTTTATACATTTTTTTGAGCTGATATTTTCTAAAATTAGATAGATAGATATTGGATTGGCTGTTAGCCTGTATCACTGCGACCTTTACAGATTGTAACTTTTCTGAAATGTATGAAAAGTATTTTTTATAATTCACGTTCACAAAGTTTCTATTTCGATACTAAAAACAGTATCGAAATAGATTCATTGTAACACTGTTTTTGGTAACTTTTTGTTGTACACAATTGGTTGCACTGCACTGATTGTCAACGAAAGAGTTCAGGTAGTAAATCAAAAAGTATGTTGTACTAAATTATTAACTACATTATCAGCGTTATTTGCTAAATTCGGAATATTTTATACAAATTTGACAAACATTCAAATTTAAAATCATTAAAACTGACAAGTGTCAAAAGTGTCAAGATTGCCAACATAAATAAATATTTCGAAAAACTCTCATTTTATATATTTTTTATACTTTTAAAAGTTCATTATAAAAAATAGTATGTAACACTCGAGTTACAATGACGGTTTGTAGTACTCGTTCTTTGCGAAACTCACCGCTTCGCGGTTCGTTTCACAAACTGAACTCGTACTACGAAACCTCTGTCATTGTAACACTTGTATTACAATATACTATTTTGTACAACTGTCATTAAAAGTGACACTTTTAATGATAGCAAACAATGTTAAAAACGACTGTTTACATAGCAGCGTGTTAAAAATACTTTTAACACGTTGCCATGTAAACAAGTTTACTTTTAACACGGTTTAGTTTACTTTTAACACGGTTTGGTTCATTGTCATTGAAAATTCGCTCGTTTCATTATCAAAATAGGGAAGTTGTACAAAAAACATTGTATGGTATTTGTGTTAAAAGTGATTTTATTTTGTTCGTGAAATTGTTCAATTCGCTCCGCTCATTTCACAAACGTTTTCACTCACAAAATAAAACCTCACTTTTAACACTCATATCATAAATAACTATTTTGTACAACTGTCATTAAAAGTGACACTTTTAATGATAGCAAACAATGTTAAAAACGACTGTTTACATAGCAGCGTGTTAAAAATACTTTTAACACGTTGCCATGTAAACAAGTTTACTTTTAACACGGTTTAGTTTACTTTTAACACGGTTTGGTTCATTGTCATTGAAAATTCGCTCGTTTCATTATCAAAATAGGGAAGTTGTACAAAAAACATTGTATGGTATTTGTGTTAAAAGTGATTTTATTTTGTTCGTGAAATTGTTCAATTCGCTCCGCTCATTTCACAAACGTTTTCACTCACAAAATAAAACCTCACTTTTAACACTCATATCATAAATAACTATTTTTATTTCAATATTATATTATTTATACTTTTAGTTATAAAAGACGAATCAATTAATTTTTTATTGAAATCTATCGAAGAAAAGCTATTAAAACATCAAAAGATCTCAAAAGACTTATTATTATTAAACGCTCTCAATGAATTGGAGGTTTCTGAAGAAGAAACTATGAAATCTTTGTCAGAAAAATATAAAAAATTGTTATGGAGGGAAAAAGATATTAAATCTGTCGCTCAAAATGATCAAGGATATTTAGGAAGATTATATAGTGAGTTAAAATAATTTAAAAACATTTTAATTTCATATCAATGGTTTTTGGGCTATTAGGCCGGCGTCGATTGTCTTGCTGACTTGACGTTTCGCCAACACGAGCGGTTGGCATCTTCAAAAGTTGCTTCCTGGTTGACGTTGACAGTCTGCGAACTACTGTCAACCAGGAAGCAACTTCTGAAGATGCCAACCGCTCGTGTTGGCGAAACGTCAAGTCAGCAAGATAATCGACGCCGGCCTAATAGCCCAAAAACCATTGATATGATAGACAATGGGCGCGAAAGCCTTTCACAGTTTATTTTAATTTCATTATTTTTTTTATAGATTCGCTGAGTATGTTATATATTGATTATTATAAATTTAAAGGAATCAATGTTAAACCAAAGGTTGGTAAATTACAAGAAATTTTAGAAAATTACGATTATGAAAAACTGATATATTTTTTTAAACCCAATGAAACAAAAAAATAATGTTATATATATTTATTTATTATAATTACATACTATTTATATTAATTATAAACTATTAAAGAGTGAACCATCCTGGCATGTTGCTTCTTTCTTTATTTTTTGATAAAAATTTATCATATCCTTCTCTAGCTTCTTTTATAGCTTTATCCCGATCTTCAAGGATTTTAGCTTCTTCTTTCTTTTCAAATAAATCAGGAAACACAAATTTCTGGTCTTTTGGCTAAAAAATATTATTAAACAATATAGGTACTTTCTATTCCCATCTTCAATGTACAATATACATATATTCTTTTAATACACCTATTTACACAATTAGAAACAAAAGTTTCTAGTTTATGAATACACTTATATAATAAAAAAAACATCAACACTCTATCTATATATGATGAAAACGACAAAACCAAAAAAAGCTTGTAATAGTAGTGTAGATAAATAGTAACATCCACAAATATCAGAAATTTCACTTCTATCGGCACTACCAAAGTGCCACACACCTTTTTGTAAATCCTAATGAGTAAATAAACCTCAAGAAATGCATAATTAACTAAAAATGCAACTACTTACCAACGTAATATATGCATATTTTATATCGTCATCTTTAATAATATAACCACCTACTGGTGATCTTCTAGTTTTCGGCATATGTATTCTCGTCCTAACATCCATACATTTCACATTATATATCTTTTCCAAATAATTTTGTATATCAAATTTAGTCATTTCCATTGAACAAGAAAACTGAACTACATTTGTTGGAAGTTTGTGTGTTGGTCGGACTAGTTTCATCCAAAAATTTGGTAAAAATACTCTTAACTGTGGACCACCTTTTTGATAAATTGGATACCAACGAGTTGACATTTTTAAAAAATAAATTAAACACTAATTTTGTATTTATTTATCACATTGACAAATTGGTAAAAAGTTAGGTTAACTTTAAATGTCAGCGATGAATGGTCTTTGATATATAAGTATTCAAGACACTATGTAGCGTAAGGTAATTTATATTTAATTCTTTAACTATTTGTTAAATATAATTAGAATTTTGGTTTTAATTGATAAATCAAAATTATTTAATGTAATATATTATTTAAATTTCATGCATAAATTGATGATTTATTTATATATAAACCACGTGATAGTTGACATTATTTTGACGTTTGACAATTATATCTGTTGTGTACTGTGCTCAAGCTGAAGTTTGTTGAAGGAAAATGGCAGAAACCGAATTAAATATAGACAGTTTAATACAAAGATTACTAGAAGGTAAATTTTATATAAAATTATTTAATTTGTATGTTTAATTACATATAGCACTTATGCAAATCAAATAATAGTCAGTTTTGCATGGTTTATCTTTAAATCGAAACTATTGATGTACCTGTCATTTCCATATTTTGCATTTGTACATATTTCTTAAAATATACACAGCTGTAAAAATTTTAAACGTTTTAATTAGTTTCATTAAGTGCATTGCATTATGATCATAATAATTTTAATGGAATGAATATAAAGTTTTATCATTTTGAGCATAGTATTTAGGAAATTGTTATTCTATATACATAGTTTGCCTGTGTTTATTTTTGTGCTGCTTTTGATGTGTGTGGGGTAATTTTGGTTAAAAAAGGGTATAAACTACAACAGGATGCTCAACATCAACAGGATGTCAAGAAGAAATCAAAAATAAAAGATATATTTAGCCATTCTGAACGTAAGATTATTTTATATACTGCTTAATTTTATTATTCATCAATTAAGGGATACTATGATTTTTTATTTCGAATTTTTGTGCTATGACAATCCTTTGTTAATCTTTATTTTTACGTAGAATAGTTGAGTAATTGCATTTTTGATATATTTACTTAGTTATGCTTCCTGTATTTAAAAGTTTGTTCCTTTTTTATATTGCTAATTGATTGACGTATATTATCTTTATTTAATATGAGATAATTAATCAGATCTTACTATTTATATAGATAATCCATTTATTAATGTATTAGATTACTACAAGTGCAAATTGTATTATTTTCGTTATATTATTAATATTTTTTTACGTTAAGAATTTAAATTCATATTTTGCGTGTCTAAATCAATTACTAACCTTTTTAATAAATTAATGGATGTATAAAATCAATATAAACTGACCTTCAAATATAGAGTACAAGGAATATGTAATAAATTTATTGATAATATTATACATCTAATATAATTAGCAAGTGTTTGAAATCTTATGAAAAATAGCAATAATTATTCTGAATAATTTTTTTACTTACTTTGCACAGTAATTCACGTAAAATTTAAGAATTAAAAAGACATTTTTGAAATTAGGATACTGAATATAAATGTATAGTATATAAATTGTTATTTTTATAAATTTTTAGTAAGGGGGATGCGCCCCGGCAAATCGGTTCACATGACCGAAGCCGAGGTGCGTGGCTTATGCCTGAAATCCCGTGAGATTTTCCTGCAGCAACCCATCCTACTCGAGCTCGAGGCGCCCCTTAAAATCTGTGGAGACATACACGGCCAATATACAGATCTACTTCGTCTTTTCGAATATGGCGGTTTTCCACCGGAAGCCAATTATTTGTTTTTGGGCGATTATGTCGATAGAGGCAAACAGTCACTAGAAACGATCTGCTTATTGCTGGCTTATAAGATCAAATATCCGGAGAATTTTTTTTTACTCAGAGGAAACCATGAGTGTGCTTCTATTAACAGGATTTATGGATTTTATGATGAATGTAAGTTGTATAGTAGATCAATCGGTATCTGTCAAAAAACAGACCACAATAGACATTTTCCATGGGAAAATATATTTTTTCTGGAAGTCTACTATCGATAATTACAGCGTTACAAACCCTGTGCGACTGTCGCATATCTTGATTATCGATATTGGGTTCACCCCGAAGAGATTCCTATAGAAAATGTCAAATACAAAATCAGATCCCGTTTAGACTGTATGTGTAACAAAAATTTTAAATTTTAGGCAAAAGACGATTTAATATAAAATTATGGAAAACTTTTACTGACTGTTTTAACTGTTTACCAATATCAGCAATTATTGATGAAAAAATATTTTGTTGTCATGGGGGTTTAAGTCCAGATTTGCAAGGTATGGAGCAAATTAGACGAATTATGCGACCAACAGATGTACCTGACACAGGTAATTATTCGAAATAGTCACTTTTTTTTTCGATATACTGATAACAATTGTTTATTTTGTTTCAAAAAGGTCTTCTTTGTGATTTATTATGGTCAGATCCAGACAAAGATGTCCAAGGCTGGGGTGAAAATGATCGTGGTGTTTCTTTCACATTCGGAGCTGATGTTGTCAGTAAATTTTTAAATCGACACGATTTAGACTTGATTTGTCGTGCGCATCAGGTAGTCGAAGATGGTTACGAATTTTTTGCCAAAAGACAACTGGTTACATTGTTTTCGGCTCCGAATTATTGTGGGGAATTTGATAATGCAGGTGGAATGATGAGTGTTGATGAAACACTTATGTGTTCTTTTCAGGTATATTTTTTTTGCTATAAAGGGTATATTTGTTTATTTTGCGTCTATCTTGTAATTGAATCCCAAGGGTAAGAGAAATATGGTTAAATTATAAAGTACTGCTTGAAGTTACCAAATTTTTATATGAATTAAAACGGGTACTGGTGTGTTATAAAGTTTATTGATGCAGAACTATCGATATTCAATGACACTTATATATCTTTATTCAATTTTTGTAAAAATTCCTATTTTTTTTGAAAAATATAAACTAATTGTATACTATTTAAGGATTCAACTCTACAACCTACTTTTCTATCCTGTTTTGAGCGATTCTGTAAGTTTAAATGTATTGAATTGTACTTTTTAATTTGAACTATCTTGGAAAGATATTAAAATGAAATTTGACTAATTTAATTTAGAATTATTAAAAAAAAACTTTTTGTGTTATGTTTATTATAAATATATTAACTTTGATTTCAGATTAGTAGATGTCAATTTTATAATCTTATCATAAATTTAATAAATTCATTTTTTTAGATAATCAAGCCACTAGAAAAGAAAGCGAAATAAATCAAAAATTCCCAGTCGGAATGTTAAAAAAATCATTTTTCTGAAATTCGACTTTAAAAAAACACTGGATTTTGATATATATACACTATAACATATATGTAGATGGGTTCTCTACTCCTTTGTATTTTTCTGTAATAAAGTTTATTTTTAAACGTCAAATTTTCTACAGTCACAAAAAAAATATTTTGGAGTTTATTTTTTTTATATATTTTAATCTTTTATAATACATACTGGATACATTAAGTTTTATATAGAAATTTATTATATGTGTATAAAATTTTAGTGGTACATTTATCGTGTTTTTAAGCATGTGTGAAGAGGAATTTTGATATAAAAGAACACACTTGTCTTTAACCGAAAAAAAAAGTCGAACAAAAACTTTAGTGTTCAGCATCAAAAAAAAAATCAAAATGCGAGAAAAAAATCCTGCCCATAAGTACAAGGTGTGCCAAGAATTCGTTAACATTTAAATCTATCCCCCCCGCAAAGTCCACGCGGAATCAAACTGGCGGCCCACGAACTTCTTGGAGTGAAGAGAACATTCAGTAATTTTAAGAAGAGCAGCGAAAATTCCAAAGCTAAACACGAAAGACCACTCTCCCAAAGTAACTGTATGGTTTGCAATATCAACAAAACGAATCATTGGATCCTACTTTTATTAATATTCTCGTTCAGTTAGTGTTAATTATGCTGAATACGTTAAAATGTTACGGGAGTTACTGGAATTTCCTGGCTACAATCGTATCACATGGTTTCAATAAGGTAGATCCACTTGCCACACATCTAATGAGTCCCTGCAGGTGGTCAAAAACATATTTTCGGAAATGGTGATTTAATCTAACTATCCCCAGCAGATTTCTTTTTAAAGGGTTATTTAAAGTTTTTTTTTTTTGTAAATTTGACTTTTTTCGGTTGAGAACAAGTGTGAAAAAACCACCCCGATTCCCAACCCCATCCCTATATATTATTATTGGATCCAGTATGTATTGTGTAAGTTAATTTCTGTTAGATACACATTTATATTATTAAACTTGCCTTATTTTTGTAGATTTTGAAACCATCAGAGAAAAAAGCGAAATATCAATATCAAGGAGTAAATTCTGGTCGTCCTGCTACACCTCAACGAAATCCACAAACTCCCAGTAAAAAGAAGTAAAATTTTCTATAAATGTTTATTTATGCTGTTGCTGCATTTTCAATGAGTTAAGTTTCTGAGTGACCTTATTGTATATTATTTAATTTTTATAATTTATATTTTGTATAGTGACTGATTTTTTTGTTTTCTTTGTAGTTCACGTACTGATTGCTTTCAATTATTATTGTATTATTTTATGTATATACATATATATATATAATTATTTAGTAGTAGAAATTCTAACTATGGTAAGGGATATGACCAACAAAAGTGCCGCAGAACTCCTATTATTGTTTATGTTCCTGCAGAAATAGATTTAACATTGTAAATTTTATTTTAGAAAATTTTATAGACATGATTTAGTTTTGTGATAGCTAACATAATTAATTTGATGGCAACTATTTAACATATTAATCCAAGAGATAATGATAGAAATTTGGGTAGGTGTTTTTTAACAATAAATTAATATCAAGGGTAAAAGCATCGGGTGCTCAATATCAATTTGTTATATTTTCTTTCTATATTAATGAAATAATCGAGCACACTTTTACCAAATAAAAAAAAGAGACTGTGACTCAAACAAAGAAAAGATTGAAGAAAAGAAAACCCAAAACAAAAGGGACTTGTACATATGAAAAGATATAGAGGCTCATAATCGGAAAAAGACAGATCTTCTTATTAACAATTGCATCACTATGGCTAAGTATTGAGCCTCATAATCAGAGAAGATTGCGTTACTCTTGAGCAGATAACATACGGCAACCAATGACTTAAGTATACGAGTGATATGATAGTTTCTCTACTATATGTCACGATTTACGAACATTGACATATCTTTAAAGGTACATAGTGTAAGTGTGAGACCATATATAAATTTGGTAACGGTATAGATAGCGGAAAAGAAGACGAAAAGTAGTTTGGGCAAAAATTGTCGCGGATGTATTATTGCCAAATCAGACAGTACGTGTGAAAACACCAAACTCTCCGCAACCTTTTAGTAACTACGTGCTTTGCCTTTCTTTCCTAAACCCGATTTATTTATTTTAGTTTCTTTGAAACTGTATTCTCTGCTCTTCTCTATTAAAGCGGAACTTTTTTATGATTTAGTAGTAGATAGATAGGATATTCATTGGATGGCTGTTAGCCTGTATAACTGCGACCTTTACAAATCTATTATCACCACCCATCATCAGAGCACCTTGTTTAACCATGACCTCTTAATGAATAGTTCCAACGCAACTTTGAGTAGTAGATTTCTCCTCTCCCATCCTTACAAGGCCTTAACATTGGCATAGAACAGGAAATGCAGTTTCCTCCTTCTGTTGTCAGTATCGACAGATGTCTTCATCTGCCAAGTTCAGCTGATTTATGTGTTTTCTGAGTCGACAATTTCCTGTCAAAAGGCGTATCGTTTGTCCAGTGATTTTTTACACACTTCTGGGCTGGGCCTTCTTTAGCCTCTATTTCTCAACTTGTCAGCAACTCCGCTGATTAATTCCGTTTTTGTAGTATATTTTATCCTTTCCGCGTGGAAATAGGTTTGAGAAAGAAAGATTATTAGCAGTTTCTCGTTGTATCAAAATTCGGCAAGCTAAGAGCTCACGATACTACTAGAGACTGTTAATAAACATTCTCTATCTCAAACGTATAATCACGCGTAAGACTTTTTCATCGTTCTTATGCTAAAAACTTTAATCATATCTTTCAAATATTTAAAACTATTATTAAGTACCATCGGTACCATGGTTAAACGTGCTATAACTGTTCAACGGTAGATCACAGGGTTATGAAACTTGGTATATGGAAGAAGCTTTTTGATCTAAGTACATATAGAATATCTCTAACGGTAAAATTCATAACAGTTTTCTAAACTGGTGTATAAAAATCTTTGTCTGTTAAAAAATAATCTTTGGGGCAATCCTACTAATATTATATAGGCGAAAGTTTGTTTGGATGGATGTATGGATGGATGTTTGTTCCTCTTTCACGCAAAAACTACTAAACGGATTTTAATGAAACTTTACAGTAATGTAGCTTATAGATCAGAATAACATATAGGCTATAATTTATAAAGATATTGTGTGAATTGTCCAAAATATAACGATAAATGTCATTTAAGTCTGAAAAAATTCTGCAATCTGCGAGCTACTCAGGCGTGTGCTGCAAAAACAGTTAGTGCTACATGTATATAATGTATGGTGAAAATATTTATCTTAAATAGTCCTACAAAAAATTCTGCGACACCATATATATCTATCTTTTATGAGTAAGCCATTATTGTCAAAATAGTGAACCATAAATACAATAAAAATTGATAATTTATTTCTAATGCACATTTGGTAGTAATAAATGGATCCTTATCAAAATGAATACTTTTATCGCTTTTGGTATTTAAAGGAGATAAATTTTGTCCTTCACAATAAATCATTTGAGTAGCTACCTATAGGCCTATGATTAGGGGTTCGCAGTGCTTAATTACTGTATTTCTTATGTTGACAATATTGTTACGTTATTACAGTGCGAATGTAACATCTCAATATTGTCAGACTGTTATATTTTTCAAATACGACCCAAAAATTATGTATGTTATAATTTTAATGTCATAATGTTAGTTCTTTTCACGCTAATATAAGCTACTCGAAATACTAATACTGCGCACACGAAGTCGCGGGCACCAGTTATTGATACATAAAGACCTTGCTTTTATTCGAATTACACGCAGACGAAGTCGCGGGCAAAAGCTAGTATGGCTATATTATAAAATGACTGACATTCTATTTTTTTTTTATTTCTATAAGTGCTAAAGATTATAAAAGATTGTGAATTTGCAAAATAAAGGCAGTTTTTGCCAGAATTTGCCAAAGTTGTCTAAAATACCTATCCAAATAATGTCATCAGTTTTATTAAAGACCACATTTTATTTCTCATGACAAATCCCAACAATTAAAAAATACGCTTAAATTAATTTAATTTTATATATCATAAAAACCAGTGTGTACAATAATACGTTTTGAGATATCATTTGGAGCTTATTTATAATAAAAAAGTTGGTCATATTATATTTTTTAATTCATCTTTCTCTATTTTTGCTCGCTTTAATTGAATATAAAAACCTTGTACAACTTAAAACACCAAAAGTATTAATTTTATTATTTCATTTGCATTTATTTAAATTATTCATTAACTAAAACAATTGAAATTTCGTATTAAGTGTTAATAAATTTTATTAGACAATTCTGTAATTTTCTTAAAAAAAGTGTCTTAATGGATATTTGACTAATATTCTAATCATTTAAATAAATTAAAAATGAAATGGTTGTTTATAATGATCTCCATATTTTAATATTAGTTAAAAAAATTATTTAAATAATTTTTAATTTAATTAAAATGTGCAATAAATACAATGCTTATTCAATTCTTTTTCTTTAAATAATTCATGTTTTCAGAATATTTTTTTAATCTATACGAAAACAGTTTATTTCTATTTTTATGCATTTTACATAGTTGATTAATGTTAAAATAATAAAATAATTTACTCTGCACGTATCTGTTTACATACTTACTATTTTTCTGGTTTAATTTGGATAATATTTTATTAAAAGTGTATTGAATATAAGAATAAATATATATTACTAAATAAATATTGTAAATTATTTCTTGTAACCACCTCTTATCGTACTCTCTCTTTCTAGTAAATAACCTTTTCAAAAACCTTTATCTTCTTGATTTGGTAGGTGGTAGATGATACTTTCCATCGCCCGAGGAGGTACCACCCTGCAACTCGTTAAGATGGGGTAAAATGTTCTAAACATATTTCCCCATTTGAGTTGTAAGTCGGTTCTTTCCCTTCCTTTCTCACCTCTCCTCCAATCCCCTCCTTTCTCTTAAACACTTTTCTATTCTAGAAAATACCATGATGGGCTCTCCAAAGGTTAAATGTTCCGGAAGTCCTTTAAATCCCAAAATAATAAATTGTCTCTTCTGCCCCAATAGATGTTCTCGGTACATTTCTATTTACGTCTATATCTACGAGGACATCCTTAACAAATTAAAAATTATTCCATGCGCGTTGCACGATCAAAAGGGCAACTCTTGGTTAAAAAAAGAATGAAGTTTTTATTGAATGAATAGAAATTGAAGGACAAGGGTAAAGATTGAATGAAATTGAAACTGAATGTACAAGAACAAAAAAAAAATCGGATTTCTGACAATCTTAAAGTAAATATTATTTTTTTTTTCAGGTGTCTACGCATAGAAGGTTCTACTTTAACTTTATTTTTCATGTAAGACTGGAACAAGAGGTTAAGAGGGTAGAGTGTGAGGAATGGAAGCTGAAGTGATTAAAAATTGTTGTAAATGCTTATAGGTAGAACACGCGAACCTTTAGCAACAATGCTACGCCTGATCGCAATGGATTTTTAGGTAAGAATCGAATGGGCAAATATATGGAGTATCATGGTATTTCAGAAGAATAGAAATTGAAGAAATAAGAATCGAATGGACAAAGATTGTGTGTAGTTTGTAAGGACAAGGTTGAAGAATATATAGTTTGGAAGATAAGTATGATAATTTTTAGGAATTTGGTATGTAAGAGGACTTACGTCCTTTTCAGGGAATGGATGGGAATGTCTTAAAGGAGTTAGTATCTGTCGACGGCCCCACTCTCACAAACTTTCCAATTTGCATTTCCCAGTGCAGTTGGATCTTCTCTTCATCCATCCATGGTGCTTGAACGTGTCTAAAAATTCCTTTTTCTTTGGTGTGAGTGTAAGTGTAGTGTGGATGTGTGACCCACGTGATGCAATGTGGGGTTGGGAGATTGACGCTGTGGCATGACAAGGCAAGGACGAAGGTAACAACAGAAACCTTCGCCAAGGCCTCATTTTTTTTCCTGTATCCAGTTGTGGAGTTGGGGGCACTATCTAGCGGTAGGAAAGGGGGGATTCATCCAGCAGGGTTTCCAGATCTTCAAGAAGGTCCAAGTCTACTACGGATTGGAGGAGTCTAAGGTTAGGAAGGGGGATTTTTTTTCGGAACTCTGTATCTTCTTTGGAGTCCTCCATTCCGGTGTTAGTTCCCTGCAGAGTCCGGACGACATATCGATGTTGAAGCGTCTGAAAACGAGAAGGGAGAGGCAGTATTTTTAAATTAATTGTATCGACCCTTACTACTTGAAAGTTCATTTTTATTTAGAGGGAGATACATCCAGGATAATCCCTTAGGGCTAATAACATCTAGGCTTTAATATTGTTATATCTTATTACTTCCATACTTAATCTAGCCTTAATATTACCTATTCAACATCAGATAGTTAGCTATAAACAAAATATAACTTTATATGTCAATCTGACGATGCTTAAATGCGAAACATATGTCATTTTTTAAAATACCTACATTTAAAGTGAAAGTTTTATATAAAAAACTAACGTTTTTTGGAACGAAGTTCCCTTTCGCGCGTTACGAACAGTTACGCTGACGCTAGGAGCTAGCCTAAAAAAATTCATACCAAAATTTGTCACGACACTATGCACCGACACAATGCACCGACAACGCATGTTTCTCTCTCTCACAGACCAAAAAATAAATAACTCTCTCTTCCTCTCTCTCATAGATAGATATATTACAATGCATAGAAAAGTGTGACGTCAGCTATGGGAGGAGCTTACAAATCTTTCTAAACAAAACACAAAACTACAAAACATATTTGCATTGAAAATGCCATAAAAGATTTTTCTATTACTTGTAGTGGTTTCTAATCAAAAATCTTAACGTTTTCCGGACACTTTTCATACGACCTATTGTATCCAATTTGTGATAGTGAATAAACATTGAAAGTTAGTGTAAGTGTTTAAATTTTATATGCATTTTAGTGGAATTGAGGTTATGTTTTGTTTCAAAGTTTATAAATTTTATTATGGTAATCTCGTAATTAATTATGTATTCTTTAACTATTAAATAGTATTCTGTTGCAGTAAAAATGGTGATGTGTTTCGTCCCCAATTGCAAACATTATAGCGAGCAGAAAAACTGCAATTTTTTTACTTTTTTTTTCTATTTTACTTTGAACAGTGTAGTAGTGTCGCGACTTTGTTAATACAGGTTTTTTGTAGATAATAAATGTTAAAATAATAGAAAATAAAAACAATAATGTATCCTGACAATGTTTCTGCACAAGTTCCGGATATTGTTGATAGAGTTAGGTAAGTAGAGATTTTATACAGACGATAATAAATGCTTATGTATATACAAACTCTCTGTTGTGTTTACAAATTACAATTCCTTCACTAATTAATCGAAAGGAACTTCGTTCCATCCGGGTGTCCTTTGACACCTCTCACTTTTTTTATATCTTTTATAGTTTTTAATATATGAGGGAATTATAAAATCTTTTTTGAAGTTGTAATTTACTCTAATGACTGGGCAACAAGTTTTTGGAGCGATTTACGTATAAATATAAAAATTATAAAATTGAGATAATTGTGGATTATATCTAAATTATCAATATTAAAGAGTGTTTCAAGTCACCGTCCAGCGGTCTCTCTCTCTCTCTCTCACTCATAGATGACTCATAGATGACTCATTGATGACTAATAGATGACTCATAGATGACTCATAGATTACATGACTCATAGATGACTCATAGATGGCTCATAGATGACTCATAGATGACTCATAGATTACATGACTAATAGATGACTCATAGATGGCTCATAGATGGCTCATAGATGACTCATAGATGACTCATAAATGACTTATAGATGACTTATAGAAGACTTATAGATGACTTATAGATGACTCATAGATGACTCATAGGTGACTCATAGATGACTCATAGATGACATGACTCATAGATGACTAATAGATGACTCATAGATGACATGACTCATAGATGACTCAGAGATGACTGTCAAATATTTTAATTTTAAAATTTTGTATTAAATTGTTAATTCCTGTTTTAAATTAAATTGAAATAAAAAGTAATTCTAGGTAGAATATACAATACCTCTGGTATTGTATAAATGGACACTTTTGTTAAAAGAAACGAACTGTTGAAAATAATGGATTTACTTTTTTTTTTCTATTTTGCTTTGAACAGTGGAGTAGTGTCGCGACTTTGTTAAGTTTATACAGGTTTTTTGTAGATAATAAATATTAAAATAATAGAAAATAAAAACAATAATGTATCCTGACAGTGTTTCTGCACAAGTTCCGGATATTGCTGATAGAGTTAGGTAAGTAGAGATTTTATACAGACGATGATAAATGCTTATGTATGTACAAACTCTCTGTTGTGTTTACAAATTACAATTCCTTCACTAATTAATCGAAAGGAACTTCGTTCCATCCGGGTGTCCCTTGACACATCTCACTTTTTTTTATTATTTTTATTATTCCCAGGCAGTATTTTTGTTTTGTTATAGACAAGATGGTTTGGATAGAGGTAATGTATGTCTTTCACTTTCCGTAAGATAGCTCTCTCTGTAGCATGGATGAAATGTAGAAGTCGCTAAGAAATAGCAGAGTATGGCACGGCCTTGTAATCAACAAGAGGTCTGATAAAGGTTTGATATGTGTGTAGGAGGGTCACTTTACCCAGAGCACCTTCTCATTTTGTTGAGTGTAAGCTCAAAATCGGCATCCCATCTGAGTGTTCGAGTAAATCGAACACCCGGTAGATCACCTGATCCTGAGGGACGAGCTGTTCTTCCCCCCATAGTGACAGGTTGAATAGTCGAAAGAGAGATTTTCTCATCGACTGAGGTTAGGATGTCTGGAGATGATGGTTTTGTTTGGATTTAGACCTACTCTCCAACTGCTGCAACAGTTGGAGAACTGGTCCCGCAGTCTTTGAGTTTTTCTATTAAGGGCTTCAGTCCACGATGCGGAGGTGTATAAGGCCGTGTCGTCGGCGTAGAGCTAGATATTTTCCAGAGGAGGTATATCGCTGGTGTAGATGGTATATAGAGTTGTGGCTAGGATTAATCCTTGTGGAACTCCTGAAAGGGGAGTGAATGGATTGAAGATTGCATTTCCAATCTTAACTTGGATAATTCTGTTTGAAAGATATGAGTAAATAAGTTTTATAGCTAATATGGGGAATTGGATGTCAATTAGTTTTCTATCAAGGCCAGCGTGCCATACCTTGTCTAAGGCCTTTTGGACATCCATAAATATGGCAGAGACGACTTTTCTCTGATTTAGGGAAGAGGAGGAGAAAGATTGTAGTTCTAGAATCGGGTTTTGGGTAGAGTGGTTTGGTCTGAATCCATGTTGAAAAGGAGGTATTACGGAGTTTGTTTCAAGAAAGGCCTGATTCTATCTAGGAGTAGAAGTTCAAAGAGTTTGATCAATGCTTGTTACCATCAGATGTCGCTACTGTGTATTTGTATTCAGTGCGCATTTGGTTTTGACAAACGTATGATCAAAAACACAACTTTTATGTCAAATAAACGGAAGCTGAATTTGTCATGGAAAAAAAAAATTTGATACTTTCTGGAATTCCAAATTTACAATTTTAAACAGCGATTTTTGAAAAATCAAATTTTGTATCAGGGTCACAGGAATGCAAAGAGGTGTTCGATACTCCTGATACTTTCTGTTATCCTGATACAAGAATTCCAAATTTACAATTTTAAACTGCGATTTTTGAAAAATCGAATTTTGTATCAGGATCACAGGAATGCAAAGAGGTGTTCGATACTCCTGATACTTTCTGTTATCCTGATACAAGAATTCCAAATTTACAATTTTAAACAGCGATTTTTGAAAAATCGAATTTTGTATCAGGATCACAGGAATGCAAAGAGGTGTTCGATACTCCTGATACTTTCTGTTATCCTAATACAAGAATTCAAAATTTACAATTTTAAACTGCGATTTTTGAAAAATCGAATTTTGTATCAGGATCACAGGAATGCAAAGAGGTGTTCGATACTCCTGATACTTTCTGTTATCCTGATACAAAATTCCAAATTTACAATTTTAAACTGCGATTTTTGAAAAATCGAATTTTGTATCAGGATCACAGGAATGCAAAGAGGTGTTCGATACTCCTGATACTTTCTGTTATCCTGATACAAGAATTCCAAATTTACAATTCTAAACAGCGATTTTTGAAAAATCGAATTTTGTATCAGGATCACAGGAATGCAAAGAGGTGTTCAATACTCCTGATACTTTCTGTTATCCTGATACAAGAATTCCAAATTTACAATTTTAAACAGCGATTTTTGAAAAATCGAATTTTGTATCAGGATCACAGGAATGCAAAGAGGTGTTCGATACTCCTGATACTTTCTGTTATCCTAATACAAGAATTCAAAATTTACAATTTTAAACTGCGATTTTTGAAAAATCGAATTTTGTATCAGGATCACAGGAATGCAAAGAGGTGTTCGATACTCCTGATACTTTCTGTTATCCTGATACAAAATTCCAAATTTACAATTTTAAACTGCGATTTTTGAAAAATCGAATTTTGTATCAGGATCACAGGAATGCAAAGAGGTGTTCGATACTCCTGATACTTTCTGTTATCCTGATACAAGAATTCCAAATTTACAATTCTAAACAGCGATTTTTGAAAAATCGAATTTTGTATCAGGATCACAGGAATGCAAAGAGGTGTTCAATACTCCTGATACTTTCTGTTATCCTGATACAAGAATTCCAAATTTACAATTTTAAACAGCGATTTTTGAAAAATCGAATTTTGTATCAGGATCACAGGAATGCAAAGAGGTGTTCGATACTCCTGATACTTTCTGTTATCCTAATACAAGAATTCAAAATTTACAATTTTAAACAGCGATTTTTGAAAAATCGATTTTTGTATCAGGATCACAGGAATGCAAAGAGGTGTTCGATACTGCTGATACTTTCTGTTATCCTGATACAAGAATTCCAAATTTACAATTTTAAACTGCGATTTTTAAAAAATCGAATTTTGTATCAGGATCACAGGAATGCAAAGAGGTGTTCGATACTCCTGATACTTTCTGTTATCCTAATACAAAATTCCAAATTTACTAAACTGCGATTTTTGAAAAATCGAATTTTGTATTAGGATCACAGGAATGCAAAGAGGTGTTCGATACTCCTGATACTTTCTGTTATCCTGATACAAGAATTCAAAATTTACAATTTTAAACAGCGATTTTTGAAAAATCGAATTTTGTATCAGGGTCACAGGAATGCAAAGAGGTGTTCGATACTCCTGATACTTTCTGTTATCCTGATACAAGAATTCCAAATTTACAATTTTTAACTGCGATTTTTGAAAAATCGAATTTTGTATCAGGATCACAGGAATGCAAAGAGGTGTTCGATACTCCTGATACTTTCTGTTATCCTGATACAAAATTCCAAATTTACAATTTTAAACTGCGATTTTTGAAAAATCGAATTTTGTATCAGGATCACAGGAATGCAAAGAGGTGTTCAATACTCCTGATACTTTCTGTTATCCTGATACAAGAATTCCAAATTTACAATTTTAAACAGCGATTTTTGAAAAATCGAATTTTGTATCAGGATCACAGGAATGCAAAGAGGTGTTCGATACTCCTGATACTTTCTGTTATCCTGATACAAGAATTCAAAATTTACAATTTTAAACTGCGATTTTTGAAAAATCGAATTTTCTATCAGGATCACAGGAATGCGGTAATCCTCAAAGTGACAATAAACAACGAGATAATGTGTTAAATAAAGGGTATAGGTTATTAGAAATAAAAAAAAGATGTATTTAGTTCATTTTTTTTTATTAAGCAACTTTACATTAAAGCCTATCATAGTCTGTACAAAAGGTAATTTCTTACAAATTCTCAAACTATTATTCTAAATACAAAAAAAAAGGCGATAAAAAAATAACCTTATAGTTCAAGGAAGTTAGGAAAAATAGCGGAAATTTGGAGATACAGCTCTGTGGAGGTTAGCAGGTGGTTATTTGGGGTAGAAATGACAACGTGCATGAAAAGCACTTCAAAATCGTTGCTCGGAGGGTTTTCGGAGATGACGAATTCAATTCTCCGGGCGATTACAATGCCAGAATTGAATTCGACATCCTCAAAAACCCCCCGAGTTTGAAGTGCTTTTCATGCACGCTGCCATTTCTCCCCCAATTCACACACTGCGCACCCCCACAGAGCAACTCCCGAGCGTCTTCGGGTGATTACAATGCCAGAATTGAATTCGTCATCCCCGAAAACTACCCGAGTGTCAAGTTTGGAGCGATTTTCATGGACTATGCAATTTCTTCCCCAGAAGGTCCCCCCGGATGCCCCCGCAGAGCCGTATTTGAGCGCCTCTGGGTGATTACAATGCCATAATTAAAACGTCATCCCCGAAAACCCCCCGAGTAACGAGTTTGGAGTGCTTTTCATGCACACGCCAAACCAGACGTTGACTTTTTTCCTGGTACCTTTCTGAACACAATGCCGAAAACCGCATCTAGATATTTGCTGGATGTACAAATTTCCGCTATTCGGGCGACTTTTATCTAAATGCCCTGGACTATTATAAAACATATATATAAGTTTTTTGGTGGACATACTTTTGTTGGAAACTTGATAAACCTAATGAAGTAGTATACACACAAGAATAAACAACTAAATCTACTCTTGTTTATAAACCTTGGCTTTTAAAACAGCCTTATCAAGTATTTCTGAAAAAGTTCTTTGAGTTAAATCACACAACTCTGCACTTTCTTGCGACGCTATTTCGAGACTTTTTCCTAAATGCGCATCAAAATGTGACGCTAAAGATGCCTGTGATTCGCAGATTCTGGCCAATTGCGTTAGTAGATTAATAATGTCTTCTGTCAGAGGAGGAAAGGCTTCACTAAGTCTCACCAACGCTGGTAAAACTGGCCGGAAGAGTTTCACTCGTTGAGCGCTTGATAAACCTAAAAATAATAAAAATAAGTTAAATTCTATCATAGATAGAAATAGTATATTACAGTACAAGGGCAGAAAGTTTGAGATGCGGAGTATAGGGCTCTCAACTTTCTGCCCATGTAGTGTATTCTATTTTTCTTTGTACTATGCCGAAAAAACGAAGGAAATTGCCTTTTTGTGTTAAAAGATATTGATGCCTGCCCCGATATTTGCAGTGTCAGTGACAGTGACATCAGTGCACGAATAATTTCTTTTGGTCCGCTGTCTGCGCGACACTATCGCGGCATAAAAGTTAAGATTTCTGCCGTAATATTGAAGCCGGAACAACGTACTTTCGGCATAGTACAAAGAAAAAGTTTAATTACCTCCAAGAAGGGCATATAATAAATTCAATGCCAAAACACACAAATTCAAGCTCTTTGGTAAAGCATACTGTAGGCTTATATGTGATAACAGCTGGATTCCAAAAATTTGTTTGTTTAAACTTGGTTGTTGCATTAACTCCTGTAGGAAATCTAAGCAGATGTGCATGGATGGAACACCTTTTACTACGATTTCAATTAACTCGCTTGGATAGGTCTAAAATAGATAATATACATTGAATATTGAATCAGCAGAAATTTATATAATTAAATAAAGAATGACTAAAACTCTTACCTGGAAATGCACTAATTTACATAACATAGTATCGGCAATAAAGGCTTGATGTAAATAGCTGCAAACTAATGATCGAACTTCTTGTAATGCCCATTGTCTCCCAGGTACCATTTTATCAGAATCTGTTTCCGAACAAGTTTCAATTAACATTTGTATCGCTGCAGCTTCCTATAAATAAAAAAAAAGTGTA
Organism: Altica lythri; assembly: GCA_964028335.1. Lineage (NCBI taxonomy): Eukaryota > Metazoa > Arthropoda > Insecta > Coleoptera > Chrysomelidae > Altica > Altica lythri. Next base: position 132,595 of record CAXIIO010001315.1, on the reverse strand, counting down.
ATTTATAAGTAATCAAAATATTCCATAATACAAAAGGTAAAAAATAAACAATTTAAGAATGTATTACTTTTATTTACATGTTTTTTTATGTTTTAAAATATCGACAGGTGTTAACATTAAATTTTTTTTACATATTTCACAATGATACATTTTTGCATTTGGTTTAACTGGTGTATCAGTTTCTTCTGTATCTTTATTACTATTTTCTTGAGGTTTATGTTTACAAAAAAATTCGTGTCGGATATTACCAAAAACACTACAACCTAAACGTTGTTGTTTGCAATATTTGCAAATAAAAGGCGAATTAAGTATTTCTGATTCGATTTCACAAGCCCATTGTTCTTGTAATAAACAACCATATACCACATTTTCTGTTATATTGATACCACCCAATTTATAATTTTTTGTTATTTTATAATTTTCATGAAAAGGATTTTTATTTTCAGAAATTTTTTCAAGCGCATATATCTCACAATTGAGAGAATATATTTCTTTTAGATCTGCTGGTAATAACCGTTTTATATTGTAACTAACATCAGTTGCCATGTAATTCACTAAATCTTCCATAAAATAAAACAATTCTTTATGATCCAATTTCACTTCGGTAGAAGATTTCAATCGGGATTCTAATTTATCATTCCATGACTTTCGTAAATCGATTGCCTTTAATAGAAGTGTTTTACCTAAAATTTAACCACAACGAGAGTATTATTAATATATAAATAATTTCTACATGGAGACAATGTTATTTATGTTTACATTAAATACCTTGTCCAAAATGTGGAACATCAAAAGATAAAAACTCATCAACCACAAATTTCGTAAAAGTTTCATTGGTAGCAATTAATTTACCAAAAAGTAACAAACTTTGAAGAGCAGGCATTCGCATAGTATTTACCAAATAAACTTTTTTTGTTTCCAGTATTGTTTGATATACCAAAATTTGATGTTTCTTACTAATAGGTCTTTTACTGAAATATCCGGCAGGTGGTATTTCTATGTCATCATTATGAAGTTCTAGTACCTCAGAATTCGTCGCAAAATAACTATCTGGTCTTAAAAAAATATAATTTTTATGTTTAGTATGGTAAAGTCGCTCAAGGACAGTTTTAGAAGAATTGAATTCGTCTTCAACTGCTATTTTCGGATACAATCCACTCATTAGAATTAATTTTAACATCATAAGGTCTTTATAGCTATCAGCAGATGCTTCATTAAGAAGTTTTTCAAGTCTAAAATTATAAATTATAACTAAGAAATTTATTTATTTATATAATAACAAACCTTCGAAAATCATTTGATATTCTAAATTCCACATCTCTTATATCCACTTTTTCGTTATCATCATCCACAGATGAGTCGTATTTTAACTGTTTCCTACTTTTCATTCTTTCATCGTTTTTCAGTTGGTATCGCATCGACTTTAACTGTTTTAATTCACCAAGACGAATAGACCTCTCTCCACTATTGAGATCTTTTTCGGATATTTTTGGTAATAATTCAGCATCTTGAAGAATATCCCTAAACTGCTCGATTAGTTTTGTTGCTTCATAGAATCTTTGTTCTTCCAAACATCTAAAAATGCATTACATTATTTATTATCATTAAAACAACCTAAAATATACCTTTTTCTTGCCCAAACTTTCGATGACATTCCGCTTTCTTTTTTCGAATGACTTTGGGTAGGTGTAAAAGATTGTTTAACACTCAACCATTCCTTGTAATAGTTTAATAACGTTATGGGATCACCATGACTGGATTCCATGGGTTTTCTGAGTTCTCTTGCATCTATATTTCGTTGAGATTGTTGTGTTAGAGGACTCTGGATACTGAGTAAAGAAGCTAATGCTAATACTGAGTTAACATTACCAAAAACAGTAGACATTATTAACATTTTTCCTAAAATTAATAATTTTAAAACCATAGATTAATAAATATGTATACAAATTACATACCAATAGTTAGATCTACAGGTAGTTTACTTAACGAATCACCCAATTGCGTTAACGCTAAAGAATCATTATCCAATTCTAAAGCGCCAATAAATTTTAGTTTTTCTAAATTTTCTTCTATACTTTTATTATCTGGTTTTTCTAAAAATGGGAAATTTGTAATATCGTTTAAACCCAATGATATCATATGCAACAGCAAAGAGTCTAAAGGAACTTGATGAATTTCTGCTGGAGTAAATGGTTCAAAAGTATTTAAATCTTCCTCAGAATACAATCTAAAACAAATACCTGGACCAGTACGACCAGCTCTACCTATAAAAATATTAATATTAACCATTGAAAACGAATGTTAAGATATAATATACAAACCTGCTCTTTGTTTTGCGCTATCCATAGAAATATTACATTCACTTAATTTACTTATTCCACCATCTGCATTATAACTCATTCTATTAACTTTACCAGAATCTATAACAAATCTTATTCCATCAATAGTAACTGATGTTTCAGCTATATTTGTTGATATTATACACTTTCTTACACCTTCTGGAGGGTAATTAAATACCTAAAATGTACAAATATACAAATAAATAAATCAAAACTGTTATATGATTATATAATATTCACCTTATCTTGTTCTTCTAAAGAAAGACTACTATGTAATGGTAAAACAATCCAATTTTTCTTAGCTTCGCTATATTGAGTTACAGCATCTGCTAAAGTCGATATTTCCGAAAAACCATTAAGAAAAATTAATGCATCTCCTTTTTGATTCGGTTGATACTTTTCATCAATTAGTTGCAAAATTTGTAAATATGGAGAACAATCTAATTTATCCCTTTTTCTTGCAAATGGATCTTTTATAATAGGTCTATACTGTATATCAATTGGATACAATCTTCCCGGTACTTGAATTACCTGAATATTTTCGTTAGCAAAATAATTAGAAAATAATTCAATATTTATAGTAGCTGACATAAGAATTAATTTGAAATCATTTCGTTGATGTAGAAGACATTTCATTATACCTAAATAAATCATTAAATTATAAGAAAATGAATGAAAAATACCTCATTTAATACATACCTATTAAAAAATCACTATCTAAATTTCTTTCATGCACTTCATCTAATATTATTACATCATAAGTTTCAATAACTTCCTTTTCTGAAGCTTGTCTTAATAATAATCCTTCAGTCATAAAAATTATTTTAGTATCTGCACGTTTAGTCTTTTCAAACCTAATTTGGTATCCGACTGTATTTTTATAATCGCTTAAACATTCATGTGCTACTCTTTTAGCTAAACTAACACAAGCTATTCTTCTAGGTTGGGTACAAACTATTTTATTATAACCGGCTTCTAGAATATATTGTGGAACTTGAGTGGATTTACCACAACCGGTATCACCAGCAATTAGCAACACTCTATTTTCTTTTAACTTTTCAATAATTTCTGTCTTATACTGAGCAATAGGTAAATCACTTGAAAACTGTTTCATTTTTTTAATCTTGGCAAAATTTCTCTTCTGTTGAAAATCTTGATAAACTTTTATTACTAATAACAAGTCTTTAAAATCGCTTAATGATAATGCAAATCTTTTACCTTTTTTATCCAACACAGGTAATTTTTCGTAATATAATGATATATTTTCCATAAAATCAAGACTTACTAATTTAGCTGTATCAGCATCTGATTTTTGGATAGTTTGTAGAGATTTATATTTTTCGTAAAACTTCCAGAAATCATTTGTATTACGAATACTAGCATGTTCTTCTAAAAATCTTTCAAGTTCATGTTTGTACTCACAAATTTCTCGTTTTCGTGAACTTTTACTTGATATTGGTGAAATTGATCTTGATCTAGATCGTCTTCGTTTATTTCTGTCTCTACGTCTTTCTGAATAACTCATTTCATTTAATATATTAACACTATTTTTAATCACTAAATACGTAAAAAATGTAAATAATTATTATAGGTTATGTCACACTGTCACTGTCAAATTTGACATTTGATCTAATTAATAACTTTATCCAATACGCACAAAGTACAAGGCCACTAAATTAATAGACAGGACCGGCTTCAGTATGAAATGTACTTTTTAATACACGATATAAATGAAAATAATAGTAAAAAAAAAACGTTGAAAATTGTGAGTTATTAATAATCTTAACAGTTTGCTTTTGAAAATCCTGAATAATGTTAAAACTCCTGATAAATTATGTTGAAAATCTTGAAAAAACGTTGAAAATCGTGAAAAGTTGATGAATAATGTTAAAAATCTTTAAAAAAAACACAAAAATGGCGAGATCGGTGTTTTGTCGTAACAGAAATATGGACAACCCCACGTGTTCGACTTATTGGAATCTTTTAGATAGGATAAAAGGATGTTGTATGGCAAGCAAGATATAAAAGATTAAGAACGATCGTAATAAATGATCCAAATACTACGAGATGGTGCAAGAAATTTTGCCAGCGGTGTATTTTTATACTACACTGATATTAAAATGGAATACAAAACTCAAAAAAAGCGCAATTGCACTCAACGGAATCGAATGAACCCTTGTAGTTGAGTTTCCACTAGGTGCAAGAAAAGGAACAGAATCGAAATGAGATTTTCGGAAGTCAAAATATATAAGAGCTAAAAAATTATTTACCTGAGCAGCTATACATGCTCTGCACATATCTTCACGATCACTTTCATTGATAATTTGGCCGGATTGATCCAATCTAAGATTCGATTGTAAATGTTGCATTAATTGACTTCTTGATGAAGCTAAGCTAGCTCGAAGAACTCTTAAAACTATAGCATACATAGGGGCACATCTGAACACCCTTTCATCCGATCGCATTATCTGAAATTAACAATCATCTATATATAGAATAAAATTGCAGCCTGTAACATTAAAATAACCGCTTTTTATTAAAGGTCTGTCTCTCTGTTAATCTGTCTGTCAAAAGCTAATAAATTGTAACGTGAAAATGGATCCTTTCAGGATAGGAAAAATCATCTCATATCGACTCAGAAAATATGAGAATTTGATTAAAATAAACAGTACGCGAAAAACAGTAAAATCTGCGACCTGAACAATAATATCAAAGAAAACTAAACTTACCTGTAAAGGATCTTCAGATACATCAATTCTAGTAAAAGTAGAAAAATCATCAACTAGATTTTTCACAGTCAAAACCCACAATCTTCTTGGTAAAACGGTATTTAATCTAAACCAAACACTTTTGTACAAATCCTGTAAATATCTAGGAACATTATCTCCTAGAAAATTCCTAGCATTCTGAACAAAAATTTCAACAAACGGCCAAATATCAATTGCTTCTTGTTTAAGGAAGGTTTGTAACAATTTAGCACATTTTAATGGATTACTTTCAATTTCATTAAATGCCTCTACAACCGATAATTCAGTAATGTGAGTCGGTTTATATTCTGTATTTATTGCCATATCATCTAACCAATCTTCTACTAAAGTTAAATGTGGAAAATGAGTGGCAAGTAATTTCAACAATGGACCAAACAGACCTAAATATAAATATTAATTTTAATTATAATAAAAGATTAATAAAAAGATGTTTAATTTACCAGAATATGAACTTTGATCTTTTTGTGCATGATGTAGTAAATATTTTATGGGTAATTCAGACATGAATTCAGGAGTGTATTTTTTAATTTTTCTTCCACTTGTTGCCAAAGTATGAGCGTTACTCAAACGACAATCTTCATACAATAACAAATAATACAATAATAATAGTTGAGGAGTTAAACTGGTATTATCAACAACAACATCTTGATATTCGGAATTCAAATCAAAATCCATTGTAAATATTGATTGTTTTTGATCAAAATATTGACCGAAGATAGAACTTTGGAAAACCTACAAAAAAATATGTTATATATCTATAAAAATGAATTGCTGTGTATTTGTCTCACCAAAACTCGAGAACGACTGGAATGATTTGACTAATTTTGGTTTATGAATTATTTGTGAAAGTTCAGAATGTTTAGAAATATAAATAAGTCAAGAAAATATGAAAAACGACTATTTCATTTTCCAAATACAAAGTGTGTATTTATTAAGTTCTATAAATTCCTAATAGATGTCAGTGTATGGAGCACCATCTCTACGAGGATTCCGTAGAAAAAGTGTCCACTAGTAAAAAGTTCTAAATTCGACCGAAATGGGGCTAATAGCAAATGAGTATATGAATTCTAGAGAACGTAAAGTATGCAGCATTCAAATAATTAAGTAAATATATAAAGTATAAATCTATTTCAACATTTGACATCTAGGTTCCGGAGACAGCAGTTAGATTGCGTTGCAATAGATTATTTTGAATTGTCTTTTTCCGAAATAATATAATAAGTATTGAAATAAAAAAAAAACTAAGAAAGTTGAAAACAAGTGGAAACAGAAGAAAAATGATAAATGAAAAAATTCAAATAAATGATTTCTAAAATTAAAATTTTACTTACTTTGCGAATTTCATTTTCAGTCAAAGGTTTATTGGTGTGTTCTGAATTTTTTGCATTTGGTAAAATAATACTGTTAACGTAAACTTCCACTAACATTCTTAAAACAGGATGTAATGGACTAACACTTGTACAAATCTGCTTATATATCCATTTTTTGATATTAACGTTATGTTTCGCAAAAGCTCTTGATTTTAAAAGTTGATGTATACAATGAATAGGTAGAAAACCTGTAAATAAATAATAGATTTTTATATTATTGCATTGTTATTGGTTCTTAATAAGGATTTAAAGTTTTAAAATAATCCGATATTTCAAACTTTCCATTACATACATACGACTGAAGCTAATATAAGCGTGTTGAAAATGTAAAATATTTTATTAATAAAGTTAACATTAAATTCATACCTGTCATATTAGCATTCAAAGAATCAGTTACAGGAACTTTTACAGCATGTGCAGTAACAACTTGTTCAGTAAATATTTCTTGAGTAAAAACTTGTTTCATTCTTGTCATGTTATTATGTCTAATAACAATTTTCATACCCAAAGTAGAACAGACCAAATCGCAAATAGCACTTAATTGATTACTATGAAAATGAATGGCCATTAGAAGTAACATTTCTCCAAAAGATGCTGTTACACCACTTGCTGATTCAAAATAGGCTTCTTCTTTCACTAACCACTGAACCTAAAATCAAAATTTTTCTTATTGTTAAATACTGAAAACGTATTGTCTGTCCGTCTGTCTGTTTGTCTGTTAACACATCTCCCACAAATACTAGAGACACAAATGAGATTTTAAATTAAAGATCTTTGTCTGAAATCGTCATTAAAGGTTAGAATTTTTTTATCATTCCGTTTCAATAAGTTATTATTGTTTGGGATGAAAACAGTAAAGTCACTTGACTCTTCCTAGCGCGATAATGTGATTAAAAACAATTAAAAACTAACTCTTACCCATTCAATACTCCTTCTTTCATGTTCTGGTAATGATATAAGAGAAGGACACGCAATAAGCATACACAAACCAATTGAAACAAATCTAACCCCAGCTGGTGTAGGATTCGGATGTGAAGTTAAAAGTTGAACTATATATGAAACTTCTTCATCTTGAAATTTAATAGCTGCAATACCTCTTAAAGCACAATATAATCTCAATAATGCTGAAGCTTGAACTATCACACTATCAGGAATCTCTTCTTCTGTTGAAGCTTCAAGTATTTTTTTTAAACGTCTTAATAGTTCATCTCTAAGTTGTTGAAGGGCATTTGTTGAAACTTCACCTTTTCGTTTTTGTCCTGTTCTAATAAATAAAGCTATCCAATTCCTAAAAAGACTTTGCTAATTAACTGTTCTTATTATTTATCTAATATATTTAAACGAGCAATTCTATATCTTGGAAACGGATCCAACAAAATGATTCAAAAAGTGAGAACATTCAACTACCTGGGAGTAGAGGTATCAAGTAAGAGAAATCTGATGGAAGAAACAAGAACACAAGCCCTAAAAGCAACAGGAGGCAGCGGATACCTGAAAGATATCATATGGCAAAACAAAATGAGAATATACAAAACATGCGTAACATACGCTACAGAAACCAGAGCTGAAACATCAAAAATGAAAAGAACAATGAGGACCACCGAAATGAAAATATTAAGAACCATAAAGGGAATAACCCTCAGAGGTTGAATAAGGAGCCAGGACATCAGGGAGAGACTGGGAATACAGGATGTGGCAAGATGGGTTAAAACACGCAAGCGGCATTGCAGAGACCATGTAGAAAGGATGCCAGAAGAAAGATGGACAAAGTTTCAAAAACAAAACATGCGAAGAATGGTAAGCAGACCACCCAAAAGATGGTACGAAAGTTGGAGCAAAACTTGACTTATGATTTAGATATTTTACGAGTAAAGTTTGATAAGTTATATGTGGTATATAATTACCTTATTGTTTGATCATTTCCTAATAATAACCCAGATATAAATGCAACCATATCACCATCAGTGTTATTATGAGTTTTGAAATTATTTTCCAAAGTTAAACTAATCGCTAATGCTGGCATTCTGCATAATTCTACACATTTACTTCTAATTGATAATGCTTGAGAAGGATTCATTTTACATATAAGCGAAATAGTATTAGTCTTAACAACACTCGAAATATTTTCCTCTTGTTTTTCTCCAGTTTGTATAAGATAAGTTGTAACTAAAATATTACACAAATTACTAATAAATTAAATATTTAATAACAATATTATTACCTTCTCGAAATGAATCTGGAAAATTAGCTACTATCCTGCAAATTATACCGGGACCATTGTGAACATGTAACAATGTTTCTATAATACTACAAATATTTAATGTAGTTGGTAATTCCGCAAGTGCAATACTTATTATGTCTGATAATTCCTCAGCAAAAATATCATTATCAAATAACTCAGATGATTTTATATAAGTGTCTTGTTCGTTTGTAGAATCTGTATTTTCTTGGATTTGAGATTGTATAAACAAAATTTCACCCAAAAGAATTCTAAGACGACGTGTCATATCACTCCTTTCATATTCTAAGGCCATACTAGTATTGGATAGGTTACCAATTAAAATAGAATCATTTAATATAGTATTTCCTAAAAAAAAGTTTTTTGAAATACCTTATTCTTATAAAGTAAGGCTACGTTCACAATGGCGTTTCGTTAAGAACAGATAACATTACAAACTTTACCTTTTTGCCTAAGTTGTTGTTCCTTTTTTACATCTACTTCTAATTCATGAAAATCAATTGATAAAAGAGCAACAATAGAATTAACCAATTCCATTCCAGAAACTATTGTTAAAATAGTCACTTTCATAGTCATACATTTTTTGGAAGTATCTAAAGGTGATATTAACCCCATTCGAACCAAACATGGAAGAACAGGACGAATTTCTTGCTCTGTACATTTTGCAAGCTCCTCAACGTTGACAAGTTGAATGGCTCTAAACACTTTAGGATCTACACCTGAAAAAATTGAGCATTGAAATTAACACATAATTTAAGCTTAGATACAACTTACCTTTCTTAAACGACATTATTACGCATTATCTCAAAATAATAATATTATTAATTCGAATATTTACTCAGTATTTAACAAATAAATTATTAAAATATATGTAATTTAAATTTTAAGTATACATGTGTCATGTTTATCCTCTGTGTTTATCTAAACAATTTTAACAAATGACATTTATATTTAAAATGGCCTTTTATATATAGATTTGTTTGTTACCTTGGCTGAAAATATCAAAATCGAGGCATTAGTTCTAGTGAGATAAGAATGATGACATATGACAAATTAAAAATAAAAACAGTAAAAATTTGATATGGCTTTAAAATTTCAAAGATTATTAATTAATAATTTAATTAGAAAATATAGATTTCCACCATTTAGACAACTTACACAAACTTCTGCTGAAGAAAGTGAAACACATTTTGGTTTTGAAAAGGTTAAGGAGCATCAAAAGGAACAGAAAGGTATTTCGTTAATTATTAAAAATGTGATATAATTTGTCTCTACCTTAATATTTTACAGTATATGAAGTTTTTGAAAATGTGGCATTAGATTATGATTTAATGAATGATGCGATGTCATTAGGAATTCATCGATTATGGAAAGATTGTTTTATAAACAATTTAGCTCCTACGGATAATACTAAACTATTAGATGTTGCTGGTGGAACAGGCGATATATCGTTTAGATTTTTAAATTATATAAAAAATAACAATCTTAAAAATTGTCATGTTACTGTATGTGATATTAATTCACATATGTTGGAAATAGGAAAGATTAGAAGTGAACAATTAAATCATGATAAAAATCTCATTGATTGGAAAGTAGGTAATGCTGAACAATTAGATTTTGAAGATAATTCATTTAATGCGTATACAATTGCATTTGGAATACGAAATTGTACTCATATTGATAAAGTGTTACAAGAAGCATATCGAGTATTAGAACCTGGTGGAAGATTTATGTGTTTGGAATTTAGTCAACTTGAAAATTCGGGTGCTCAATGGTAAAATTATTTTATATATAAATTATGGGACTGTCTATTCCTGTATCATTTATTATGAAATATTAACATTTTATACCATATGTATTATTGTAGGATTTACGATCAATACAGCTTTCAAGTGATACCTGTGTTAGGATATATCTTAGCCGGACAATGGAAAGCTTATCAGTACTTAGTTGAAAGTATTAGACAATTTCCTAATCAGGTATTTGTTTGCTATTTAAAAAGGTATCGATGATAACAATTTTATTTTAGGATAAATTTAAGGAAATGATAGAAGAGGCTGGATTTAGAAAAGTTTCGTATAACAATCTATCATTAGGAATAGTAGCAATTCATTCTGGTTTTAAATTATAATACTGTTTTTTGAATATAAATCTATGTAACTGTTACACATTATCATATTATTACAAAACTTATACCTAAAAACTAATCTTGTTTTTATTCCTCTTGAAATCCTTATAAAAACGAACGAAATAAATACCACATAGGTTTCAAAATATATACAATGATTCCCGTTGTTGAACACTTGAATGGATATTATTAATTTATCTACCTCTAGTAGCTGGGGCGCCTTGTTGTTGTTGTTGCCAAGCACCTCTACCTCCTCTAACTGGTGGTTGGCCCCTACCTCGTCCCCGAGCTAAATAAATATATAATTAAAAATACTTATAGTAATAAATAGTAAAATGTACTTACCCTGAGCTCGAAGTATAGCAGATTTTCCTCTACCTGCAGTTCCAGCTTTAGTTTGTTTTTTAAACATTGGTGCATTCTTCAACATGTCAGGCAATATTAAATATCGAATTTTAGATCCTCGAATATAAACATTTTCTAATTGAGCTACTCTTCCATCTCTGTATGTTACAGTAATCTGAGTCATTTGGCAATTCATATTATCTTCGGCTTCTATTAATTTTCCTCTGTAAACTTCGCCGGTAATAGTTTCACAGGTTATAATATGACCTTCTGCTTCATGTAGAACTTTAATAGGTACTCCGATCGACATTTTACAATTTTAAATTATCCTAAATATTCTATAATCAAATGGATTATTAAGGATTATTATTATTTACGTTTAGAATACGTTTTCTTTTCGTTTATGGCTTGGTTTATAAAAATGACAGTTGACATTGATTCAAATAAACACTGCTTCTTCTTTTTTTAAAAGTTGTTTCATTCATTAAGTTAATATACTGCGGATAGCTGAGTTCAACACCTAAACCAGACCAAGATTAAATGTCAAAACCCACTAAACGTCAAAGTCGTATAAATATCAATATTTTTTGTGTGCTAAGTACAAAGAAATCAATAATTAAGAACTAAACAAGGCCTAATATTATAAAAATATGGCAGGGATTAGATATAATAACCCTACTAATCTATTTGATGATGAAGACGTGGACGACGAAACTTTTTTACGAAATTCTAGACGTCCTCAAAACCAGAGTAATGTGCAACCCACTTTTGAAGAACAGTTGCAGTCTTTTGCCCAACGGAAAAAAGAAATAGAAGATCGTACGATAAATAGTACAGAAAAAAGTATTAGTGTTCTTAGAGACTCAGAACAAATCGGTATAGCAACGGCTGAAGAATTAATGAGACAAAGGGAAAAGTTAGAAAAAACTGATAAGCAATTAGATGAAATTAACTCTACACTTAGATTTTCACAAAAACATATAAATGGTATTAAATCTGTGTTCAGTAGCCTTAAAAATTATATGGCTGGAAGAACTGATTCTCCTAATTCAACTACATCCAGTTCTACTCCTAGTACGGTTAAGGTAAGATTTTATCACCTTTGAAATATTTCGTGATTTATACATGTAATAAAACTGTAACCGATCGCTGTCTGTATTTTTATGCACGCTAATCTCAGAAACAGCTTAGCTGATTTGATAGTATTTTCATAAATATATTGTGTGTTTCATTTAACATTTAGTGTAATCTGTTAACAAATAAAGAAGTTATGTCATTCACGTAATATATACTAAGTAATAATAGGTTTTATTACAAGTACGGAATGGTCACATGTCTCCAATAATACATAAACACACTGCGAAGGTAGGCAACCACAAATACGTTAATGTTAACAATTCAAAGTTTCACCGAAAAATAGTGGATGAAATTTGATGAAACTTTGAAGAGTTATAGTTTATACATAGAGTACTTTTTATCGAAGCTAGTTATTTAATAAATGTTAATATTGTGATTAGTCTGAAATAAAAGATGTATTAATTTTGTTTTAGCAATCTACTTCGAACTCAAACTTAGAGGAGAAAGTTTCACCATATAATCGTTATGAGACTCATCCTGCTACCAGACTTCGTGGTAATGATTACAATGATTATAATCAAAGTTCATCAGGAAGTAAAGATTTCTCTGCTAGACTTGATGCCAATTTACAAGAAATGTGTTCGAATATATCTCGCCTTAAAGGTTTAGCATCAGAATTAGGAAACGAAATTGATACACAAAATGATCTGATTGGTAATATTACCGATAAAGCTGAGCTTGCTGATATTACTATAAATAAGCAAAATAAAGAAATGATAAGGATTTTAAAAAAGTAAATATTTACTCATTACAGTAAATTAATTGTATATTGAATATTTTAAATATCTACATTCCTTTTAATGCAATGAACCAAAAATGTTTAGCTATATATGTGAAATATTAAATAAAATTTGGATATATATTTAAATGTAAAATGAGATTGCTTTATAATTGTAAAAAAATGTCTTTAAAGTATATTGTTATATTATGGTGTTTTATTTTAATAAAAATTTGTTTTAAAGTTAAATTGGAAATATGATTTTGGATAGGACACACCTCACCTAAACAAACTTTTAGGTTTTTGAAAATGTCGACAAGAAGTGAGAACATGCAATAAAATTCTCAATTTTTTATGAAAGTATGTCTGATAATTGTTTAACTTTCTGAACTAAAAAAATATAGTTTTTTAACAATTGATGGGACAAAAGTACATTGTCGCATTTTGAAAAACCTCAAAGTTTGTTTAAGAGAGGTATGAGGAGCCAGAGGAAAATTTATATATTTATACACAATTAACTATAAAGTTTATTACTGTACAATAATATGTCCATATTTACCATCATCATGAACTATTTCTTGATTTTGACGTAGTTCAGCTTCAGCTGCTAATTTTGCATGTTCATTTGCAATTTTTTCAAATAAAGCAAAATGTTTACTTTTGGCATACTGAACCGGTAAAGTATCAGATGGTACAATCACTTGGTTTGGTTGTGATTGATGTGAATTTGCTATTGCTGAGTATTTTTGAAGGTGTTTCGCTTTTGCAGCTGCCACTACAGGTGTATCAGAAGGAAGAGCAGGTACGTTATCATTACTAATTGGATGAAAACCAAATTTATCAGCTACGTAGTCCACTGTACGGATCTTATGTCTGGGGTCTACATATGAGTATGAACCTAGAGATTTATTGATTTACATAATAAATTTATCGACATTTTAGATGCTGAAATGAGGAATAAAGATAAATAACACTAGATAACAAAAATTTAATAGCAGTAAACCTTTATATGCGGATTGTGAGATTGATTTTTTATTTTTATAATTTACTAGCAGCCCGCCCCGGCTTTGCACGGGGATTAAAAAAAAATAACAAAAGCCACTAAATATATTGGGTCAACGCTTCCCTGTGAACAATATTACATGATGTTTTATTTTCTGGCAACAAAATAAATTGATATTCAGGTGCTCGACCCGCCTTAGGCGGTTGGCCATGAGAAAAACCGATCCCTACTAATTGGAAGGTTTGACCTTGAGGCTAGTATTCTCAGCTCATGCGATGTAAGGGTTTTAAGGTTATTTTTGTTTACATTAATGGCATTTTAGTAAGGATCCCTATCTTTTTTGAAAATAAAACATAGCCTATGTCACTCGGGAATAGTGTAGCTTGCCAACGGTAAAAGAATTTTTAAAATCGGTTCAGTAGTTTCGGAGCCTATTCATTTCAAACAAACAAACGAACCTTTCCTCGCCACTAAATATATTGGGTCAACGCTTCCCTGTAAACAATATTACATGTTGTTTTATTTTCTGGCAACAAAATAAATTGATTTTCAGGTGCTCGACCCGCCTTAGGCGGTTGGCCATGAGAAAAACCGATCCCTACTAATTGGAAGGTTTGACCTTGAGGCTAGTTTTCTCAGCGCACGGGATGTAAGGGTTTTAAGGTTATTTTTGGTTACTTTAATGGCATTTTAGTAAGGATCCCTATTTTTTTTGAAAATAAAACATAGCCTATGTCACTCGGGAATAGTGTAGCTTGCCAACGGTAAAAGAATTTTTGAAATCGGTCCAGTAGTTTCGGAGCCTATTCATTTCAAACAAACAAACAAACAAAAAATCAAACCTTTCCTCTTTATAATATTAGTATAGATTATGAACTATTCAACATTTATAAAAATGTTTAATCGACTATTTTCAAGTGTACTGAATACAGAAATGATAAATGTAAATGCAAATTTAGCTCTTGTTTTTTAGTTATTGAAGTTTTCTTCTGCTTCCCTTTTGTATTCTGTAGCTCATGATAAGTGTCTAGCAGTAATCGGCTAATAGTGATTTACTCCAGTTTTTTTGGAGTCTTATTTCCATATCCGAAATTTCTTGGTGGAAGCGTTCGCCATATTTGTCGTCAACAGACGTTTAAGTTTGAATGCAAGAAGTGTGTTTTTAAAGACATTTTACAAACTTAGTCTATCGTAGCAGTGTAGATGATTTTCCATAAGATCCTTATAGTTTTTTGCCTTATTATTACCAAAAAAGTTTTTGAATACTCCAACAAAAGAAACCTAGACTGAGTTCTCATTAGGTACTTTTGAAAATGTTATAGAAATGTTCATCTTTAAAGAGTTTTCTTGTTTGTGGACCAATGAAAACCGAATCTTTTATGTTAGTGTGAAAATTTTATGCATAAATACAAAAATGATTTTCCAGTCTTAGGCGTTCCGTCCACTGAATCCTGAAATTTGCCAAATCGATTCGTCTGAATTCGGTCGAAAACACGTGACTGGGAGCAAATTCCTCAAACTCGTTTCTTTTTGCATAAATAAGATTTACTCACACTTCACTTCTTCGTCTATATTGCTTGACACGTCGATGAATCAAAGGAGATTGTTCCAAAAAGAAAAATTCTTCATAAGAATCAGAAGAGCCATCATTAACACCATAGATTGCGAAATTGTAAAATAAAGATGTTAGTGCAATAATTTTTTAACTTAATTGTCAGAGCTCATAGTACCAGAATCACAACTTACGATTAACTGATATTCCACCTTCTCCAATATCTTAAAAGTAGAGCTAATCTGGGATTTACATGATCATTTTTGTGGTCAGTAAAGCATAACTCAGTTTATATTTTCACTGTTGAATAATGTACTGTTTATGAGAGGCTTTGGAATCATACAAAAGTTTTATATTAAGAATAATTATCTGAAAACGATTTGTCTTTAGTACAAACAATGCAATAAAGCAATTCAGTAAACTGAACATAAAATGGTATACAGTTTATGATGTAGAAATAAGTACCTTTTGTTTCTATAATAAGCACACGATAATAATTTGGTTTTAAATGTCTATTCAAAGATACTGTCTATATTTATATTATTTTGATATTGTATGAATGAATCAATTTATTAAATCATTGCATGTAGAAATTAATTAAAATTGCAATTCTCCATGTTTACATCCAAAAATCTCATTCGAGTGCGATATAATTTTCAATTAGATTAAACTCTTATTCAAACGATAGAGTTGCGTGTTGCGTGTCTAAACTTTTATTTATGCTGTAAGTAAATATCCACAATAAACACGATTGTCTCGAGGGTGTTTTTTATTGTGTTGATACTTTATCTGAAAATGTGAAAAATTATAAACGACAAACAGTGTGACATTTGGTGAAATATTATTTAGCAAACACTTTAACCCGCAAAATTTTTTATTTTTTAAAACGAATGACGACGTTTCATTTTTTATATGTATGTAACCCTCCTTCATAACCACAGACAATTCATTTTTATATTAAAAGTTTAACAAATAATTCATGTACGTCAGTTATGTGATAACAGTTATATAATGTAAAATTCCTGATGATTCCTCGACTGAGGCGAAGTTTTTAATTATTTAATGATATGTTTTGTAGTAGAAAATGGGAGCAATTAGAGGAGTTTCTTGATACATTTTTGTGACGATTTTTTTTTTGTCACAAAAGCTCTTTTGAAGTTTCATTTTAAAATGTATCTGAATCATTGATTGTTTTCATCCCAACATGAAATAGTGAAAACGTAGAAATCGTTTTGTCTGTCTGTCCGTCTATCTCTGTTATTCTTTGTCTGTCTGTCTCTAGTTCAAAAATATTAACTGTCAGAACTGCCAAATTATCAAATAAGTTAAATTCCAAATGTCAAAAAGGACAAATATTAAGCTCAGTATCAAAAATGTCAAATGATTATTTTTCGGTGATTGTTGGAGTTTCGTATGGTGAATTTTCAAGTTGCTTTTGGTGTAATTTTGACCCTCCCCGGAGAAATCTAATGCTGGAATTAAATTCGTAATCCCCGAAAACTCCTGAGTAACGAATTTGGAGCGCTTCACTTGGACTGTGCCATTTACCCCCCTGACAACCCCATAGAGGGAACCCTGAGCGCCTCCGAGAAAACCTAATGCTAGAATTGAATTCATCATCCCCGAAAACAACTGAGTAACGAGTTTGAAGCGATTTTCATGCCATTTCTCTCCTAATTCACCCCATGCGCACCCCCACAGAACAACCCTCGTGCACCCACAGGAGATTCTAATGTCACAATTAAATTCGACAGCCCCGAAAAACCCTCGATTCCAAGTTTCCAGTCTTTCTTATACTGGTGCAAGTTATAATGGAATTGGAAAATGGATTTTCCGGCCCAGCAGAAAACCGTATCTCGTTATCTGCTGTATCCCCAAATTTCCGTAATTCGGGCGATTGTGATCTAAATGCACTTGAGTCGTTTGGGATGAAAACTTGACTTTTCCCTGTACGGTATTAATAATTTTTAATTTAAACATACCTTGTACAGTTCCTAAACCATCAGAAATTTCTGAATGTGTTCTGTCAATATGACCAGGATATCTTCCTGCAGCATAACCAAATGCATAAGGTTTTGGTGGAGGTTCAGTCTGTATTAAAATCTCTTCACCCAAACTTAATGTAAAAAGTAAACTTGCTATTATCTAAAAAAGTAATTTGATTTTATGCTTATTTTTGTTTATCATGTAGACCTTCAGTGTTAAAATTGTTTTTTTGTTTACTTCCTTTCTGAATCAAAATTTTCGTTTTATTAAAATTTCGTGCAAGAAAAACTACCTTAATTTAAATCTAAATAAGATAACCATGTACAAATCAAATAAATTAAATTCAGGTGAAGGTTGCTTCGTTCGAATGAAAAGTATCAAAATATAAATCCGCCTTGTAAGCATTTAACTTTTTATATATCGGAAATGAAAGTTATAAAACAATATTTTCAGACAGTTACACAACTTTATTAATGTAATAACTTACCAATTTCATGTTTCTTTAGTTGATAGACAAAAAGAAGAACAATAGTTTATTAATTGATGGTTAAGAAAACTTAAAAAAACACACAACTGTTCGATTAGAAGTTAAATCAAGAAATAAGTGAAAGTGAGCAGTACGATTCGAGCACGTCTTATGAAAAATATTTGACCAAATTGTTATTCAATATAAGTCTATAATTTATTCTCATTAATTTATTTGAGAGGATAGAATACATTATGCAAATATAATTGCTAGCGAAAAACTAGTATTTGACTAATTTGATATTTATTTGCATGTATTGCATCAGAAATATTAAGGGCGTGGTAAAGATGATTTTGGCATCAATAATTGACCTTAAGGAAAATAGAAACAGGTTATTCGTTGAAAAATTTACCGTGTTCGTTTTAGGGGTTGCTAAGTGTGTATGTACGTATGTAGCCCGCAAAATTCAAAATTCTTGTTTCTTTATGAACAAACCTCGTAAAGCTATTTTAAGTTTACTGAAGAGTGCCAAAGAAGAATGAATAATATCGAAGAAGACACAATACATTTGGATATTTTTAAATTATTAACCTATTAAAAAAATTTTGACTACTTTTCTCCTTAAGATAAAAAAATTGTTAAATTATATTTATGGTTAACCGCAGAACAGGTATAAATGGCATTATTATTTCGCAATCGAATTTTTTCTAATAAAAGTCGTAAAAAACGGGATCGTTTTAAACACATAAAACTAGAAATTGAGGCGAGATTTGTTGACCACAGAACAACCTTTGATAATAACATTATTCAAATTTCTAAGAACATCATTAGCGTTTTAAATAAAATTTTTGAATTTTTTTTAAAAGGCCATTTTGGTTTTCATGCAAAAAATTGGAGTCAACAAACAAATAAATGTTAACAAAATAAAGAATATTCTATTTCATATTATTGTATCTAATAACCATTTTATGTGGGAAAATGATTTTGAGTGAAAATATGGAAAAAACGAACTATTCTAGACGTGGTATCAAGCTAAATGTATTAGCAGTTAAAGGGAGTTTTTGGATAATTCATTGTCATTGTAAAACTGTTTAGACGTTTTCCAGTAGAGTTTTTGTCAGTCTCTTACAATTTTAGTGAATAAATAAGTGTTTCAATTTGGTGTCAGGTGTAGAATGAAGATACAAGAATGCCTGAATACAGGATAAATGAACTATTGGTGGCTGACCTCAGAAGAGAGCTCGAAGAATTAGAGTTGAGTAGGCTTCGTGAATACTACAATATGGAATACTGACGCTGTGGAGTTCAAAGATCAGGTTAAAAAAGCAATTTATGAACAATTACAACAACTTTCGCAGTTATCACAACGAATGACGAGCCAGCAAGAGGAACAGACGCAACAACTGTCCCAATTGTCCAGAAAGATAAGCCAGTGTGGTGATATGACCCAGCTATCACAACGAATGTCTACCTTACCAGAAAAGTTAACCGGGATTTATTTCTCCTACAAACCGGAAAATAAACGACAATCCTCTGTGTTAGTGTTTCACGAATCAACAAAAATCACGAAAAATCAACAAAAGCGATCTGTTCTCGATCAAAAAAATGATAAACACTTTTGTGTCATATGGCAACAATTGCTTTAGATTGAAAAACGGTTACTTCTGATTGGTACCTATATAAACGTTTGTTTACCGGAAGTTATCGCGAAACTTCGACAAACCAACACACAACGGCGATCATACTACAAGTACTCATACTGCCCAAAAGACAATCGAGTTTTTGAAGGTTCAAAACATTAAATTGTTTAACCATCCACAACTTTTTAACATTCCTGAAGATCAACAATTAAATGCATGGGCAGCGATTTCAGTCGCTAGAAGAAGTCATCGATGCCTTTAAAACAGCGATTTTGCAGGTATTTTTTTTTAAGACTGGAATTGGTTTAAACGCGTATGTCGATTTTTGTGGGACATATTTTGAAAAGAAATAAAGTACTCTAAGTCCATATATAAATAAAAGATAACAAACCAAACTCTAAAAAAAAGAGTAAGAAGTAAGGAATAGTACAATACGAATAGCAAGAGACAAATCGTTAAATGGAAGAAGATCAATAGGACGACTGAGGAAAAGATGGTCAGACAACACTAATTGAGGCTAACAACCAAAGGAAAACTGACATGAACCTATTAATAAAGTGTGTCGTATACAATTTGAACAGTACGATTTTGAACTTTGAACCATAAGTACTACAATAAATAACGATTTATTATTGATTAAAATTGGCTGATATGTAAAAGAGAACATCTAAACTTTCCTGAAGAATAAAAATGTATACCTTTCCAATGTTACGTCTTTGGTATTGAAAGGTGTAGGATAGTAATAAATATCTTTATCGGTTAAGGATTTGACTTCTTGTTGTAAAACTAATGGATTTTTAAGTATAAAATACATCAATCTATAAAATTTTAGACACTCAAAATTCCTTTTATTTAAATCATTCATTTCACGAAGAAACTCATCGGGTTAAAATTCTTCTTAATTGATGGTAAATCTTTTTTTGATTTATTTTATTGTATTTTAACTGTTTTTCTTGTTATCGTTATGGTGTTGTAGTCACTTGAAAAACATTGTTTCCGGCTATACTAAATTTTTTAAGGTACAAATATTTTATGTAGGTGTAGAAAATGTTAAAGAAAAGTAGATTTACAATAAATGATCGAAATATTAATAAATTTAATAAAAAAATGTGATATTTATGGAAACAAGCAATTAATTTTTAATTTATTGATTATAAAGATAAAATGCACGCTTTTCCATTATCTGCTATTAAAAAAGTTGTATATAAATTCAGTAAAGAGATAAATATTTTTCATAAACTAAACCTTCATTAATTCAAATTTTCAAATATCAATAAAACTTTAAATTATTTTCCTCTCGTTACGAATCTGTAAATCTATTAGCAAGCAAGCGAAATATTACGATGTAATATTCTAAAAAATATCTATTTTCAAAACATTATAGATTGTAAATAGTTTAATCATAATTTAGTTTCAAAAGTGACATGATTGTCAAGTGACTGACAGTTAGGGATTGTTGACAATCAATGATAGCTTGTTACATTTGACAATTAGTAATAGCTGAATCAATAGAAAATTGTGTTATTATTATTAAATTTGGTACACACTATAAAATTTATTATTTATAAAATATCAATAATATTGTTGTAGGCGTATTAGAATAAATATACACTTTCATAAAATAATTAAAAAACTATTTCGATTAGCTACGAACGAGTATTTTAAATGAACTTTCAAACTTTTGATTTAAATTTTAGATAAGAAGTAAATTACATTTGCGTTCATTTCAATGTCATTTTCTATCCATATTAGTTAGTACTCGTTTTCTTTTTGTTATCCCACGATTTGCGTGAACTTCAAGCAAGGTTTTCCTTAGCTTTATTATGTTATTCGAATGTTTTAAATAAAAAAAATAAAGTCTGTGCCCATTACAAAAACATTATAAAACATTATTTTATATAATATATTAAAATTATTATTGCCATGCAAGAAAATTACAAAATAAGTACTTACTTTGTATTGATGATGATGTTGTAAATTGTTGAATTAAAAAAAGATAGATCAAAAGTTGTTTATGTATATATAAAAGATAGGTATAATACATTCCAATTTATTTTCTTGACTTAATATCTTTATAAACTGATTAATACTGATATGGTTAGATTTCATAGATTAGGTAGTCAACCCATTCAAAGTTGGCAATAATTTTCATCACAACATCTATTTAAAGTAATATAAATAGTGTTACATTTTTTTAATATCGTATAGAAATTTACCCACGACTCATAAGTAAATTGCGTATTTTTGAAGTAAAACTTCTTTAGCGAGACTAGGAGTAAAAAAGTTATTCTAACGGACGTGACGTCATTCTAATAACAGAAACCGGAAACAAAACCTAATACAAAATACCTGACACGATTCTGCATGGGCGCCGGCAGCAGGGTGCAAGAGGGTGCGCTTGCACCCCCCTGCTATGAAAGAAAATACCTGAATTTACCAGAAAATTATATATTTTTTTAATTTTTTTATTAAATTATTGTTTGAATAAAAACTAAAGGCGTCGCGGTTGCTGTCCAAATCATTCTACATTGTATATATATTAGATCTTAATAGTGTGTAGATGCAGATGCACCTGCCTGAAAATAATCCTGGCGGCGTTCATGCTCATACTATATTAAATAAAATTAAATGTGTAATTGAATGAGTTGACAGCTTGTTATCTTGTCAACCAAAATACATTGCTGGAAAATAGTTTTTTGTGTATAAAGTGTTTGTATTAAATATGAATAAACAAAGTGGATTTATGAATGAAGAAAGTGATAAAAAAATATTGAATAAAAATAGTGAATACCTATACTCTATATGCATACATTTTATTTTTGGTGTGTAATTACACTATTTATACCTATTATTTATACCTAGCTATTTTCGTTTTATAGACCTAAAGAGCTAAAAAGAAAAAGAAATTGTGAACGTCAAAGGGCATATTATAAGCGCCAGAAAGATTTGAAGAAAAATGACAAAAATAAAAAATGACGAGATAGCTATATTCATTATGATTTGATTAAGTAAGTTTATATACATACATACATATTATGATAGTAAATAATTGTTTATAGGGAAGCTTTACGTTAAGTAAAGAAGCATGTTGCACGTTTTTGTTCATAAAATAATAATATTCGAAATGTTTTAACACTTTCTTGTATGTACTTATTTTAGGTTTGGTTAGGTAGCCATAAAGGCCATAAAAGCACTAGTCAGGATGGCTGATCTTTTACCAGCAATAACAGATCCTTCGTAGAACTGAAGAAAACAAACTCAATTTAGGATTTTAAATTTTATGGAATATGCTATAAAATGCTACAAAATGAAATGGTTATCTAACTATCGAAGGCTCTTGTGTTGTGTTGTATTACAATAAGGTAGATACAGCTGCAAAATCACACATTTTAAACGTAATACGTGTATATTTTTAATATTGTTTACCTATTATTGAAGCAAAACTTCTTTAGGCGCGACTAGGGGTAACCCTAACGTTAGATTCTAACGGAAGATTCTGATGGAAGTAACTATGTAATTTCAGCTATGGGAGGAGCTTAAATTTTCGAAATTTATTTATGAAATTTTCAAACGGTTTCAAATACATTAATGGTATTTAGAGAGTAAAATCTATGTTTCACATTTTAGTTATCATAAACCTATTATTTCATATATAAAAAAATAATGATAACTTTCAAATTCCTATTTCTAATGAATAATATAAATATAACATCTCATTTTTTTTGTAAAGTATATAGGCAATAAATATGATTGAATTGTAATTAAATATTTATTTTCCGATACGTACGTCAACAAGTTTTACGTCAATCGCGCGTAAAGGTTACACGTACACTCTTTTTTTAACCTATATCTCTGTCAGCAAGTGTCAAATTATTGAGTAGTTGTGTTATATTTTCATTTACTCCACTAGTGGAGTAAGTAAATAGAAACCTGTATTATGCACTGAATTAATGTTTGACATTGATTAGATAACTGAACCAGTACAGATTAGACAACTGCGAAATCGAATATTTTTGACAACTTATGCCAAAACTGAGATTTTATGTTTGTTATTTTTTGGTTTATACAAAACCATTTGGTAAGTCGTAGGTAAAGCATAGTACTTCACTCGCAAGCTCGCTCATGAGCCAAACACACTCGCTGTAATATACAATTTACTCCACTCGTAAAGTAATATACTATTAAAGATATTCACAAATATAATGTTTCATTATAGAAGGATACCTGTAAAACTAAATACTCTATTTGTAAGTTGGCAAATATTATCAAGGGTAATATAACAAGACCTTGATTATAGTCGGCTATTTTTGTGGTATCTAGATTTCGAGAATATTTTAGTATCAATTTGTTGAGACATAACTTGACATTAATAATCTGATTAAAGCCCGAAAGCTTTAGCTCGAGGGCTTAAATCTTTGATTATTAATGTCAAATTATGTCGAATCAAATTGTAAAATGTTCGAGAAATTTAGCAACAAAAATAGCAAACTATTAATCAAGGTTGTGTTATATTTAGGAAGATTATTTCCTGAGAACAGCTTTTTCGATGGCATTAGAATCTAATGTACCAAATCTTTCCATTGTGGAAAATTATAACAATAATTAATAATGTTGTTGTTAAACTGACAAATATTTGACGTGGCTATTTCTCTAGTGCAATAGTCGCTGATATTTGATTCTGATTGGTCCAATTTCAAAAAATTATGATATTCTATTGGTTAATTTGAATCGAAGGAAATAATCAGTTTTAATCCATTTAAGAGGATATTTTTAGTCAAAAAATAATTTGGAATGTTTGTAAGGGTGTATAAAAAACCAGCAATATCATTTGTTTATATATTACAGTTATATAATACAAGTTAATCTTTTATTATTGCGACTTTTAAAAAGATAAAAACTGTCTATATACAATTGAAATAGTTTTAAAAATCGCCATACTTTCTCATATATTTAAAAACAACATTTTTTTTCTTGCAAGACATCAAAAAAGAAAAAACATTCTTTTTATTCGTTCTATACTACACAAATAGAGCTTTCAGAGAAAATACTGGCAAAAAAAACTTTGAGAAGCTATTTTTTTTTATAAGTACGTTGCGTAGGAACAAACAATTATGAATAGTAAGTATATTAAAATAAAACAAACAAATAACAAAACAGAGGGAATGTTAAAAAAAAATCAAAAAATTAGATAGAAATAATAATAATTCTCGAATTATTATTTTTCCTTTAAATAAAAAAACTGAAATTTAAATAATCAAACAGTAAATTCGTTGTAAACGAAAAATAAACGTACTTATTTTACGTTAATATAATAAATACTGTAAAAAGAATAATACTGTAAAAAATATACAAAAATAAAGTCCATAATCTATTAACCCAGTATAGTATATAGAAAATGGCAAGTGAGTTTATTATTGGCAAATATATTCATACATATATACAAAAAAC
Organism: Altica lythri; assembly: GCA_964028335.1. Taxonomy (NCBI): domain Eukaryota; kingdom Metazoa; phylum Arthropoda; class Insecta; order Coleoptera; family Chrysomelidae; genus Altica; species Altica lythri. The sequence goes on along the minus strand of CAXIIO010001315.1, from coordinate 107,456 downwards.
ATCTACAAATTTTGTCATTTCTTAATTTTGCTACGATCAAATTTCATTTATAAATTGCCCCTCAAAATTAGCGCATCAATTCAAAATTCAATTAACTTTGATTATCAATATCTTCCCATCCACTGTTAGGATTTCATTTTTTTTTTAATTGTAACTTTGTTATTGAGAGAAGAATGCAAAAAAAGCATTGTGTGGTTTTATGAAACCACGGTAAAAGTGAAAATCGAAATCAAAATCAAAATCGAAATTAAAATCGAAATCGAAATCAAAATCGAAATTGAAATTCAAATTCAAATTCAAATTGAAATCTAAATCAAAATCGAAATCAAAAGGTGTGTGTGCGATTCACACACGATAGAAGTGAAAACTTCAGTAAATCGACAAAAGAATGAAATGAATATATATAACAAGGGTAGGATAATTACAAAGTTTATTTGTTTAAAAATGAAAGTGTTTTGATTAATTTTAAAAGATTTTATTTAATATATGTTACAAATTTATTGCTCAAGTTCCATATTTTCAGTTTCAAAAATTATTATTTACGACTGTAATATTTTTAAAACGTTACATGTCGTAAATACTTGCGCAGTCAAAGTTCGTTTTAATACGAATAGGTAAAATATAACCGTCGACGTTACATGTCGTAGATACTTACGCAGTCGAAGTTCGTATTAATACTAATAGTAGGATTGTTTTCATTAGCAGATGTGCTCACTCCCGTACATTTTTGTATTAAACTATGAGCGCCGCCTACTTTATACTTTATACCTACTCGTTCGACCGACATGCGACATGCAACATGCACTTAAAACGATCTAATAAAAGTTTCACTTTAAAAATTAAATCCACATTTAAAAAACAACATTAAAATCCTACCAGTGGTTGGTAAAATATTGGTAGTCAAAGTTTAATGAATTTTTAAGAAATGTGCTAATTTTGTTTTCAGCTGCTTCGAATTATGATACGAGTACGTTTTTATAATTAATTTGTTGTAAAAGATTAGAAAATTGTTTCGTAGCAAAATTGGCCCAAATATTGTTCATTCTAAAAGGACACCCCCTTAACATTTAAGGACGGTTATAAATCTATTAATTTAAATTTTGTTTATTTTAGCCCGATTTAGTTTAATAGTAATAATAATAAATATTTAAAATTTTTCAGTCATTTTTTTGATCTATAAATAAAAGCATTTTACAGGGTACTACTAACAAAGTAGGAGAGAAAAACAGATTCATTCCTCTACAATAACAATTAGAGAGCTTAGTTTAGCTGCCTTTTTTTTCTTCTTTAAATACGAACAACCCTGTATTGTACAAATAATGTATAAAATTATATAAAAAATTAAAATTATAGTTCTTAATTATTATTTACAGAATTTGCAATATACATGTTTCACTACTTGTTTTTTTTTTTAATTAAAGTATATTTTTTCATATTATATTTACGATACACTATCTTCTAACAATAAGTGTAATCTTTAATAATTCATATTTTAACACTGAAAAATGCAAGAGTATTCATTCAGTATATATCACCTTTAAAATAATTCGAAATTAAACATTGACAATGCCTATATTCTCATCTCAAGTCATTTAAACAAAATAAACATAACAAAGAGAATTTTTTTAAGTATTATTACAGCAAATTGTAACATTGTCGTATTTAATAAAGCGTGTTATCAATAGATATCAAAAAAATAATAAAATTATTCTAACGCTTTACAAGCTTTGAAAAACATTTTCAAAGACAATGACCATTCAATATCCGTTGGGGCATGTAGCCCAGGAAGTAGTTGTTTCTTCTTAGTTAAACGGTCATTGTCTTTGAAAATGTTTTTTAAAGCTTGTACAGCGTTAGAATAATTTTATTATTTCTTTGATATCTATTGAGAATTTTTTAAGTAAAAATTATTAAAATTTGGTACGCCTATGGATATTTAAAAAAATATTTACCACATGGTAAATCATCTTTATGCAAAATAAGATTGAAAAAATCACTTAAAAACACGTCCTCACAAAAATATTACACATACTGTTATTTTTTAAAATTAGTTCCCATCTTTATTATATAAAAATTTACACGTAACAGTATAGGAACGCTTAATAGAGGTGGGAATTTATTTCAAGTAACTGTTCTCTTTTAAATTATATAATTTCTCTTCGTTATGAAATATTTAGTTTAGATTTAAATATTTCAAGAATACAAGAAGTACATTTTCTGGTTATTTAATAACTTGTGGTGTAAATTTGAGTTTAAATAACAAAAGAGTTACAAATTTTTCCTCTTGTATCGTTGAAATATTATAATATTTATAATTCACAATTTTTGGCTGTTATATAATAAATATCTAAAAAATTTTACGTCAAATATGTAAAATTTTATTTTCCACCAAAGAGCTAAGAAAAGAAACACACAGAAAACGATATATTCGTCTAAAACGTGTTGGAGCTATTTTATATGTATTTTAAACCGCTAAGTACAGGTTAGTTTATAAAAAAATAAATATAAATAACCGATTTTTACCAAACATCCTGTACTTAATTAGCTGTCTTTTACAAAAATACCTCACCTTCTGTGCGTTTCTGCTTAGCTCTAACGTAAAGTTACGCATCACTATAGTGATTCTGATCACTAATCTGGCGTTTAATTTTTTTCGGTTTATCTAATTCTTCTTGCATATGCCTAAATCGTACAAATCCTTGTTCATCTACAAGCATCGAATCTTGCATTTGATGCCTGTCATTATTGGGCAAAGTTTGCACTCCTAAATGCGGTCTTGGATGGTTTTTTCTCGCTCGACCAGTAGATCTTCTACCAGATGTATTCGAACTATTTCGGGAGCGCCTATCAAAATCTGAACGTTCAAATTCATGTCTTGTTCTCTCGTATTGATGCTGCGAATTATCTATTGGTTCACTGTAAATATTTCTCTCAGAATTATTTCCACCAACGAACATATCATGTTGATAATCTTCATTATTATATTCCATATCATATTTGGGTTTAGCGTAGTATTTAGCGGAATCGTATGTTTTTCTACCACCAGAAGTCCTTTCGGTACGTAATGAATTTTGTATAATTCCTCTTTCGAAGTTACCGGAACTCGGTGGTTCCATTTGACGTGAATCAAATCTATCAGAACCCCATTTCGGTCGTTCAAATCGATCAAAATTACTACCACGATCGCTATCACTTTGGTACCGTTCTAAAGTCGATTTTTTATCAAAAGAATCGTTTTGGAAAGCATTTTTTAGTAAATTAGGTCGTTCAACCGGTTCTGTTGGAATGTTATCCATAATCATTTCTTGTCGGCTGTAGTTTAGAGCGTTAGGATTAGTATTGCAATTATTTGGATAGATATTATCAGTACTGGAATCACTAGTGGTACAAGGGAATAATGGGAATCCTCCTGCTGATTGTTTTTCGCGTTGAGACATTTTTAAACTCACAACAATAGCTAGAAGGGTTATAATAGATATTTCAATGAATCTGACTGATAATTCAAAACTCCATAATATCCAATGATGTTTAATTTCTTTATTAAAACGATCAACTTTAATAAAGAATAACGCGTATACTTGTACCAATCCTAAAAGTATAAATAATAGAGCTACAGCTATAGTTATATGACTAGCATATGAGATGTTTTGGGTACACATTTCCGATAAATTCTGACTCTTTTTAGCTAAAACATTTTTGATTATTTTGTAAAGATACAAATAGCTAAAACCTAATGCCCAAGCTAAAAGGACAAAAACAGGTTTGCATATAGTTAGACTTGCTTTTTCGTAATGACCTAATGTTTCAACAATACTTAAACAGAAACATAATACAATATGTAATAAAGCAAAAACAACTAAAAATACAGGACGAGTTTTTACTTCGAGATGAGTTAAAGTTCTTTTTAATAAAAATAGAATTAAAACAGCAAAAGTGGTAGCTAAAAGACTTAGAGGAAAATTGTGTAAGAAATCGTATAAGAATATATTAAAAGAGTTATATAAATTATATGGATCGTAAATGAGGTAGAATATACGTAAAACACATATTACTGTAAGCATTAGATGTATGGTAAGGAAATAACTTTTTGAAAACATATGTGGATCATTTTCATAACGTATTAATTTATATATTGAAAATATTGCTAATAATATATATCCAAAAACTACTAAATAAACATGTACATTCCAACATATTAACCAAATTTCATCAGATTTAGCTATAGTAACATTCATATTACTATGAATTTCCTTTTCTTTAACATTCGGTAAATTCAAAACATCAGAAATCTGAGTAGTTACATCTTCGTTATTTTTCTTTTCAGATATACTATTATCTTTTTTTATTGTAACACTTTCCGATCGATCTGGTGGTCCTGATTCCTGACTAAAATCCTTTTTTGTACTTATATCATCATTTCTTATTACTGGATCTTCTACTTTAGGTTTAATCACTTCACTACTAGTATCCTCCACAATCGGTGGTTCTGCTCTGGTTTTGGTAATTTTCGGTTCGAAATTTTGTATATTAGGAGTCGCTGTTACCGTTCGTAATAAAATATCAGAAATATCCTCGTGTCTACCATTCGAACCACTGAGTATTCTGGTAATCGCTGGTATAGCAGGAATTTTTTCATATTCGAAATTACTTTCGTTTACATTCCGATTTAATCCGTGAAATTCACCGATTCTTACGGTTTGTGAGGGAGTATTTAGCGATTTCTTTTTCTCGTTTTTATCTTGAGAGTTAGGTCTGTGTTGTGGTTGTTGTTGTTGCTCTGTAGGCCTTTCAGGTACTCGCTCGATATTAACTTTAGGCAAATCTGGTCTAAATGGTATTCTATCTTTAGTAGGCATTAAACTAGGCGGTGGAATAGGCCTACGATTAACAAAACTATCTGAATTTGTACCACGTAGAGTTGGTTTATCAGCAAAAGGATTTTGGTATTCAGGAGGTAGAGGTGGTGTAAAGAATGCTCTACTCGGTGGTACATAACTAGGTGGTTCTTTTCCATACATAGATTTAGTTGGTCTAACATTTCGTAGAAGATTATAAGAAGTGGTTGTTTTGTATACATTTTCCGTTACTTGTTCAGGACTATTAACATTAAAATCCGGTTTTAGTCGGTCGTTATTATACCTATTCGGATTGTTATAATGTTTATTATTATTATTTTTAAGTATATCCGCTGCAGGTGCTGATGTAGGTAATGCATGATCTTTTTCAAGATCAGCTCCATATCCATTATCCAAATCTCTTCTATTATTTTCACTTTCAAAATCTGGTTGCTCGAAATCGACAATATCTCGTACAGGATCGGAATTTTTTAAATCCACCCTTAACCATTCATCATTACCGTTAGTGTACCGATACGTCGTCAATAAAGGTGTAGCTAAAGTTGTAACCGGATATATATTATCAGGTATAGATCGTTTTGTAGTGCTACCATAAGCTACCTTGTTAAAAACCGCCGCTATATCATCTAAATTGATTTTATTCAAGATTTCTTCTTTTTTATCGAACTCATCCGCGAAGCAATCCACGTTCACAATCAACGTCAATAACATGGCTACAAGCAAAAATCGATTTGAGTGTGAGTTCCTTTTCACAATTGACCATTGACTTTTATATAGGCACATAAATATTTTCCATAGACTTAATATTAAAAAATAACTAAAAAATCGCGTAGTACAGTCTTTTTCACAATATAAACAATCACAGATAACATAGTTGCCTTTCGAGGCATTACAATTCTCCAACTTACCACCGGTCAGAGAAAGTCTATGGCCACAACATCGAATACACCGATCTTGTTTCGTGGGTATTCGTAGCCGTAATCGGTCTTCGGTACTGCTCGGAGCAGTACAACTTAAACTAACATCCATATTCGGAACTGAATCGGTGAACAAAACTAAATCAATCAGTCTTCTGTCACCGATTTCGATCACATTGCGCACAAAGCTCGAGATCATTTCGAAGTCATTCTGATGATGGAGTGGTTATGTAGGAACGTCGGCTTTTCGAGATGATGAATATCGGAACCTGTAACAATAAAAATACGATTTTAATTTACTAAAATTAAATAAATTCTTAATAAAATTGTAATTTTTTAGCATGTTAATAAATTTTTATAATGCGCACGTTGTAGCGATAAAATACCCTTTGCTAGCTCCAGAGGGTTCTGCTGAAATTTTGCTTAGTTTTTTCCCCAATCAAGATATTTAATAGGGCGCCAGTACTGACATACAAATAAAATAATAGATCAGTTTCAAGTGATTTATTCAATAAAAATTGGTTAATTACTTGACAGTTAATAAAAAAAATTAATTTAATCTCTTATCTTATTTTTGTTGAAGGCTTGAAAACGGTGTTTCATTAAGCAATAGTTGTGAAGTTTGATTTCCACTAAGACTTCTAAACAACAGCGGGCGATATGGAATTTCCCTTCGGTATTTCCTGTCCGGAAAATCTGAACTGCAACGGACTTTCTGATGATAACTCTTGACGAATTCAAAATGTTGATTTTGATAAACCAAATATTAGGGCCCTTCTTTCAGGTGGCAATAACCCAGAGACAGAAGGGCAAAGTTGGTCAGAAAACTTGAATTAAAACAATTCAACGTTCAAATGAACAGAATAAAATCGCAAATTGATTGCAGTCTCCCACTCGTTACCACGCCAAAACAATAAATAATTTAAAAATATTTATAGTCCAGGAGAACTGATCGAAATAAACGATGCAATCGTTACAACGTAAACCGTCCCATTTTTTTGCGACTTTAGATATCCAGATATATCAAGTGCGAATAGACTGAATTTTAAATTGGGTACCAGTTCAGATCCCGGAGAAACATTCCAAAGATTTGCTGCTGAAACAGAATTCACCACAAAAATTAAGTTTTTGAATAAAATTATGTTTTTTTATGACACCTACTCATTTCTTATTTATCTAACTAGAAACACCAACTTCCTGGAATTCGCAGAGACTATTAGGAAAAGAAGACTCTATAGTCCAAAATCCCGATATAGGACGACCTTCACCGAGCTGGTTAATGGACCAAACATATTTTTTATGTAATTTAATATATCAAAAAATATATTGCATATGAGTTGCCTATTGAATTTCAGTCAAGGATATTTTTAATTAATTTTTAAAAAAAATTTGTGCGACTGAGAGGTCCCTACCTACCGTCCCATGCGATAGAAGAGGACACAACATAACAGCGTTTGAATTCCGGCCTTTTAAAGAGAGAGAGTTCTCTGCTCTCTGGTCTTGAAAAAAAGAAGGATAGCGATAGACGCGTACAGTATATATCAGTATATATCTATAGATACATTAATTATATAGAGCAAATTGCTTTAATTTATTTCAGATAATATTTTTAAATAGGAAAAAAAAAGAAATAAAATTTGTAAGATAAGAATTATATATGTATTGCTATAACCTTCTTATTAAATAAAGATTTATATATACTATAATGTAACAAAATATATACACATATATATTTAATTGATTGAAAAAAAATTAAAAACCAATCCTTTATTTTAATATGAAACTACTCCAAAATAATGCTCAGAATGTACGCGTCTATCGCTATCCTTCTTGTCTTCAAGAGCAGAGAGCTCTCTCTCTCTTTAAAAGGCCGGGATACAAACGCTGTTATGTTGTGTCCTCTTCTATGGCATGGGACGGTAGGTAGGTACCTCTCAGTCGCACAAAAAATTTTTAAAAATTAATTAAAAATATCCTTGACTGAAATTCGATAGGCAACTCATATGCAATATATTTTTTGATATAATAAATTACATAAAAAATATGTTTGGTCCATTAACCAGCTCGGTGAAGGTCGTCCTATATCGGGATCTTAGACTACTAGAGTCCGCACTTACAAGAATGGACGGATCTAGATTTTTCACTAGACATATAATATATATAAACAGATCCAGGAGTCAAGTATGAAATTTTTGCATATAAACTACTGTTATAGTCTAATTGTTTAAAATAAATTAATTAAGTGTTGTGATTAGTGTTATTGTAAAATACGTTACAATATTTAATTTAGATATTTTTGTATTGTTCTGTTATTTTACTATTTATTAAATTTTTTTTTGTAAATTTTACATAATTGAATTGTGAATCAAATTCCATTAAAAAGTGTACAAATTACATTAACAGTTAGTTAATCTTGGTTAATTATAAGACAAACTTAAAAATAACAATAAAGTAATCTGGTATTCCTTCGAAATCCGGAAACTGTAAAAATAATAAACATTCAAAAATTACACAGCTGGTAAATGATACAGATATTTACACAAAAAGATACAAAGAAAAACTAATATTAAATCCTTTTAAACATTGTTAATACTACAACTGTCGACATAGTGATTTATTTTTTTAGTTAATTGCCATTAAATAAATAGTTATTTGTGACACAAGGACAGAAAATGACATTTTGCATGAGCGAGTAAAGTTGTGTAGCCGAGGTGCGTAGCACCGAGGCGAAACAATACGAGCACTTGCAAAATATTTTCCGGACGTGTAACACACACTATTTTTTGGTCCGACTAATTTTTAATATTTTCAAAAGTTCTGTTATGTTCAACAGTTGACCGTTTGTGCTGCCTATACTAAGACCAGTGACTAGAAGACAGCCATCAGCTGGTATGACGTGATGTTAATATTATAGTATTTATATTTGTATAATTACTTGTTTGATTATACGTGTTTAGTAGTTATTAGTGTTTTAATTAACATATGTTGCAAACACAACAAGTTCAAAAACTTTTTACTTTGTGACATACAAGATTAGATGTTTATACAAAGATGAGACTGAACTATTTTCATAAATTGACATAAATGTCAAATTTTATAATACAAGTTGTGAGAGAAATTAAATGTAAATTAGAATCCTGCTTATCTTTAGAAAAAGTTATAGGTAAGTTTAGTATATTATACGCTGTTTTTAAATAAATTTAATTAAAATTTGTATTATTCATTATGTATTTTTGATGACTTAATATTTAAACTCATAGCGCCATCTCTTTAAATAATCTAAAAGCAACTTTGCCGGCCTAGGCCGGAAAATGCCATTTTCCGGACGATTTTGAAGTAATTAATAGTATTGTTTCTGGACGGAGGACCAAAAATAATATTTTGTTATTTTTTTTAACTCAATATAACAATTTTTCCAGATTTGCGTCATTTTTTAAATCATAAAAATTTCTTGTGTCAACAGGTCTGTTCAGATTTTCTTGAAAGGTTAAAAGAATATCTCAGACTGATGAAAAACATTATTATTTGCGACGAAACATTGATTTTTCAGTACTTTGTTGAAATAAAGCAGCAATCGATGCATTGAAAGACGCCAGAACGTCCATAACCAAAAAAGAAAAAATGTTAATTTTTGAAGTTATCCTTCTATTTATGCACTGGATTTGTGTGGGGTTAAATGGCAAAAATCATTACATATGTAATGGTGTGAGTAAGAGAGAGACAGAAACACATATAAGGTATCAGTACATTGAAAAGACATAGATATACAAAAAACAATCTGAGCTAATGTTTTGGAATATCATAGTGACGTATTACATTGTGTTTGACAGATTACTTTATAATTCTGTTCCGTAAGTAAACATATAAAGTTTAGTATTTTGTATTAATAATATTAATCATAATATTCAGTAATGAGTATTGTATTGTAGTCCATCCGTCACATGGTTGCATTATATTTTGCACTATGGGGTTTTGTAAACACTTTTTTTGTACATTGATCGTTTTACTGTTTAGTTTTCGTGTTTAAAGTAAGGACACACATCAACTGGTCTTATTTTTCTAAGTATTTATTTAATTGAATACAGTTAATTTAAACAAAAATATTTCTACTTGCCTGTGTTTGTAGTTATCAAGTTTTATTAGTTAACAGTGATGCCATTGATATATATTTGATGGCGCCGAGTGATGATGATATAAATGTGAAAATTATATGCGCGAGTTGTAAACGATCTCTAAAAGGCGAATTAAAATCAAATGTGAAAAACAGTATCATCCTGCTTGCCTAGTTCGTCTAAGAGGCGCAAAAGTGATTGGTCAAAATTTAATCATCTGTCCATCATGTGCTGAAACTGAAAATGATGGCGACCATGCGTCATAATATAAAATACAGTGCTATTTGTTTGTTCGAGCACTTTCTTTTAACAGAAGAGGTTCAGCATCTAAGTGTCTTTGGTTATGACCCGAGCTCTTATTTTTGTCGTGTACAGAATAAACATGGTGGACCTATGATTTTGGCAAAACATGGTATGGAGGTAAATCCTTTAACAATGATCGAAAACTTATCAGTTGAAGGATGAAACACCTGGTACTTAAGACGGACCTCGTCTCCAGGAAATGTTATGCAAATTTGATACAAAATCAGTGTGTACTCGGTACTAGGAGGTTTTTAAGGTCGCTGAACATGAATATCATATAATGATTTTGCTAAATCATTCGCATAAAAATTTATGAATCCAGGCGCGTGCATAGAAGTATAACTTCTGCCGGCAGTCCCACTGACTGCCACACCTTTTTTTTTCGATATTAATGGTATCGTTATGACTGAATGGGCGAGAACGAGTTTGTAAAAAACCATCCGAGTTGTGGAAGAACATTTTGTGGATTTTGCTTGCCCATAACGTGAAACAGTACTTGGTCAATAAACGCACTCCAGTGATCGATCATGTTACTCGCCAGATTTGGCACCGTGTGACTGTTTTTTGTTTCCGAAGATAAAATCTACTTTGAAAGGGAGCCGATTTGAATCGATGGAAGCGATAAAGCAAAAAACGGCAGAGCTCCTAAATGCTCTAACCAAAGAAGACTTCGAGTCCTGTTTTGATCAATGGAAAAAACGTATAAAAAGGTGTGTAGCTAAGGGAGAATAATATTTACAATAAAACCCTTTTTCGTAATCAGTTTGGTTTATTAAATAGCCAAACCTCGTACAGTTTCTTACGGTCTGTTTTTTTTTTTGTAACAACACCCACATTTGTCTTAATTATATTTATAAAAAGAAATTTCCGCTTCATGTAGTTGGGATTTTTTTAGTTGAAAAAACACATGGGTTATTAAATTATCATTATTATTGTCTTGTTCTGGTATAACGCAGGAAATACCAAGGATTGTTATTTAAACTTTAGAAATAAAAGTAAATAATTAATGGTTGGTTAAAGTTCGACAGTTTGGGAATAAAATGACACAGTTTAAAATTTATTACTGAAAGAGATTTTAAGTTTTGAATGGATCTAACGAAGATTATGGTATTATAACAATTTTAGTTAGTATGAAGGATTTATATGATTATAAAAAATACAATTTCCTATTGAATATTATTTGAATGTTGAATAAATTCTACATAAAGGAAGTTCCTATTTCCTGTTTATATCGTCATTTCTAATAGAGTTCAATCTGATATTGAATTTTCTCAATTAACTTTATACCTATTTAGTATTCCTTATCAGCAGCTTTCCAATGGACGAACATTGCTTAATATAAACTTTGCATAGAAATTTATAGGATTGTATGTATTCAAAAACATTTTCGTGTGATAGTAAACTAATTAGTTTGGAAGGTATTTCTGAAATTTACAAAGTATACAAACGAAAAATGGCATTAAGGAAAAATTGAAAAATTCGCTTATGGCAGGACAACCTGGAATGCGATTTTCTTGTTTGTATACTTTTTTTCTCTATTTTTATTTTTTTGTTATTACAAATATTAAAAAAAAATAGCATTTAAACAAATCAAGTTCTCGATTTTACAATTTTCTAATCAAACTGACACATACAGTATTATTTTTTTTTATTTTCATAACTTTCTTGTATAATTAATATTAGCAAAGATTTATCTATGTAAAGAATTTGAATTTTTAAAGTGTTTTTCTTATCATTAACAGTAAATAAATAAATAACGGATCGTAGTTTAAAAGGAATTATTTATTGATTAATTAGTTAGTATGTGTGGTGTGTTAGTTGTTTATTTTCTATTTGTTAATTATTTGGACCTCCCGTGCCCAGTTTAAGAAAATTACTGACCCGGCACTAATGAATACCAATAAATAATAATATACAAGATTAGTGAATTTAATAAACCTTTTATCAGTATTTATTGGAAAAAATGAACAATTAAATTTAGTTGTTAAATAATTTTTTGATTTAAAAATTGTTTAAAATTTAAATCACAAATATTAAAAAAATGAAAAAAAAGGGTGTGGCAGTCAGTGGGACTGCCGGCAGAAGTTATACTTCTATGCACTGTTAACTAATAAAACTTAATAACTACAAACATAGGCAAGTAGAAATAATTTTTTTTTAATTAACTGTATTCAATTAAATAAATACTTAGAAAAATAAGACCAGTTGATGTGTGTCCTTACTTTAAACACGAAAACCAAACAGTAAAACGATCAATGTACAAAAAAAGTGTTTACAAAACCCGATTTGCTTACCGTGGGCTATTACAGATTTTAAAACACTAGAAAACAATGCCAAACATTTTCTAACAACATAAAGGTACACACTTTTACAAAATTTTAACGCATTTTGACCTGCACTTTTCAGTAACTTTGCAGGAACAAGTTGTAATTCACACGCATGTCTTCGACTCAAAAGCATAGTGAAGGATATTATGCAACCATGTGACGGTATTTTAGACTACAATACAATACTCATTACTGAATATTATTATTAATATAAAATACTAAACTTACTATGTATACTTACTGGACAGAATTATAAAATAATATGTCAAACATAATGCGATACGTCAATGTAATACAATAACAATAGCTCAGACTGTTTGTTGTATATCTATCTCTTTTCAATGCAATGAATGTTTAAACGGTATTCAAAGGACTTATAGATATAGCTAATAACATGTAGTCAATATTTCATCTTTGTTTTTACCGAACAATATACTTTATATGTGATTCTGTCTCTCTCTTACTCACACCATTACATATGTAATGATTTTTCCTATTTAGCTACACACTAATTCATTCCACAGAGTGTCCGAATAGAAGTATAACTTCAAAAAAACGATTAGCTCTCTTAACACTTCATCATTTTCGTATTGAAAATTTTCTATTAAAATATTTTAATAGAAGCAAATATAATAAAGTTTGGTTAATGTATTTCATTATTCATCTAAAGTAAACTGTCTATTAAAGGGAAAACATTCAGTATGGGTGTTGTTTTCGTATCGTTTTCATGAAAGTGTTTACAAACAGCCTAATCCTATTCCGGAATCAGTTATTAATCACGGCAATTTCTGTTGTGCTCTGTGCTTACGCTAACGTCAGTGGAATCAAACAGGAGTGCGGGGTTTGGGAATAGAAAAAGGTTGCCATGTGCCAACAGACGAAGATTAAAAGATTTTCTTATACACTACTTAACAATTTCAAATGCGAGGCATAAGCATCTACTTACAAATATCTCGACAAAACGCCAGGTGAAAAGAGAATAAAGAAAGTACGAACTGAACACAGGAACGGTTCTAATTTTTAATCTCTATAAATATTTTTTTACCTGCTTAATAAATATGGAAAAATCGTAAAATTTATGAAAACGAAAGAAAAATCTTGAAAAACTATAAAAATTGGATAATTATTAGAAACTTATAGCGAAAAAATAATTAAAAAACTTTATACTGTGGAGCAAATAGTAAATCTAAACCATTTTCAAGTCCATTTGAACAAACACAAAAAACTTCATCAAAATCTCTTCAGCTGTGTAGGAGGATTTCAGTAAATTATTGATATGAATTTTCCTTAGGGGAAGACTCTTTCGGTGACTCTATGGGAATGTGAATCTTCTTTCTCAGATAACAGTTGTGTGTATACTCTTTCCAATCTAAATGTGAAATTTTTTGCTCTTTCTCGGAATTTGAGTGCCTTTGATAGTAATGCCGACCATTGGCGTGGAATTAAAAAAAAGGGTTTTTATTAATTTTTGTTTTAAATTTCGAAAGAAAAACGGTTTTTGTATATTTGTAAATTTTGTATCAATTTAAAAATTGTCAAATAACAAATTAATTCTTTCAAATTAAAACTTTTAAACTTTAGTTATTAATAAGAACATTTGACTCATTATTCAAATAGTACATAACTCATAATATTTTTTATAACAATTGTCTACAAATATAATAATAAAAATAATTTTGTCAGACAATCTTAAAAGATTGTCTGTCCAGCAAGGACCACGAGGAGGTATGAGCCTTCCTTGCCTGGAAAGGAAAGGGTTGGGTATGTTAGTAAGAATATAGAATTAGTTTGTTTTTGAAAACAAGTTTTCAAGATACATCACGATAGTTGTAAAGAAAATTGGTTAGAATGACTAACAAGAATTGTTAGAGTCTTCTGAAGTAGAATCGTTCCCAGGTTGAATAATTAATTGTGCTATTGGCGGTAAAACAGGATATTCCTTTTCTATTTTTAGAACATATGCTTCGCAATTTTTTCTTTCATACATCGCTATTAATGCCACTAATTACCTCTCGAATATTATCAAGAAACAACTGCGCTTAAAGTTGGTGACTGATTATATTTTCGTAAACGTTTCTTTACAGTACTCCAAATCATTTCGATTGGATTAAAAATACACTAGTATGGAGGTACCTAAACGCAAAAGGGTATGACCCTGCTGTAAATGGTGTCAATGACGTATTCATTTTTAAAATTCTGACTTTTCATCATTCTTATTACTTCCTTCTTTACTGGAAACTTTTTAGGAACATTGATATTTTTGATTGCCATTTATCTTAAAATTTTATTCTTTTTTGTGTTATTATTAGGTATTTTGTTTAATATGCGGAAATGATACGACGCATTGTCCATAACAATTACTAAATTGTAAGAAAACCCAATAGATAGTGTTGAATTTCGATTCATAAATAAATAAATAAACGAAAAACTAAAAGATAGTAGAAAATTAAAAACAGAAAAAATGCGAAAAAAATAAAGTCTAAAAAAAATACCTTTCTAAATCAAATAATATAACGCCACCGTAAGGTGGCGCAGTTATTATCTTGTATATTTAAACGAGAAATTCTTACTATATTAAGTACTATCAAGCCAACCGTAATATATAATATATCTAATATAAAAAATCAATAAAAATCACTAACGCTACTGTGTACTGTAATGGGGAACAAGACTATGCGCGCTATGTAACGCACGCATTTTCCTCTTTGATGTTTCGTTTGATCTAGCACCGCGCTTAGTAAGAGCCGTCGGCATTACTTTGCATTAATATCAAAGGGGTACGAACCGACTTTAAAATGGCAAACTATATACACAATGTTGCCATTACATAAAAAGTCTTTAAGTATAAGTAATATATACAAAATTGATATCATTAGAAGTAAAAACTGTTTAAATATGAAGAACCTAGTTAATTAATTTAGGTATATATTTTGTAAGAATATTTTTATACTATCATTCTAAGATTCATTGACGAACAATTGAATAGTAAAGTAGAGAGAAAATTTTCAAAATATATAAACTTAGGAATATTCAGAAATATATCTGGCAACCTAGATTTGAAAGTCGGATCCTTTGTTGAGGTTAGAAGGCATGGTTGTCTTTTCACATTAATATTAGTTAAACTATAATAACAACCGATTTCTTTAAATGCAGAATCCACACCTCAAATATTTTCTAGATTGCAAGGTGTCCCAAAAAAGAAAAGATATTTTTTTTTAATAAAAACCGGTCCTGGTTAAATTGTAATCGTGCTAGAAACAGAAACAGCGAAAGAGGCATTCATGCTTAGAACAGCTCAATATACCTGTACCTGGATATTATTGGGTTTCTTGGTATTTTATGTTTACTAAGGATTTTATAGTCGTGCCGGGACCCTTATAACCACCAACGAGGTTTAAGTTGCTCCGAACATCATATTGATTATGTTTTCTCTTCTTTATTTATCTGTTCGTCGCGTCATTAGATGAACATTTTGTTATTATCGTTCTTTTGGCACGCACTACCGATCAAATAAAATCAAAACGGTGAATTATATCGCTAACAAAAATTTATCGATATATTCACAAAGGTTATCTCTTATGCTTCGACTACCGTTCCGTTTTGGATGCGGCATGTAAACGAAAAATTAAAGCCTCACTTTATATTTAATACATCATTTTTGACATCTGTCTTTGTCTCGTACGTCAATTTTTCATGATTTTATATGTCAATATTGACATAAGCGATATTTTACAAAGTATTTTTGACACAGCAATGATTTCAAATGTTTTGGAACGAAGTTCCCTTTCTGGCGTTACGACTGAGGCTAGAGACTAGTCGAAAAAAATTCAGATCAAAAGTTGTCACGACACGACACACGCATGTTTCTCTGTCTATCTGTCTCTCTCTCACAGACCAAAAAATAAAAAACTCTCTCTCTCTCTCTCATAGATAGATATAAGTATTACAATTAAAAAGACACTATTTTAAATTAAAAGAAAATACTGTAGAAAAAAAATAATTACCTATAATAGTATTTTATTTTATTTCATCCTGTTTTTATAAATTAATAAATTCATAAACATTTTAAAAATAGTTCGTAACTTGACTAGTTAGGTACCTACGTCAAATTACCTTAACTGTCAGTTACTGTCAAAATTTTAATTTTTAAAAATTTTGTATTAAATTGTTAATTCCTGTTTTAATTTAAATTGAAATAAAAAGTAATTCTAGGTAGATGTATATCATCTAAACCTCTGCTATTGTATAAATGAACACTTTTGTTAAAAGAGACGAACTGTTGAAAATAATGGATTTACTATTTTCTATTTTGCTTTGAACAGTATAGTGTCGCGGCTTTGTTAAGTTTATACAGGTTTAGATAATAAATATTAAAATAATAGAAAATAAAAACAATAATGTATCCTGACAGTGTTTCTGCACAAGTTCCGGATATTGCTGATAGAGTTAGGTAAGTAGAGATTTTATACAGACAATAATAAATGCTTATGTATGTATAAACTCTATGTTGTGTTTACAAATTACAAATTACTGATTCCTTCACTAATTAATCGAAAGGAACTTCGTTCCATCCGGGTGTCCCTTGACACCTCTCACTTTTTTTTTATTATTATTTTTTTTATTTTGTTAATTTGTTGTACTAAATTGACAAACTTGGAAATTTTATTTGTTTTAATTGATTTGTCTTGTTATTTTATTCTTTCTACATTCTAACAAAACGACCCTAAACGAAATTTTTTTACTCCACTAAATTCTGTCGGATGATTATACACACACGTATGTTATACAGCTTATTAAATCTGGTGAAAGCTAACTTCCAGTTGCACAAATTACAAAGAAAGTTGCAAATTGTCTATTATTTTCCTATTCATCCATCCGTACATTTCATCTAAATTGTATGCAAATTATTTTTCCCTTTGGCAGTCTTTAAAATGCATTTACATCTAGATAGATAGCTTTTATTGGAACAAACAATTATATTCGTTAATTCCTACCATTGATAATCAGAAATTCAGTTCAACAATTAAAATTGATTATTGTTGGTTAATTTGGGGTTTAAGAAGAAAACAAAATCGACTTGATTTTAATTTTTATAATTGTTATCTTCTAGTTGTTCAATAAAAACAGAACGACGTGCATGGCACTGCCCGATCTTTCTAAAAACATCTAAGCTAGAATATATAAAGCATGAGAGGTACGACAGTCTTTACAAAGTGGTATAACAGTATCCAATATATAAATATAAATAAAAAAACATTAGGTTAAAGACTCTTTAAAGTCACTCCTTACCTGGGAACTGGAAATAACATATATTTTTTAAATTTAAACAATAGATTGTAAAATTATGAATGCATACAACCAAATTCCGAATCGAGGGTCTAAGGTCGAAAAAAGGTCTCATTTATAACTCATTTATAGACTGGCCGCTGTTCCCAGATAAGGGATGACTTCAAAGATTCTTTAACCAAAATTTATGATTAACTCTTACTAATATTATAAATACGAAAGTTTGTGGATGAGTTTGTTATTCAATCACGTCAAAATGGCCAAAGAGATCGGGATGAAATTTTTTATAATAATATTTTTTGGACACAATTATTTATAAAACACACTGACAATAACGTAACCTTCTTCAAATTATTGAAGTACTAAAGCTAATTTGAAATTGTTAATTTTGGATGAGATGTAGCATTGCTTAGTTCGTATTTTGCAACCGCAATCGGACAAAGGGTCCATTAGACCCTTTGACAGAGTGTAGATGTAACAATCAATAAACCACTTCTATGTTCTTGTCTTTAATGAGGAGGCTAATATGTTCTGAACAGAAACAGGTGGTTTAATTGAACAGAAATGAATTTCTGTATCAATACGTCTCTTCAGTGCTCATTCGAACAATCAAATAATTCGAATTAATTAAAGATAGTATGTTTTAGCATGGAAATCAAATCTTAAAACTGTTGAAAGCAAGAAAATACATTCCTTCACAGAAAAGAATGTATAAAAAGCCGTTAAGGTTATTAGTTACTGTAAAATAAAATATTATCCATGTAAAGAAATAATGTTTAAAGTGGAAAAATGAACGGTTATAAGTTAATCATAAGTGAGTAGTGGAACATAATACATAATAGAATGATTTTAATTATATTCTGGTCAAAAAATGTTTATATTTTTTATATTACCAAACGAACTTGAAGTTAATTATAAAATTTCTATAAAAATATCATGTAAAACCAAAGAATTTTTATATGAGCGCAATTCAAGCAGAACATAAATAAAATTGATTTATACCATGTATGCTTCAGTTCATAAACCTTATAAAAAATTAAACTGGCTCATAAAGAATAAGTTAGAGAGCAATGATTTCAATAAAGCAATTTATTTAATAAAGTTATAGTCCAAATGTTGTTTGGTCTTATATGAATTTAAAACAAGGGACATTGAAAGGCATTTTTGACGTGTAATCTGCTGCTTTAACGAAAGAAAAGAGAAAAGGTTTTTCGCATCGAATTGTCAGCAATGATGAAGAATGGTGAATCATGGATTAAGTTCGGCTAAAGTGACATGGATTTTAGCTTGTGCTCTGTATTTAGTTGGTATTATTTATTATGAACTGACGAAAACAAATGAAACTATGTATAATCAATTGCATTTCATGCCTTTAGTTGTATATTAAAAATGGCCCTTGGTAAGCCAGGCGCATCAGTAGATTTATATTAATTAATTATATTAAAAGTATACGTTTTAGAAAAAAATGTTTTAGATAAAAGTTGTAGGTCTCTTTAAGACAAACAAAAAAGTCCCCTAACATTTTTTTGTACAGGGTGAAGTAAAAAAGTTACGATTTTTTTTTCATTTTGATTTGATGTCACGCCCAAACGGCCTTACCGATTTGGCCCATTAACGAACTCGACCGAGATTTTGGGACGATTGATTTTTGTACCAAATTTCATTTCGATCCGTTAAGAAATGCGACCGCTATCGTGTCCACAGATTTCGTTATATCGGAACTATACATACATACATACATATATATATATATACATACATATATATATATATATATATATATAAACTTTTGAACGGAAGGTGTTTTTGAGGTCAGGGGGACCTAAAACGAAAAACTGTAGTGAAATTTTCCCGAAGTCGTGACCTGCGAACCAGCTGAATAGTAGATATAAATCTACTAAAAGAAAAACGGCCCGAATACATTCAAAGGCAAGGTAATACACGACAATGCCCTTTCGCAAGTCTTCAAACCGCAAATGATGGAAAAGTATCGAGGTTTTTGTCTCCACACGTTCAGGTGGTGTTAGAAAATGTGCGTTGAAGGTTTTTCTTTTAACGCAACACTACGTCTTGTGTGTGAAGGCTGTTTTAGTTCTTAGTTAGGTTTTCAGAGTTGCGAAAATGTTACTATCATTAGAGCAGCAATTTTCAATCAAATTTTGCGTTAAATTTGACCACACTTTCACTAAGACTCATAAACTTCTTAAATAAGTTCATGAAGATGAAGTTTTGTCCCGAATACGAATTTACTGTAACGTTTTTAACAAATTAAAAACACAGGTTCGATTTATTTTTAAGTTGATTTATTTTCTAACGAATAACTACACAAACTATAACACTGCTAAATACTAAATTCACAATTTATTTGCACTATTCGAAAGTTTAAATATTCGCGCTATACTGAATACTGACTCCTGCATTCGAATCTGATTTATTTATGCTACGACGCCATCTCACGTTCGAGGACCAGAGAATTCGAGAACAGGGTCCTTTATTGTTTTTGGTACCAGAATATTCGCTGCAGAGGGTCTCTTGATTATTCTAGATAGTTCCGGACAGACTTAACATTCACCCAGTGGCGTAGTTTCGTTACATTACTTTTGGCTCAAGTCGTTCAAGGATGTTGAAGACAAAGAACGTTCAAGAAAGCCATCGACGTCGAAAATGGATGAAAGCGTCAATAGAATCTTGAATTTGTAGCACCTGGGGAGACTTAAAAGAAATGCTATTAGCTCAGACACTTTACCATGACAACGCTTCCGCGCACACAGTCTTCATCTGCACCTCTTATACCTAGTCAAAAATAGCATTCCCTAACAATGTTACAGTCCAGACCTGTCTCTCCACAGACTTTTTTTGTTTCCGCTCATCAAAAAAAAATCTAAAGGGAAGGCGATTCCAGTCGATTGAGGCATTGAAGCCCAAGGAACCTACTTAAAAAAATATTAAGTTTATTTGCTAAAAAATGTTGTTACAACAAAATTCTCGATACTTTTCAATTGAACCCTGTACTAGGAATAAAATATACCTTTGGGTGATAATTATTATAAAAGACAATTTAAAATTAAACATCCACTTAAGATGGAACAATTTAGTTGTAAAATTGTTTAGCGAATATAAAATATCTTGTACGAATTGAAAGTGGTTATATAATTAAATAATTCTCGATGTTCTATAATAGTAATAGTTTCGACATTATCAAAACATTAATAGTGATGCGTGCATGTTGTAAGAAATAAATGTTCTGGGTGGAGCGCTATTTTTTATATCCATTAATCAACAACAAATCAAATAGTTATAAAATATCTATTTTAAAAAAAATTTTAAAGGCTTGGTATCAATGATATATTAAATTAAAAACAATCTAAATTGTGTGTCTGTATTGTATTGACCTTAATTTGCGTTTGTAGTGTTAGAGATTCAAAAAAATATACGAATGTAGTTCGTTTCATCAATAAAGTTAGTTTTATCAAAATTGTCTAATTTACGTACACGTATCGAGAAAACATAAAAAAATACAAAACTGAATAAAAGAGAGTGTTTTTATTTTTATTTTGATGATTCAAATCGGATGTGATAAAACTCATAAATCCACAAAAATCTACCAATAACATGTTGAAATATAGTTTTTTCTTATTTCGCCAACTTCATACATACACGTATATATAGGTACATTGTTATCTATTGAAAGATTCGTATCATATATTAGAATCGAATATCGTCGAATTCCCATCGAACATTTCAATTCTTTTCACCATCTAAACATAACGGGATCGTCATCGACAAAAATCGAATAAGTATTAAGAATGAACCCAACCACAATTGAGTTTCTACTAATCCGTTTATTTTTACGATAAGATCACAAACTTTCGACGTGTATACATTAAAAACTCATTTACTTTAGTTATTGTCAACTAAATATAGACAACAAAAAAATGCAAATCTTTCAACAAATTAGGTATACTTAGTTGAAATATTCAAATTTTCAAAAGTTTCACATAGAGCTCATTTTATTCAATTTTATGAGTTATTGAAGTTATATTAACAACTTTATTTTATTATCTATGAAATATTGTTGAGTGCATTTATGACAAAAATCAGTTTTTTTGACCTAATATAGTCCATTTCACCGATTTTGGCCGATGACAGAAATCATACTCGAAGTAAATTTAGAGTTACATCTCTCTCAGATACAGGCAAGTTAGAAATTTAAATGAGGACGTTTGTTTTTTAATACAACACTTACGTAACTGCATCTTGTTTGACCGGTAGATAAAAAGTATTCAATACGGAAGTCTTGACTTAATTCACATTTCTAGTAACCGTCATGTACGGCTCGTTGTTGAAGGGTTGAATTTAATAATTATTAATGTCATATTTTTGTAGATCTCAAACCACACTGATAGTTTCATAAATTTACAACCTAATTTAGAAAAAAAAACTCTCCGCCATTGGTAACTTGGATGACAGTTTAATCTTATTTCAGTGGTTTCTAATATCAAATCGGCCAAAAACGATGAAATGGACTATAGTATTTTTTGTTAATCAAAAAACAGTTTTTCGGCTAAAAGAAACTTTAGTTTTATGAACTCGAAAAAAGTCTTTTCTTCATACCTCGGTCGAAAGTACGTTCTTTCGTCCCTAATTGCAGGGAAGAAAGTTTAACATTTACTCCCTGTTTACGGCGGGACGAAAGTTGAATTTTCGGCCCTGCGCGTCATGATGTTTTGTCGTCTTTAACATTTACTCCCTGTTTACGGCGGGAGGAAAAATTTCTCATGCGTAATTACACTTGTAACTAGGGACTGTTTATTCTCGTGTCATTTCTATTTCTATCTATAACCTTAAAAATAATCATCAATGACAAAACTTGACTCTTCGAATGTATTTGATGCCTGTCCCACGACCAGCTGCACTCGCTTCGCTCGTTCCGCAAGTACTTTCGACCGAGGTTCCGAGGTATGAAAAAAGAAGAAAAATAGTATACACTACACGGGCCAAAAGTTGAAATCTCGGTCCTGCGCGTCATGTTGCCCTCGGCTTTTCGCCTCGGGCATCATGACGCGCAGGGCCGAAAATTCAACTTTCGACCCTTGTAGCGTAATATACTATTTTTAAGTTAATATTTTTTTAAACTAAAAATTTATATTTAAATTTTATGACTTATCTAGGTCATGTTATGTCTTCAAGAAAACCTTAGAGTATTAAATTTTCGTTATATTTTAACGGATGTAATATTATACTTTCTATTGTATTATCAGAATTTTATCAGTAGTTGAATGAAACAGTATATAATGCACAATGAAGTTAAGATAGTCATTTTAAGATATAATTACAACTTTCTAATATTACGGAAACTATCATATTCTTTTGTCAAAGTAAACAAGTAAGAGTAATAATTGCATCGTTTTTTTAATGAGATTTACGTAAACTGTACTTTTTTTTTCTATGTGTAGCATGGAAACGTTGAAAAAAAAAGTGAGAGGTGTCAAGGGACACCCGGATGGAACCAAGTTCCTTTCGATTAACTAGTGAAGGAATTGTAATTTGTAAACACAACAGAGAGTTTGTACAGACATAAGCATCGTCTGTATAAAATCTCTACTTACCTAACTCTATCAGCAATATCCGGAACTTGTGCAGAAACACTGTTAGGATACATTATTGTTATTATTTTCTATTATTTTATTATTTATTATTTACAAATAACTTGTATAAACTTAAAAAAGTCGCGACACTACACTCTACACTGTTCAAAGCAAAATAGAAAATAATAAATCCATTATCACCTCAATATTTTCAATAGTTCGTTTCTTTTAACAAAAGTGTCCATTTATACAATACCAGAGGTTTAGATGACATACTGTAACGTTTACAACGTTATTTTTTTGGCCTGGCCTATATACTATTTAATTTCTATAATTTCTCGGCTATTTTGCAACGTTATTTTTTGGCCTGGCCTACGTACCATTTAATTTTTACAATTCCTCGTCTATTGGAGTCGCCGCAGACTTGGATTCAGTGATGAGAGGGGAATTTTTAGTTCGATCGTTAAAAGTGTCGCTATTTTTATGCTTTACATTTTGTGCTTCTAAAGTAATCAGTTCTTTCAATATCTTCTCCCTTCGGCCGATTGCCAAATTTTGAAGGGTCCTAAGAAAGGACAGGAAGCCAGGAAACAATTTATTTTGACAAAGAAGCTTTGGCCTAGCCGAAATTATTTTTTGCCGTATCCAGCCTGTGACCGCATTGAAGATTTGTTAATGAAAACATCTTGTCATCGGCATCAGTAACCAGGACCGAAATTCTCCGTCGTCCTCATCCTGTTTCGAGGAAGAATCCAATAAAAAAGATAAGAAACTAGTTATTCACTATTTAATCTACTAATATCTTGAAAATTTTCAATTCAATAATTCTTGAATAAACAATTTAAAACTGATTTTTTCTCTATTATTTGTGTGTCTGTATTTTGCGCCCTTATTTAAATGTTTGGGGAGAGTTAAAAAAAGAAAGCTAAAAGGAAGCCACAACCCTGGAGCTAGCAAGGGTATTTTCACGTTACAATACATATATCTAGAATTACTTTTTATTTCAATTTAAATTAAAACAGGAATTAACAATTTAATACAAAATTTTAAAATTAAAATATTTGACAGTAACTGACAGTTAAGGTAATTTGACGTAGGTACCTAACTAGTCAAGTTAAGAACTATTTTTGAAATGTTTATGAACAGGATGAAATAAAATATAATACTATTATAGGTACCTACTTATTTTTTTCTACAGTATTTTCTTTTAATTTAAATTAGTGTCTTTTTAATTGTACTTTTCTTAGTATTTATTGTATTAGGGTTTCCTACTTAAATAAAGATAGGTATATCTATCTATGAAAGACAGAGAGAGAGAGACAACATGCGGGTGTCGTGTCGTGTCGTGACAACTTTTGGTATGAATTTTTTTTGGCTAGCTCCTAGCGTCAGTCGTAACTGTTCGTAACGCCGGAAAAGGAACTTCGTTCCAAAAATTATTAGCACTCGAAGAGTTAAGTGTTTGATCTTTTAGATTATTTCTTTTTCGATTTTTCTTATTTTGTTCGAATTTTTCTTATATAATGTTTAAACTAATGTATTTCATAGTAATAAAACTATTCACAACACTTTTCAGCTTAACTGTTAGTAATATAATTAATTTGATAAAAAATTCACTTCATAAGCCATTTTCAACCTGACTTTTAATAAACAAGATAGGATTATTGTTATTTTCTAAGAACAATATCTATAAGTCCATAAATACTTACATTATCAGTATCATTTGTAAGATAAAATACTGTTTAGGAATAGGAATATATTTATGAAAACAACCGGCAACGCACCCATTTACAATCCCATTATCATAATTAACATAGAAAGAGCCTCATCTATTTAATTTTATAACATTAGAATTTCAATAAATCTAGTCCTACATTCATTTGTTAAATAAATTGTAGCAAATTATTGCTAATTATATAATAAATATGTTGGTAATTCGATATAGCAATTTAACATTATTATAATTGCTATTATTTTAAATTTATATTTCTGTGTGGTGCAGAATTACAAAAAAAGTAGTTTTTCACGACATTTTCCAACTTGTCAGGATTTATATTAATTGTTCATGATTTTCTTAAACTTTTTCTATTTTTCTAATTTTTGGAACGAAGTTCCCTTTCGCGCGTTACGAACAGTTACGACTGACGCTAGGAGCTAGCCAAAAAAAATTTATACCAAAAGTTGTCACGACACTATGACACGACACACGCATGTTTCTCTCTCTCACAGACCAAAAAATAAATAACTCTCTCTCCCTCTCTCTCATAGATAGATATATTACAATTAAAAAGACACTATTTTAAATTAAAAGAAAATACTGTAGAAAAAATAATAATTAACTATAATAGTATTACATTTTATTTCATCCTGTTTTTATAAATTAATAAATTCATAAACATTTTAAAAATAGTTCGTAACTTGACTACGTCAAATTACCTTAACTGTCAGTCACTGTCAAATATTTTTTGTATTGAATTGTTAATTCCTGTTTTAAATTATAAAAAGTAATTCTAAAAAGATGTGTTATCTAAAGCTCTGGTATTATATAAATGGACACTTTTGTTAAAAGAAACGAACTGTTAGGTAAGTAGAGATTTTATACAGACAATAATAAATGCTTATGTATGTATAAACACTCTGTTGTGTTTACAAATTACTAATTCCTTCACTAATTAATCGAAAGGAACGTCGTTCCATCCGGGTGTCCCTTGACACCTCACACTTTTTTTTATAATTTTTCCCATTTTTCACATGTTTTTTTCCAATTTTTTAAATATTTTTCCAATTTTTCTTAATTGTTCATTATTTTTTCGAATTTCTAATATTTTACCAGTGAATTTTTATTTTTTCCTGACCCCTTTGTTCACTCTGACTACCATGTTTTTATTTTACCGTAATAAAAAAAAATTAAATTTAAAGAATTTTTTTAAATTAAAATAGTAAATAGAAATAAAATTACAAATTATTTATTAAAATTTGAATAACTTGCATATTATAAATAGTTACATACAAATTTTTGGTTTTTATAAAATGATTAAAGAGATAAATTACAGTTATTATCTGACCATAAACCCAGCGAGTAGGATGACTTTTACTTAAGTTATTTAACTTTATTGGTTTTTAATGTAAATCCGTAGAATTTCCTCAAATCAATAAATTGTAAGCGTCTATGAGTACTTAGCGCGAAACTAAAAGCATTCGCCATTCGCTATATTGCTGTGGAAAGAGCGAAAGAGAAAAAAATCTGATTTGGAATGCTAATAAAAAGCAATTAACTAAATCTACCGTAATAATGGTCGTAATTAGTGAGACTCACTTCCTAATTTAGTCGAGAACAAGTGTAGGAGCGACGAAGACGACATCGACTAATTTCAGAAGGGAAAAAATATTCACGCTAAAAAATTATTTATAGTCATTTTTGCACAAGTTTTATATACTTTTCTGTGTTATACATTAATACGTTCTATTTATTTCATAGTTAATGATATTTATGTATCTATGTTCATTCTACATACATTTGACTGAGGAATCTAATAGTTTTGGTTGATTTACTGAGTCAAAAGCCTTTTCAAAGTCTAATTGTCTCTTTTGATACTTTTTTCATGTCCCAGATACGTATACCTTGTTATTTGTAGAGTAGTCAGTAGATTTGTCATGAATTAGTTTTTTGAAATATTTATTTTAAAACCGAATTTTGATCATTTTCCAGCTCTTTATTGTACCTTCCTGATTGTTTCATTATGCGCAAATCACTGAGGATTTAACGTTTTTTCCATTAATGATGTAAAAGATAGAAAGATCAATACTGGAAATAAATCAAAAGGGACGAGTTCTAAACTAACTGATCAGGAACAAGCAGAAATGCAACTGAAGCAATTCTGCATTAAAATATAGTTGAGATAAACATGTCAGTATAATGACAGTTAAACGGTTGACAATAAAGATAATGGAATGGCACGAAGTCTTTAAAAGTAGAGGAAGGCCACTTAGTAGATGAACAATCAAAAAGTAATAATGAAAACCAAAAATTGATAGAAGTGGCAAGAATTAAGGAAAGCCTACGTCTAGCAAATGACAATTGCTTTTTAGATAAATAGATAGAAACAGCAATAATGATTTAAATAACAGAATAGTACTTTTCACGTTAGAGGTCGAAACTAACTTTTGAATAATTAGAGTAAATTAAGTATATAAATAATATCATAGTCCAAACGACGTTTACCATTAGTATAGTATAAATAGAGGGTATTTTTCAAATACAGTGAATCTCATTTGGACCATAACTAGAAAATTGTAAATTCAAAAACTTGATTAACTATTTAACTTGATATATCATCGCAACATTCTTAATATGTAAAATAAATTTTGCCTTGAATGACTTACTGAAAGTTAAGTTGAAAATTTTGTTAACTTTTCAGCTTAATACATATAAAACAGTGTGTGTCTGATAATATGGGAATTTGTTTGTTGGGAAGTTTCGAGTAAGTTTCAGTTGAAATATTTCTATCTGGAGAAACTAAATTTCGGATGAACTCGTTTTTAGCTTCGAGATATCCGAAACTTTCATAAACAATGTATGTAATTTGTCGCCATCTGTTGTTTTACTATCTTATTTCGTTTAAATTATATTTTACTTAAGCTAAAAATTCTTTAATTATGAAAAAAATAATAAAATAATCGTTTTGTTTATTACAATTTAATATTTTTTTGATTTTTTTTAAATGTAGTTAGTTTTTACAATCGCCAACAATTTGTTTATCTTTAAGTATTTTGAATAAATTTCAATGTATTCTATAATAGTTTTTTAATTGTTTAACGATTTTTTCTTTTTTTACATTTGATATATTTTTCCATAAATTTCCAAGTATTTTTACAATTTTTAATACATTTTTACAACTTCGAAGTACTTTATAAGATCTTATTGAATGTGTCCCTTCGTTCATCTGTTCGAGTGCGCTAGAATTCTGAACGGAAATTCACAGAATTATGAAATTTGGTACATATAATTCCAATTTTTACCAATGTTAGTCTAATTTCTATTTCATTATTTATAAACAACACGGTATATAGTGTGCGTTTAAATTTTTTAAAAATTACTTTTACTTCAAGTGTTATTAATGTTATAAAGAGTATAATTTTAATAATGTGCTTTTGTTATGATAAAAATTTAATATTTTCGTATCTTTCCATGTATTTTGTTTGTTTTAAACTGTAAGAAATAAGATGACTAAGTAAAGCCCTAAAGGGGAAAACATGTTGAGAATGACGAAGACTGTTTTTCATATAATTAAAAAACAAAACATGATCCTTCTGTAATTCCATATTTTATATAATGCTGCTGCACATAATTGAATTCGAGGTCTAAAAGCAGGAGTGCCGCTGGTAAACTAAATTCCGTATATGAATACGTTTACTTTTGTAATCAATATATTCTCTCTTTATACATTCTATACACTACTACAATAAATTTGTTATTATTGCAATTATTGCCTATTTAATCAAATAATTTTTAATTATATTTCATGTATGGGAGTGTATATATATCTCGTCGTGTTTTGAGTAATATGTGATTTTTTAATATAAATATAATATAAAGAACGAATATGTGTATTTAATAGGAAAACGTTAATCAATATATGATATAACACACGAATATCATATTGGAACTAAGTTCCTTACGGCAGGCTTGGATAAGATAGGGATTTTGCTGCGTGACCAAACTGAAAAAAATGTAATAGTAAAAAACCATAACAATAAAACCGTAACACTTGTAATAGTGCCACTATATCTAGTAGGCAGGTTACCGCTAGCCTCCACACAACGCTAGCCTCTACCGGTGTTCAGTATACGATAGACATAATGTTGACAGTTATGATATAATTTTTAACTGTCACCGAAACTTTCCTGAAAGTGTTTACAAAAAATATAATAGTTATAATGAATCAAGCAAAAGATGATCTTCTCATTACAGAATCTCCTAACCAAAGGTAAGTTTAATAATATACTATAACATATAAGAAATTTTCAAATATATTATAACATATATGAAAATACCTTGAAAATTTTTATTTTAATATAGATGTGGATAAGGTAAGATTCAAGTAAATTTCTTTTATTTTAACGATTATTACTTTGACATATGTTTTTATCTATTCTCTTTCTTAGGGTGCGAGTTCAAAAAATCTCAACTAATAAATGGATTCAAATTTAACTAATATTGAAAATCTCAAAAAAAAATATAATAAAATTCAACAATCATGTACCAAATTGTATTTTTGTACGACAATTCCAATTTGACCTTAACCTCACTTTTTCTTATTGTTTTGTGCGCATAGACACATTACCTTCAAAATCCAAACATCGTTAAATCAAGGGTTATGAAAAATTCTGAATTTTGTAATCAATAAATCAAATTAAACTTATCAAAGAATAAAAAAATAACTTATTTAAACAGTGAAACAGTGTACAAGTGAAAGTAAATGTTCATCAAATACAGAAAAATCAAACACAAGAATGTTCTTTATTTAAAAAAAAAAATTGGAAAATGATACCGTGTTTTGAAGCTTTGTATTCTCTCTGGAACTACTAAGGCACAGGCTATCATTTCCTATTGGAATCCACCATTTCCCAGGAACATCAATGATATACGGACACTTTATAGATTTAGACGAATAAAATTGCTTCTCTTCCGGAAATAATTTGCTCTTGCATCAAATGGTAAGTAAACTAATACTCTCTTTCTTATTAAAAACTAGTTTTACTTTAGTTGAATTACTCAGGAAGCATTTATATAAACGAACTTTTCAGCATACCATCTCTAACATTCATTTCTCCTTATATATGAACTTTAAATCTTACCATCGGCTATCAGGAGTTGTCTTGTGGCTTTGTTAACACTTTTTACTACTTTTTTTTTATAAGTATTTAACAAAAAAAAATCGAAATTTTAACGGAGCAAAATTTATTACATGCTATCACTTCAAAAGCCCAAAAACAAGAGAGAGATTCAGAGAATCAACAATTTAACAACTGAATCCCCAAACAATCTTACACTATCATTATTATGTTCTATTCGCCTACTAAATTATTAATCAAATAAAATTACTAAAAATCTAATACCTAATTCCTTATTTACATTTTAATACAATAGTCATTCTTTTAAAATCTGCTATACTTTTGATGAGTTGTTAATTTTATAATATCTTTTTCCTACTAATTCTTTGTCAAATCAAATTACTAAAAATCTAATACTTAACACATTATTTACATTTAATACAATAATCATTCTTTCAAAATCTGCTATACTTTAAATGAATTGTTAATTTTATAATATCTTATCTACAATATAATTTAATGTCTTTCTATTTTCAGAATTTTTCATTTGGAAATTAAACTAATAACAAATCACAATATGTCTTGAGAACAAACATTGTCTATTCTAAAAGTAAGTACAAACTTTTTTTATTTCCTTCTATGAATTCTAATATTTTATACTGAAATTTATGTAAAGCTTTACATTGATGTTTTAACATTTGGTTTTCTTATTTCATTTTATCTTAATTTATTTAAAATCGGTTTTAATTACTAAGGTATCGTAAAATTTACACACTTTTTCAATAGTTACTCTCATTATCTATTTGATACATGATTATTAGAATTTTATATGTTATAGATAAATTATATTATTTTGATTTTTTGAATATTTTTTTTTATGTACTTTTGTATTTTAATTTCTCATTTTGTTTTCTTTTTTCTTTTTAGGTATTGAGAAGAAGACGACGATTATCAATTATCCCAAATTAACTACATTTGCACTCTGCCTTGGAATGAGAATATATTTTCCTTTTCTCTATTTTTTTTTAATTTTCTTTATATTTACTTAATTGAAATAGCATAGTAACATATATCATCTCAATACATAATATAAACATTGTAAACAATATAGAAATATCCAACGATGTCAACTTTTGTGATGTCCTATAAATTAATGAAAATCATTGGTTTTTAAATGTAAATTACTAATGTTAATCTCAAAATTTATAATAAATTATTAATATTAATATGATCAAAATTTATGCAGTAAATACATAAAAATAATTTGACTAGCATATGATAACTCTTCACGATCGGATATCGTTGGAGGATCGAATACGCGGGATGGTATTTTTTTTTGTTTTTTTTCAGTGTTAAACAAAAAACTATAAATATTATTTTAACTTTAAATAAAATTAATTTAATTATCTTATTCCGATCATTATCATTATAAAAATTATATCTTTAGAGAATTTATTGATATATAAGCTGCCCAGACGAAAAGTACAAATTATGAAAATATGTAGGTACAACCAAAAGAAATGTAAGTATTAACCTATAACGTAGTATTATCCAAGGCTTGGAGGAGATAGGGATTTTGCTGCGCGACGGAACTGAAAAAAAAGTAATAGTAAAACCGTAACAAAAAGTCTATGGAATAAAACCGTTAAATGAGACGTGCGCAGGCGCTACAGTCGTATACACAAGCGAGTAGTGTCGATTCTACATTAGCCGAAGGAACTTAGTTATTTTAATATATAGATCATGGTATAATGTTTATACTACTTATAATGTTTATAATACAAATATTATTTTAACCTGATTTGGATACATTTTTTTCAAAAACTATTCGATTTTTTTTAAACGTGTTCTTATATCGAATTTAGGTACATATTTGCTTAAATTAGTTTGATTTTAAAATTGTTCATCCAAATAATAAAAAAAAATCTGTAAGTGACATATAAGTGATTATAGACCCATGTTATTCGGCTTTGTTTTAAAAGATTATTTGAATTTTTCGAAGCGTGTTTTTGCTGATGGCGCACAAAAGCTTCGAATTTTTGCGAAAACAAAAAAGGTTTGTCGCCAACTCGCCGTACGTTCTACGGTCCAATTAAGCCATTTAAACCACGTCGCATAATTTCCAAATCGATATTGTCGCACACATTTTTTTTACTTTTTTATTTTGCCTTCATAAAATCGTTTTGTTGGGATTTATTGATAAAAATTGCTCGACTTACTTTTTGGTTCAATTAAGATATTTGTTCTGGCAATCGATTTGAATAATTTTATTAGAGCCGCTTATCTGAATTCAGGTTTTAATTACGACCTTTATTTTTTTATTAATGAATTTTTAATAGGTCAAAAAGACAAAAAAATGAATATTTATATGTGAACAATACTCACTTATTTATATTAGATTATATTATATTGTCAAAAAGATTCCTTATTCCGTCCCTGATTTTTATTAAGTAATTAATTATCGATTGACCTTTTTATTTATTATAAAAACATATTTTGAATATGTTTTACAAAAATTGTGTCGCTCTTTATTATATAATTTGATTTATATTTTAACAGAAACGATATTGGAAGATAACTATTTTATTTATAAACCGTTCTGTATATTACTTATTATTGAAATTGTAGGGTAAAAAATTCTTCATGTGTCATATATGTAATGTGTCATGTTTAAATATTAGATTAAAGTTTTAAGACAGATTAAATCTTAGAAAACTGATATAAACCGCCTGTTAATCATTAATTTTAAATGTTTTCTATAATTGTTAACGATTTTTGAAGTAAAACTTCTTTAGCGAGACTAGGAGTAAAAAAGTTATTCTAACGGACAGAAACCGGAAACAAAACCTAATACAAAATACCTAACACGATTCTGCATGGGCGCCGGCAGCAAGGTGCAAGAGGGTGGGTGCACTTGCACCCCCTGCTATGAAAGAAAATACCTGAATTTACCAGAAAATTATATATTTTTTTAATTTTTTTATTAAATTATTGTTTGAATAAAAACTAAAAGCGTCGCGGTTGCTGTCCAAATCATTCTACATTGTATATATATTAGATCATAATAGTGTGTAGATGCAGATGCACCTCCCTGAAAATAATCCTGGCGGCGCTCATGCGATTCTGCCTACTATATTAAATAAAATTAAATCTGTAATTGTATGAATTGACAGCTTGTCATCTTGTCAACCAAAATACATTGCTAGTAAATAGTTTTTTGTGTATAAAGTGTTTGTATTAAATATGAATAAACAAAGTGGATTTATTAATGAAGAAAGTGATGAAAAAATATTGAATGAAAATAGTGAGTACCTATAATCTATATGCATACATTTTATTTTTGGTGTGTAATTAAACTATTTATACCTAATTATTTATACCTATTATTTATACCTAGCTATTTTCGGTTTATAGACTTAGAGCTAAAAAGAAAAAGAAATTGTGAACGTCAAAGGGGATATTATAAGCGCCAGAAAGATTTGAAGAATAATGACAAAAATGAAAAAATGACGAGACAGCCACATTCATTATGATTTGATTAAGTAAGTTTATATACATACATACATATTATGATAGTAAATAATTGTTTATACGGAATCTTTACGTTGAGTAAAGAAGCATGTTGCACGTTTTTATTCATAAAATAATAATATTCAAAATATTTTAACACTTTCTTATACTTATTTTAGGTTTGGTTAGGTAGCCATAAAGGCCATAAAACCACTAGTCAAGATGGCTAATCTTTTACCACCAATCACAGATCCTTCGTAGACGTGAAGGAAACAAACTTAACTCAGGATTTTAAATTTTATGGAATATGCTATAAAATGCTACAAAATGAAATGGTTATCTAACTATCGAAGGCTCTTGTGTTGTGATGTATTACAATAAGGTAGATACAGCTACAAAATCACACATTCTAAACATAATGTGTGTATATTTTTAATATTTTTTACCTATTATTGAAGCAAAACTTCTTTAGGCGCAACTAAGGGTAACTCTAACGTTAGATTCCAACGGAAGATTCTGATGGAAGTAACTGTGTAATTTCAGCTATGGGAGGAGCTTAAATTTTCGAAATTTATTTATGAAATTTTCAAACGGTTTCAAATACATTAATGGTATTTAGAGAGTAAAATCTTTTCACATTTTAGTTATCATAAACCTATTATTTCATATATAAAAAAAATAATGATAACTTTCAAATTCCTATTTCTAATGAATAATATAAATATAACATCTCATTTTTTTGTAAAGTATATAGGCAATACATATGATTGAATTGTAATTAAATATTTATTTTCCGATACGTACGTCAACAAGTTTTACTTCAATCGCGCGTAAAGGTTACACGCACACTCTTTTTTTAATTGTTGATAATTTTGTATAATTGAAAGTGTTTTTTAGCCTAATAACTCAACAAGAAATACATCTTTAGAATATACATATAAATTTTAATATTCGATTAAAATTTTACGACAGATTAAATCCCATAAACGTGATATAAACCGACCGAACTACATTACGTTAAACGACATTAATGTTTTCTCAAGTTATTTTAAATCGCCTTTAATAAATTTCTCAACGCATACACACACCAGAGTACTACAGAGCAAAACAAAATAAATCTTAAATCACGTTCGGCATGTGTTGTAGTTAAAATCGGGTCTCTATTCTCCTGAATTCGAGCTAGAGCTAAAATACAACATTTTCATGTTAGCTCGGCTTGGTTTAGATTCTGTTATTAGAACAGCCGAAGGCGAATCTTATGTAAACTTGAACATTGCAGAGAGAACGAATATCGGATGTTGTTCTTTTTCGTGTCATCTGTTTCGGTTTTATTGGGTAAATAGTTATTAAGCTTTTTCGATGTTAACAAATATTTGAAATTCTATACGTTGCGTTGTTGGTTTGTTTAACCCAAAATATTAACAAATTATATTTAATTAAATTAATTAAACAATTATTTTTTAAACCTAATATAGCGTCAAGTGTTGACAGTTTTATAAGATTTTAATCTGGAATTCGACATAGTAATTTAAATCTGATGACCGTCACTGATAAGTTTTTTTTTATTTTAACCTTTTCCATAAGGAACATTTCGTTAAATTATAGATAGTGTTGATTGATAATGTTATTATTGTTAAACTAGGTTTCGATAATATAATAAGATTAAATAAAACTTTATTAATTAAATCTATATATATAAAAGAAAGTCGTGTTAGTTACACCACTTATAACTTAAGAACGGCAGAACAGATTTGGCTGAAAATTGGTAGGGAGGTAGCTTAGAGCCAGAAGATGGACATAGGATACTGCTCATTGTTGCCACTCGCCACCAGGTGGCGCTGCAGAGTAGCAACTTCTGTCCTGTTCAACCGATTGTCATGAAAATTGGTATGTATATGTATTTTTTCACGGAGAAAACGAATATGCTATGCTCATTGATGCCACTCGCCACCAGGTGGCGCTGCAGAGTAGCAACTTCTGTCCTGTTCAACCGATTGTCATGAAAATCAGTAGGATGCTGTATTTTTAATGGTTAATATGAATGTGATATTCGTATTAATGGAAGTTACCATCAGATGGCGCTTCCATTAAACGAGCAACCACTACTCATTTGATTACTTTATATCACGCCACCGTAAGGTGGCGCAGTTAATATCACATATATTTAAACGAGCAATCCTTACTTAAGTATTGTGACGCCACCGAAAGGTGGCGCAGTTAATATCACTTATATTTAAACGAGAAATTCTTACTAAATTACTTAAGTATTGTTATGCATCTTATATATTTTACCGATAAACTACAAAATAAAACGAAAACAAAATGGTATAAACCTGATAACTAACGAAAAAATATGATGAAAACGATAAAATCAAAATAAATTAAAAAAAACGAAAAATTGAAGAATGACATAAATGATTTGCGGTACGAAGTCCGACGGGTCAGCTAGTAATCTATATATATAAAAATGAATGTTTGTCTGTATGTCTGTATGTACTCAATGAACTCAAAAACTACTGGACCGATTATTATGAAAATTGGTAGGTATATGTATTTTTCCATGGAGAAGGTTTGTATGATATGCTCATTGATGCCACTCACTACCAGGTGGCGCTGCAGAGTAGCAACTTCAGTCCCGTTCAACCGATTGTCATAAAAATTGGTATGTATATGTATTTTTCCACGAAGAAGATTTGTATGATATGCTCATTGAGGCCACTCGCCACCAGGTGGCGCTGCAAAGTAGCAAATTTTGCCCTGTTCAACCGATTGTCATGAAAATTGGTATGCATATGTATTTTTCCACGAAGAAGGTTTGTATGATATGCTCATTGATGCCACTCACCACTAGGTGGCGCTGCAAAGTAGCAACTTCAGTCCCGTTCAACCGATTGTCATGAAAATTGGCATGTATATGTATTTTTTCACGGTGAAGATTTGTATGATATGCTCATTGATGCCACTCACCACCAGGTGGCGCTGCAGAGTAGCAACTTCTACTCCGTTCAACCGATTGTCACGAAAATCAGTATGATGATGTATTTTTAATGGGTAAGATGAATATGATATTCGTATTAATGGAAGTTACCACTAGATGGCGCTTCCATGTATCAAATTCAATACTGATTTTAATAGATATCTATACGAATTCGTACAAATAAAAGTTCTAAAATATATTGTTGGTGCGATAAATAAAACAAAACTATCAACTTTCTTTTCTTCCCTATCTCTTCTTCTCTTTTATTTTTCTTAAATTTATTTTATTAGTTGATGGTGTAGCAACGCGCGCCGGGTACAGCTAGTAAGCATATATAAAGGATACAAAAAAATCATATTCTAATATGAAATTATAGCAGAACTTTTTAATACCATGTTAAGATCATAAAAATAGTTAAAAATGAAAGAATTGTCTTTTAACTAAATCTATATGGATCAGAATAAAGGAAATTACTTTTTATCATCATGTTATGATAGGTTTACATGTTTGGCAAGTCTCGGCAAACTTCCACAAACACAAACGTGTAAAAGGAGTGTTTGGCTTTGCTTGCGTAAGATGGGAACTTTTTAACATTGTTTGACATTTGATCTACGTATAAACCCGGTATATGTTGTTATATTTCGATTTCTAAATAGTGCAGATAGAAAAATTATTTAGATTTGTCTTTGTCTAGAATAGAAAATGTAAGAATTTTACAAAACGGAAAATAAAAAAAAGATATCCTTGCATTCGCTGGGTCAGTTAGTGATGTATAAAAATACAATTTATTTTTTTTGCTTCTGAAATTTCAGGAATAAAAATCAGCGTTTATCCGGAATTATTGGAAACGAGTTATGGAGGGGTTGAAAACGTTCAATCGTGAAATATGCTCTGGATTTATGGGTATTTTGGTAAATCGGTTATAATGAGAACCTCGAATCTAGCTCGTATCTAATTCCGAATCGATTTCACTAATAAGACAAATTGACTTGTATCAAAACAGATGCTGATATCGATGACGGCTAATCGATTTAAGGAAATTCTCCTTCAAGCTCTGCTTCCATCAATAATATTATTTTTTCTATTATATACTTTCTTTATAAAATGATCCTTATAGGTAAAGTTCTGAAATGTTCATATATGATTATTCTATTACTGTAAGTACATAAAAATTAATATAAAACTCAATCTACAAACAGTTTTAAATCGATATGAATAAAAACTGCAGTTAATAAATCAATTGAGTGATGCAGGACTCATTTATCTGCATTTTAATCACTAGAATCGATTTAGAACTACTCTACCGATAAATTACCCAATTTATTTTGACATATAAAGTTCTCACTCAACTTTTAATATGGAGAAGGAACAATTTTAAAACGATTTTTAGTAAAGAAAATACATTTTATACGCCAACTCAGTAATTCAGTTCAAAACTGAACACAGAAGTATTATCCACAACTAGCGGTCGCCCGCGACTTCATCCGCGTGGCCTTTAGTTTTTTGCCACCGAGTTTCATACAATTTTGCAACCCCTATTTTAAATCCTTAGGGATGGAATTTAAAAAAGTAATTTCGTTGTACACCACTACGTAATAAAACAAATTTATTCTCGAATTTTCAAGACTATACGCGTCTATCGACAGTGCCATGTCGGCCAGCAGCAGCGTGCTAACGTCTCACCGCTCCATACACCCTGCTCAGTAAAGCGCGAGTGGTATTAGACTATTATTATTTTAAAACTTTAAAAACTTGCATGCAAAATCTCAGCACGAACGGTGTAAAATTGACAAAGTTTCATACAAACTTTCATCCCCTATTTTATGCCCTTGGGGGTGGAATTAATCAAAATCCTTTCTTAGCGGATGCTTACGTCATAACATCTACCTGCATGCCAAATTTCAGCCCCATCCGTCCAGCGGTTTGAGCTGTGTGTTGATAGATCATACAAACTTTCATCCCCTATTTTATCCCGTTGGGGGTGGAATTAATCAAAATCCTTTCTTAGCGGATGCCTACGTTATAACATCTACCTGCATGCCAAATTTCAGCCTCATCCGTCCAGCGGTTTGGGCTCTGCGTTGATAGATCACTATATCAGTCAGTCAGTCAATCAGTCAGTCAGTCAGTCACCTTTGAGTTTTATATATATAGATATTAATTTTTCAATCTGAATAGGAACGAAGTTATGGATAAAAAAACTAGAATTTTAGCTGTTTTCCCCCATTTTCTCAGGAAAAATTAAGCTAAAGAGTTTTCAAAACGTCATTTTGTATGAAGTTGTAGGTTGTTTTATTTCGAGCGAAAGTGTTCTACTGACATAGCGATCAAATCAATATTTTCTCTCTAAAAGAAAATGAGTCGCCATTTCAAGGTTTTTCCGACCCTATGGAGCCAGAAGAGCTAACTTTTGAATAAATTTTGATTTTTCATACTAATCACTTTTTACAATTTCTTGTTAAACTTCTTCCCACAAAATGGCTGACTGTGCTAGTAATGTACGTAAAATAAGTCAAGTTATTAATTCGGTACTCCTATTTTTGCATTTTATTTGCTAGAAACTGTTCAGAAGAGCTCCATTCATATACTACAAGTTAATATGTCATTAATGTTCTAAGGCGCAATTCACACAGAACGGACGTCGGGCAGAGACGTGGCGCGGACTTTTGTCCCTTCGGCGTCTCTCCTATGTAAACAAATGGTACAATACTCACAGAAGCGACGTCTCTTCGGCGTCTCTCGTGGCGTACAAGAAAGGGCGCGCCAGCTCTTCGCCACGTGTCTCTGCGCTTTAATTAATTTAAAAATGCGGGATGATGTTGACTTCAACATACAATTTTGCAAAGAAGTTGGCAAACATCCTTGTATATATGATTTTAATCGTGCTGATTATTGTAATAGGAGTGCTCAAGACTAGGTCTGGCAGAAAATTGCTGATAAATTTTGAAATCGTTCTGGGTACATGTTTAATTCTCTCATCAGGTCGAATGTTCCACCAATTTTCCCCTTCTGCAGCCACTAAGGATGAACCCAATATCTTCTATTTGTTTTGTTCACATTAGCCAAATACACTAAATCCAACATATCTTAATCATCTTCATCACTGCTTGAAAAAGACATGTTTTCCACAAAGTCAACAGATTACTGACGTTAATTCGCACCACTGTCCTGCACCTCTGTGTGCATTGCATACGCCACGCTTCCGCCACGTCGAAGCCACGTCTCTGCCCGACGTCCGTTCTGTGTGAATTGCGCCTAATTTAACTTTAACATTATAGTTTCCCTGGAAAAAACAATTCCAAACGTAAAACAATGAACTAAATAAATCCGATTGACCCATTCAGAACATCTACAGATACATTTTATTTGCTAGAATCGATTTTGAACTGTTCTATAGAAAACTATCAATTAATCGATCCAAAACTATTCCATAAATAAGTAGTTAAATTATTAAAAAGTACTGAACCTCATTTAATTATATATTATACAAAAATGTGAATATATTTTGAATATAGGTTTATTACTGTAGATATTGTTTTGGAAATTCGATTGGAAAATCAATTCGAAAGGTATCAAATGAATAATTCAACTCTTTGATAATGAAATTATACATTCCACCGATTTTTTTTCGGATACATATACCGTTAAATTAAGTTCTTTTTTTTTCCATTTCGTGATCGTGTAGATGTAGAACCCGCAGACGGTCATTACATAAAAGGCAGATTGTTCGATAACTCTATTAAAAATTCAGTCCGTTTCAACTTAGAAATGCGGCACACTTTTGGAATATCATTAAATTTTTCCGATTTCAAATAGAAGAAAACTCACTTATATAACAACTTTTCTTTTCCAAACACGACACTGAAATCAACATTTTAATTGATCACCTTCAATTATTTATTGTTATACACTAATAAAATTTCTTCAATAAATGTCAAATTGTCACTTATTTCTATTCAATTCAATGACAATACTTTCTATCTTATTAAAGATATTAAAATCTATAAATATTTGTAAATGATTTCTATAACAAAATTTTAAATTTCACTTTCATGATTTGCAAGATAAAAAAAGTTTGGTAGATTTATTGGTCTATTTTAATGTCTTCTTGATAACTCAATAAATTATTTGTTATTACAATGTAACATTTAAAGCTCGCATAAACGGAACTGGTTCTAGATCGTTAAACTTGTTAAGATTACATATAATTGATATTGGCGTAAGGAATTTAAATATGTAATATGAATAAATTAAATTCGTTTAGGAGGTCTATTACAAAGAATTTTGTTTACCATCACTTTTTATGTTTATTTAATGTTTATTACAGTAACTGAGATGTTTATAAATGAAAGTTTTTCTTGAAAACTAATTTATATTAATGGATTAGAATTAATTTGTAGCTTTATTATTAATAAAAACAATTATTTATTTTAAAGTAACTGACCACACAAACTTTGTATTTCCTAATGGTAGGTTTACATGCTTGGCAAGTATCGGCAAGCTTCCACAAACACAAGCGTGTAAAAGGAGTGCTTTAGCTTGGCTTGCGATATATGTGAAAAGCTTGTTGCCGATTTAGGCCTGTCTTCGTTTTTAAAAACAGATCAAAGGAAGCTTGCGGTCAGAACTTAAGATATATTTACACGTTGACACGACGTCACATGTCGTCTGTCTTGCTGTCATTGAGCTCAAAGAAGCAACTGTTATGTTGATAAACAAGGAGAAAAATAGTTTTTGTAGGAAGCTATACATACTATTAAATGTCAGCCGTCTACAAATTAATGCCACAAGTCAAATTTCACCTGTTTTTCTGTCAAATGACACCTGTATCTGTCAAGTCACCTGTCTCTATCAAATGTCACCTGTCTCTGTCAAAAGTCACCTGTCTTTAGATTAAATATCAAAAATGTGTTCAAATATTATACTGAAAATGAAATATTTATAGTTATAGTACAAAAACTAATTAATTTTCATTAAAATACAAAAAAATACTAAAAATACATTTAAAATCAAGGATACATTCAAATAGCATATCACATAAAGTAAAATAAAAATTGAAACAATACATAATGTTAATTATATGAAACCCTGACGTGTTAAAAACACATAAACGAAAAATGTTTTGTCTGAAAGAATAATCGTTATTTCATATACGAAAATGCCAACATAAACAAACCCCGATACAATTCTTTTTTTAAATTAACAACCTTTCTTGTCGTTACTTTATTATCAAAGTGCCGGAATACAAATAGCCGAATGCTTTGTAACCGCAAATTCATAAAATGCTTCTGTTAACGTTCGACATGCAAGGTGAAAAGGTTAAAAACGCCTCTATTCAATTCATTTTTCTTTAAAAGATAAATTAGTCAAAACTACTGATAGCTAACCCTAAAGAAATTGATTTTGTTTTATTCATTTTATAGTGAATAATCCTAAAGCAAATTTCCTATTTCACTTTTATTATTTCTATACACTATTATGTTCAATATTTCCAAACGTCAACTGAATTTTATTTTAAAAATAAACCTGATCTATCTATCTATGTAACGAAACGTAAAATGAAAAACCTACACTACCTCTACCCAAGCTCCTTGTCTACAACAACCAAAATATACTGCCTCTCCCTTCTCGTTTTCAGACGCTCCAACACCAGGACTCTGCAGGGAACTAACACCGTAGCCCAGATGACCCTCCATACACACTAAAATGGAGGACTCCAAAGAAGATACAGAGACCCGAAAAAGAAGATCCCCTTCCCAACCTACGACTCCTCCAATCCGTAAACATGGACCTTCCTGAAGACCTGAAAACCCTACTTGACGGCCTTGGCGAATGTTTCTGTAGTTTCCTTCGTCCTTGCCAAATGGAAGGGTTCCATGACGGAGGAGACACGTCACAGCGTCAATCTCCCAACCTCACATTGCACCACATGGGTCATACTACCACACAACACATACACTCATACCAAAGAAGGAAGACTGTTTAGGTACGTTCAAGCATCATGGATGAAGAGTAGATCCAACCTGCACATTGGAAATGCAAATGGAAATAATTCTTTTTCTTACAAATACCAGAAGATTAATCTAAAAGTGGCGCATGACTTTAACAGAGAGTCAGCTCCAGGACCTGATGACATTCCCCCAATTTTTTTACAAAATCTTCCTCTCTCTGCTAAAACTCTTTTGCTAGAGATATTCAACAACATTTTCTCATTACACCAATTTCCTGCTATATGGTCCAATGCAATCGTCATTCCAATTCTTAAGCCTAATAAATCAAAAATCAGTCCAACTTCATATCGCCCAATCAGCATAACTTGCGGAATGTGCAAAGTATTATCAAAATTATCAATGGTAGATTAACCTGGTACCTTGAAACAGAAAAACTCCTAACACCTATTCAAAGTGGTTTTAGAAAAAATAGATCCACGACAGACAACCTTGCAAGATTAGAAACCGAAATTCACGATTCCTTTCTCCATGACCAGAAGCTTTTAGCGATCTGCTTTGATATAAACAAAGCATTTGATACAGTATGGAGGCATCATATACTTAAAACTCTTCAATCCTGGCAAATACAGGGACACATATTAGGATTTATAAAAAACTTTCTATACAATCGGACTATTCAAGTAAGAGCAAACGGCTATCTATCTACTAAAAGAAGCCTCACAAACGGCACTCCGCAAGGCTCGGTACTAAGCCCTACTCTTTTTTTAATAGCCATTAACAGCATAATAAAAGAACTAAAACTACCGATAAAAGCAGATCTATATGTAGATGACTTTATCATTTACACAAGAAGCAGCTGTATAAAACTTGCATTCGATATTTTGCAAAACTTTCTAAATAAATTGGAAATCTGGTCGACAACAACTGGGTTTGTTTTTTCTAAGGACAAAACAAAATATATAATTTTAAGTAAAAGAAAAGTCACCACAACAAACAACCTCACATTAAACGGAACAATATTAGAAAGGGTGGAAAAAATCAATCTCCTCGGACTTACATTCGACAGTGCTTTAAAATGGAAATACCACCTAGATACTCTCCAAAGAGAATGCCAATCCAGAATCAATTTATTGAAGGTACTCTCCCATACCACCTGGGGTGCCAGTTCAGCAAATCTACTTAATCTTTATAGATCATTAATACGAAGCAAATTAGATTATGGTTCAATATGCTATGAAACAGCCAACAAAACATAATTAAAAAAGCTAAACTGCATTCAGTCTACTGCACTAAGAATCTCTCTTGGCGCTTTTAGAACAAGTCCAGTTAGCAGCTTACAGGTACCAGCAAATGAAAGTCCGTTACACCTGCGTCGCCAACTTATAGCTTTAAACTACATCTCAAAGGTATCAGCAAACCGAGATAACCCCATGTATGAAACTATATTTAATAAAAATTCTCAGTATTTTTACCAGAACAAACTTTGGAAAAATCTTCCTTTTGGTCAAAGAATTAAAAGCACAGGCTTCGACATCGAGCAGTTTAGACAAACAATGTTACCAAACCCAATATTTCCACCATGGAAAATAAATATCCCCTTCATAGATACCTCTCTTACCCAATATCCCAAAAACTCCTTAAGTCCAGC
The DNA here is from genome assembly GCA_964028335.1 of Altica lythri. NCBI lineage: Eukaryota > Metazoa > Arthropoda > Insecta > Coleoptera > Chrysomelidae > Altica > Altica lythri. The sequence continues at coordinate 63,147 of CAXIIO010001315.1, read as the reverse complement.
AACCATTCAACTCCTCTACGCAGAAAAAATTGCAAAGCATCCCCACTCTCAGCGAATATTCACCGATTCATCAAAAACAGAATCTGGCACTGCTGCAGCCTATATTCATGGAAATATTAATTTTGCCATTAAAATTCCTAAATTTTGCAGCATTTACACCGGTGAAACAATAGCTATCCTGGAAGCACTTAAAAGTTGTAATACTGACCAAAACAAAAAATTCATTATCATAACAGACTCATTAAGTGCATTACTCGGCATGAAGCAGATATACCCTTCTCATCCAATACTACAATCCATTAAAAATGAACTTTACTGTCTCCAAAACATAAACAAAAAGGTAACTTTCATGTGGGTACCTTCACATACGGGAATAAAAGGAAATGAAGAGGTAGACTCCCTAGCGTTACGAGCAACGTCAAATCACGATATAGACTTCTTGAGAGAATACCCCAATACAGATAATAAAACTATAATCAAGCAATATATAAACAACATTTGGCAATCAAACTGGAATTCTTCATCTAACAAACTAAAAGAAACAAAACCACTAATCCAAACAACCCTAGTAACAGTGTAACACCAATTAAAAGAAAAGAACAAGTTATAGTAAACCGTATAAGAATAGGACATACAGCACTGACCCACCAATATCTCCTGAAAAAAGAGCCGCCACCACTGTGCAATTTCTGCAATCAAGAACAAACCATTAAACATATCCTCTTGGATTGTCCAGCATACGAAGATAAAAGAAAATTCTTCAAACTAAACAACTGCCTAAGAGACATCCTAACTTCAAATATAGACAACTTAATCAATTTTTTAAAAGACACTAACCTATTTTCTCTAATATAATGTAATTACTGTTTGTATTTGTATGCCCGCTAATAACTCTTAGTAGTTGATGCGGCTTGTGTGTTTAAATAAAAAAAAAAAAAAGTTTTCAAAGGCCTTTCGGAGATGATATTTCTGGCATGCCCATGAAGAGATATTCTTTAAGGTAGTAGTTATGTCTTATAAGTAGTAACTCAATGTATTTTTTAGATAAAAGCTATAGAAAATAACTCCAAGGTTTGTTATTTAAATTTATATCTTCATACTAATTGCATGATGATTGAATCTTTAGAAATGAGTAATCTTTTTCGTTCCAGTACCAAAATGATTCCTCGATATATCCCCAGGGTGAAATAATACGATAATACCATTTACAACCCCCCATAGAGTGTAAATATCTACCGAAAAAGGCGTTCTACCGTGACAAAAGATGATAAATCTCTTTTGAAAACAAAATAAAAATATTTTACGACCCAAGTGTAATAAAGTTGCCAAAATTTTCGGTTCAGTTTGTATGTACATCTGTAGTTTTATTTGTTATAAGTATACCTAACTTCTCGAAATCTGGTAAGGAGTCGAGAGAGAACAACAATAAAAAAACAAGGATAGCTTTACGTATTTACGAGTCAGGTTATTAGTTTTTATGTTTTATTGTAGTTTTGTTCAGTTATCGCTTTACGGAATTTCCATTTAAGTTTTAGAAATTGTTGATACTTTACTCAACTGTATATATAAACTTTTTTAGTCTGTATGCAAATTTACCTGTTCGTTTTCAAATCAAGTAAAAATATATTTTGTTGATAAAAATGATTGTTTTAAGAGAAAATTGATCGTTTCATCGGGATTTTTTAGTTAAAAATGGAGATTTAGTTTGGTAAAAGAAAAAATATTGGTTCTAAGAAAAAGTTTTAAGAGAAATTTAATATCCAACTTGATACTAATTTTTAAACGCTCACGTTAGAAACGAAAATAATAAATCAGATAAGAATGTTTATTCGGATACCTACAAGAACATTTTCTATAATTGTTTAAAAACCAGATGAGGAACTTCTTTTTCAAAATGTTTAGAATAGATTTTTATCTAGAAGTAAGCTAATTTAAGTGTTCACAGCCACTTTCTAATAGCAGAAATTTAATAAATTTTTAAATTTTATACCCTATTTCAAAAGAGTGTAGAGTAATAAAATCTCATTAGGTATTCAAAAGGGCTACAGGGTAATCCGTCAATAAATTCTGTCACTTCCCTAGTCTGCATTGCAAAATTCTCTCATTTCATAAGAAGCAGGTAGGTCACCCTATTTTATGGGATTAGTCCATTGTTATCGACCGATAAACACTTCGCCAGAGGTGCGCTAGTGGGATAATTGACAAAAGAATATGCATTTTTAAAAATTATATTAAAGGAAATAAAAATTTAATAAACTTAATATAGCAGAACAATGTTATGAAAAAAGTATAAAATGTAACAATAAAATATATACGAAACGAAATCGGAAAATACTCATAAACACACACGAACAAACTTACTTGGAACTTTACGTATATTTACATTACAATTAAATTATTCTATATTATATTCTTCGCCATCCGAGGAACTGTCATCATCTCCTGGCGTAGGTACTTAAATTTCAGACCAAATTTCTTCCAAAAATAACCTTTTATTATTATCTGTCTATAATTTTTAATTTACTTTAATTATTAAGTTTAATAATCCTAAGATTTGCCTACGCCCATGGACGACACCGAAATTCAGCCAAATTTTATGACACTTCATGATTTATTACTCTACACTCTTTTGAAATAGGGTATAGACAGTTATTATCGCTGTATTTTATTCCATGATAAAACTTATCTGATTGTGCTGTATAGTCAAAATTCACAGGTCTATCAAGCTGGCAGTGAAAAGTCGGCAGAAACCATCGAAACATGATTGAGAATTTGTAGCTAAATAGTTGCTAATTAGTTGCTAAAATCACGATTTTGTAGCTCTATTCAGTTCCACAAAAAACAAGTTACTGCTATCTTTACAACAAGCTAGCAGTAAAATGACAGCACTGGCCCAGAAAAAATGGACTAATGCGTGTGAATTTGTTGCTCAAAACCAGTACAGCAAAAAATTCGAAAAACCCCAGAATTAGCTAGAAATTGTTAATAATAACTACCAACCAGTGTACCTGCTATCGTAATATACAGTTTGTATTGACACATTGATGTTATGGATTTTGTTGCTGGTCGCAGATGTCATCAGCAGAGCCCAGAGAGCCAGCAACAAAATAGAAATGAAAAATCGGCCCAATCGGGTAACCGATAACTAACTCCTAGTGTCCATGCTATCGTGACACGCAGTTATTATTGACATAACTCTGTCATGGATTTTGTTGCTGGTTATGAAAAGCATCAGCAGAGCCCAGAGAGCCAGCAACAAAATTAAAATTAAATATTGGCCCAACCGGGTGACCGGTATCTAACTCCTAGTGTCCATGCTATTGTGACAAGCAGTTATTATTGACAGAACTCTGTCATAGATTTTGTTGCTGGTTGTGAAAAGCATCAACAGAGCCCAGAGAGCCACCAACAAAATAAAAATTAAAAATCGGCCCAACCGGGTGACCGGTAACTTACTCCTAGTGTCCATGCTATCGTGACACGCAGTTATTACTGACAGCACTATGTCATGGATTTTGTTGCAGGTTGTGAAAAGCAACAGCAGAGCTCAGAGAGCCAGCAACAAAATAAAAATTAATTTTTAATTTTTATTTTTTTGCTGGCTCTCTGGGTTCTGCTGATAACATCTGCGACCAGCAACAAAATCCATAACAGAGTTCTGTCGATAAGAACTGCGTGTCCCGACAGCATGGACACTAGGAGTTAGTTATCGGTCACCCGATTGTGCCGATTTTTAATTTTTATTTTGTTGCTGGCTCTCTGGGCTCTGCTGATGACATCTGCGACCAGCAACAAAATCCATAACATGAATGTGTCAATACAAACTGTATATTACGATAGCAGGGACACTGGTTGGTAGTTATTATTAACAATTTTTAGCTGATTCTAGGGTTTTTCGAATTTTTGCCTGTACTGGTTTTGAGCAACAAATTAGCAACAAATTCACACGCATTAGTCCAATTTTTCTGGGCTAGTCCTGTCATTTTACTGCTAGCTTGTTTTAAAGATAGCAGTAATTTGTTTTTTGTGGAACTGAATGGAGCTACAAAATCGTAATTTTAGCAACTAATTAGCAACTATTTAGCTACAAATTCCCACTCATGTTTCGATGGTTTCTGCTGACTTTTCACTGCCAGCTTTATAGACCTAAAATTCACCAGCCTATAAATATGAACGTTATAGTTGTCAATAGTTTGATACAAAATTTAGTTGTGTATAGAAAATCTTTAAGCATTTCAATTTTAAAAAAACTAAAGCGCTTCAAACAAAAAAATAAACACAATGAAACTAATTTAAGAATAAAATACAAAGTTATATTCGACTTCCCTTATATGTAAACTATATATAGATTCTATCTATAGTTACTCAAAAGAATCAACATATTCCACTCCTACCTCAATAAACTATTATAGAACTGTTTTTTTTTTTCACTTAAAAAAAGCAATTTAAAAAGTTTAAAATAAATTTGAATGGTTTGACATAGAAAACAAAAAAATCGAAACTAAGTGCACATTAGTAACACGAACACAAGTTACATAGCATAGCATAAATTTCAAACTGTTATAAAACGTGTGTTTAACCTCAGCAACATTTTCGTACCTAACTAAATTATGATCATTACTCAACTTTTTTAATTAATATTATTTCAGTCTCAAATGTAAATTTGAATAGAAAAAGTTTGTTGTGTTGCGACTAATTTGTTTTCTCTAAATGGTTTAACATCGTGTGTTATTTTTTAGAAAAGAAAAATAAAATCAAAATTCATAGTTTGTATAGATATAATCTTTTATTATTATACAGCAAGTGCGAAATACATGCAAAGAATAAAGGGTTGATGATTGCTTTACAAAATAATAAAACCTGTTATTACTCATATCACGGTATTATGAAAATTTATATGAAAATAAAATTCAGGAAATTATATTGTAAAATGTTAATTAAGAATGTAATTATTTTAAACATGTAAAAATATTAAGTAAGAATAACCTCTGATTAAGAGGACACATAAGGAAACTAGGATTAGTAAGTGTAGAAGAGGACGAAACCTCAATACACATAATTTCAGAATGTGTATTACATAATCTAGAATCAGATACCTAAGATCATTCTAAATAGAAGAAGAAGAAGATTTATCTTATTTGAATTCCAACGATTTCCTAAACTTTCTATAGCAAAAAAGGGGGACAATAGATTTTATAGGTCACAAGTGTAACTGTCAACCCTAATTTTACTCATACAAACCTACAACTCATAATTAATGTTTGGATAATCACAATAAATTAAGTATATAATAGTATATTATATACCAAGGGACTAAAGTAAATGTTTTAATCCCGCACGTGATGTTTATTGCCTGAGGGCTCGTAGAGCCCGAGGGCCAATAATCACGTAAGGAATAAAATATGTCTTTAGTCCTGAGGCATATACGCTATTTTTTGCACTTCCCAGTATTATAACTTTTAACTTTGAAACAATTAATAATTTTGATGAGTTATATAAACACGGTACTTGGATTACTCAGTAGGTAACGTTATAGCAACAGTGTCACCAAAATTTTTCAATTCAGTGACATTTCAATTAATGCTGACATTTAAAACGAATCGCAACTTAACTAACAGAATATCAAGAAAATGAATCAAGAAATGAATGAAACTACATATTTTGATATAGATAAGGCAGCTGACATGATAACGGAAGAATTAATACATCACTTACAATGTCAATTCAATCAATAAAGATTCATAATGGAATATTTCCTAATTTTTGTCCTAGTTATTAATAGTGATGTAGCTGCGGTAAAGTTTGATTCTTACTTTATGTCCCTAGGGATTTGAAATGCAACTTTATCTCCCTAGGGACTAAAAGATACACTTTAGTCCCTGTTATACGGGACTAAAGTTTTCACTTTAGTCCCGGAAGTACAAAAATAATATTATAGTCCAAACGACGTTTACCATACTTTTAGTAGTTTTCTATTAAATACAATAAATCTCATTTGGACCATAATTGTTAATTATTCCTTATTAAATAAACATATATAGAAATTTGAGGATAATTTATAATATTTTTACATAAAATACTATTTTTTATGTTTAATGTAAATAATATTAAATTGTATTCAATGAAACAGATTTGTAACCACATTTCATTAACACCTGTTGTTTCTAATTAAAGTTAAATCCAAATTTAAATGAGATCAAAATAAATTTTATAGTGATTTGAAACAGTCATAAAATAAAACCCGTTTATTTAGATTCAGAATTTAAAATAACTTTTGTTATTTTATAACACTATTTCTTCATTTAAATGATATCATCCTATTTTAAGTGTTTGTTTAAACAATTTAAAAGGCGTTTGAACTTTTTAATAGAAAGTAAACAATAAGAGAAATAAAAAACAAACATCATAAAGTGAGCTTAATTTTAATAAAATATAGTTATTTAGCAATGTAAATATATAAATAAAATAACTTTTTTTAGAAATACATTTAAATTCGTTTTTGAAGTTATACTTCTTATCATGGACTTGACACGTGTGGGGTTAAATGGGAAAAATTATTACATACTAGCTGTTGCCCGCGACGTCGTCTGCGTGTAATTCGAATAAAATCAAGGTCTTTATGTAAGCACACGCCTGAGTAGCTCGCAGATTGCAGAATTTTTTCAGACTTAAATGACATTTATCGTTATATTTTGGACAATTCACACAATATCTTTATAAATTATAGCCTATATGTTATTCTGATCTATAAGCTACATTACTGTAAAGTTTCATTAAAATCCGTTTAGTAGTTTTTGCGTGAAAGAGGAACAAACATCCATACATCCATACATCCATCCAAACAAACTTTCGCCTATATAATATTAGTAGGAAGTAGGATGTAATGGTGTGAGTAAGAGAGAGACAGAAACACATATAAGGTATCAGTACATTGAAAAGAGATAGATATACAAAAAACAATCTGAGCTAATGTTTTGGAATATCATAGTGACTTATTACATTGTGTTTGACAGATTATTTTATAATTTTGTCACGTAAGTAAACATATTAAGTTTAGTATTTTATATTAATAATATTCAGTAATGAGTATTGTATTGTAGTCCATACTACCGTCACATGGTTGCATTATATTTTGCACTATGGGGTTTTGTAAACACTTTTTTTGTACATTGATCGTTTTACTGTTTAGTTTTCGTGTTTGAAGTAAGGACACACATCAACTGGTCTTATTTTTCTAAGTATTTATTTAATTGAATACAGTTAATTTTTAAAAAAAAATTATTTCTACTTGCCTGTGTTTGTAGTTATTAAGTTTTATTAGTTAACAGTGCATAGAAGTATAACTTCTGCCGGCAGTCCCACTGACTGCCACACCTTTTTTTTTGAAGTTAATATAGATAATTTTTGACAATTTTAACAAGTTTTACTAATAATTACCGTAAATGGGGTAATTTCTTACAAAATAATATTAGGTTTCATGTAGGCAGTTAATAAAAAAATTTACATATACAGCTTATAAACAACATGTCCATGATTTATTTCGTGATAAAATCAAAATTCAGTGTAAAAATTTTCACTTATGCATGCAGCTTTTTTATTTTGTTTTAAGTGAAACATATTAAACTAGTCATGGAAACAAGCTTAAGCTTTTGCTTTTACATTTCACTGGAAAAATTGTATGAAACGTGTTATTGAATTAATGTGAAAATAATGGAAATTATAACAGGTAGTTTTCGTTTATATAATTTTCAAACCTATGAATGAAGTTTGTATTCAATAATATCTAAATCTTTTTTGTGCAAAAATGATAGATTCTTGGTGAAAAATGATGATTTTTGGTGAAAAATAAGTATTTTTAGTAACATTTTAAGTTTCTAGTAGAAGAGGTAGAAGAAAAAGAAGTTCACAGAAATGTTTGGTGTAGATGGGAGTATTGAAAGGATTAAGTTTTTACTGAAATAAAAAAAGTTGTTTTTATGCGAACAAATGTCGTGATTTTTAGTTACAAATAACATTTTTATAATTCACGTTCACAAAGTTTCTATTTCGACACTAAAAACAGTATCGAAATAGATTCATTGTAACACTGTTTTTGGTAACTTTTTGTTTTACACAATTGGTTGCACTGCACTGATTTATCAACGAAAGATGAAAGAGTTCAGGTAGTAAATCAAGAATTATGTTGTATTAACTACATTATCAGCGATATTGCGAAATTCAGAATATTTTATTCAAATTTGAAAAACATTCAAATTTAAAATAATTAAAACTGTCAAGTGTCAAAATTGTCAAGATCGCCAACATAAATAAATATTTCGAAAAACTCTCATTTTACTTTTTTTTATACTTTTAAAAGTTCATTATAAAAAATAGTATGTAACACTCGAATTACAATGACGGTTTGTAGTACTCGTTCTTTGCGGTTCGTTTCACAAACTCCACTCGTACTACGAAACCTGTCATTGTAACACTTGTATTACAATATACTATTTTGTTAGAAAAATCACTATTTTTTGAGAAAAAAATGATAGATTCTGGGTAAAAAATGATTTTTGGAAAAAAGTGACCAAAATTATTATAAGTGGAAATCTAATTCTAAATAATTTTAGTATCACCAACAACTAAAATGTTAACTACCTAATTTCATATAATATAGTTCATTTGCTAGACTTACAAGGGTTTCGGATTAACAAAATTATGCAAATTAGTCATTGACAACCAGTTCCAATAAGCCTCTATCTAAGAAATTAGGCAAAATTGGTCAGATTTTAAATCAAAAAAAATGTGAGCCGTCACGGGACGCCTGGCAGATGTGAAACATCGACATTATTGTGTAAAAGTAATATGCAGAAAAGAACAGATTGTGATAGGAACTAAATATGTCATAATGATAAAATAAAATATTACGATTTTTTCCAGATAACGATGACTATTTATTGAATAAATTTAAAAAGTGATTTCGTTTAGCTTTTTATTTAATTGCCTTAAATTCAATAATCTTAAAAAAGGAAATTATTAAAACACAAATTTATATAGAAGTACGTTACTATATTAATATAATTGTAGTTACTTCATAATTTTAGTACAAACAAAAAGCGATACTAAATAAAAAATAGGAAAATGATGAATTTAACTATGAATACAACTTTATCGTTGAATAACTTTTAAACGGTATTTAAATGGGAAATGTATTATGATTTAGGCACGGGTTAATGTGAATATTAAGGGCTGGTTAAGGTCTGATAATTTTTGTTAGGTCATAATCTAAAAATTTGATGGGTGTTTGGAGAACAAAACCAAATCTGGGAAATAACGGACACCCAAATGTATATAGAGTAGGTAGGTACTCACTCATTTTTATTCATATTTTTTCATCACTTTCTTTATTAACACTTTGTTTATTCATATTTAAAACTAAATACACAAATTTTACGTGGACAACTATATGACAACTATTCACCAACAATCTATTTTGATTGACTAGCTGTCAATTTTACAGGTCAGCAAAATATGTAGGTATATTATGTTGCCTATACAAACAATCATTTTTATATATATAGAATAGATAGTAGGCGGAATCGAGTTAGGTTTTTATGAAACAATTCATACCCACCCTGTCCCGCCAAATTTTTGAATCGATGAGCTTCTTCCCCCTATTGTTGGCGCGCCACCGTCGCGTCGCTCAAAACATGACACCAATTTTATATAAGATATCAGTACATCTCTTATCGATTATTATCGATGCGTTAGGTTTTTTACGTCATGACGTCACCGTCACCACGCCAGAAATCTGATTTACGTGCCGCTATAGATGTTTCACATCAATAACGTTGGGGTAGGTATAAATGTGTTACAAGACAGAGGAGTTTCTAATTAATTAATGTTCTAAGATTATAATTTTAATTAAGTAAAAATAATTAAAAGAATTGTTTTTTTATATAAAAATATAATTTTTTCAACTAAATAATAAAATATGATTATTCTTAGGTTTATAACAGCCACATAAGACTCCATTAATGAAGAAGTTTAATTCTGCCAAATATACTTTTAATTAGACAAAAGATTCTCTACTATTATTTTATTAAAAAGTTGTGCATTATTTTTTATTTCATTTAACCAGTTGATATTTCCCCAAAGAACAGGTCAAACTTTACAGTACTTACCTGGAAATACCTATAAAATTTTTAATCCGAAACCCTTGTAATATAGCGAATGAACTATACTGACGGTGTACGCGCGCATCGTAAAAATTAACCCTCATCATTTTTCCCTAACAATTCAAAATAAGTATAACTTTAAAAATCAAATTTGACGAAATTTTAAACTTTAACAACTTATCATATAAATTGGTACTAACGGATAAAGGGCTTTTAATACTGTTAGTACTAACAATACTTTAACCATTAATCACTTTTTTATGATATAAACATATAGTGATTCAAAAGTAATCCAATTTGAAACAAATAAAAAGTAATTGAAACGTTCGTAAAGACTTTAATACAGAGAGTAAATGGTAACATGGTCGGATGCCCTAACATAATTTGCATTCACCATATAATTTTCAGAAGCTAATTCAGTTTTAATGTGTAAGCTTTTATTTATTAGAGCATGTTGAATTACTTTCATAACAAATATATATCACATAAGTCCTTTGATATTAAACCGACCAAACTTTTTTCATAAAAGTGTCATCGACAGACTAAATATTTTTTTTGTGTCGGATCTTTTGAAACATTATCGTTCGGTCTAAATTATACGGTTAATGAAATACAAATAGACTTATATAAAAGCTTTTTTCCTTATCTTACAAACGAGAAAACTTTCTTATTAGGATTTGACAAGTGCTTTTAGGGGATTTTGTTTGATTTTGATAATAAGTTGAACTGTATTGAAAATCTAACGAGGAACAATTTTGTCTTCCTCCAACTGTTACTTTCATTAAAACTCGTATAAAAGGGATCACCACCTAATATAGGGTCTGCTAAATTAGACACAGTTAAGTAAACTCAAATTAAAACAAGTTTAATTATTGATAGAATCCTTAGGTAAACATTATTTTTATAAAAAAATTAATATCGAGAATTTATCTGACTCTGATCTACAGACTTGGTAATTGCATTTTCAGCATAATTTTCGAATAAATAAGGTCTAACGATTTCTTTGGATGACAAAACGCACCAAACAGTGACGTTTTGAAGATGCATTGGTTGTTTTTGATATATTTTCTCGGATTTTCCTCGTCCCAAATGGGACACTTTTACTTATTTACCGTTCTATTCAACATGAAATGTGCCATAACGTTGAACATGTTTGATGAAAAATCAGCCTGAATTTTTCGATTTTCAAACACGTGGCGATTAAAATGATCAATAGAGTTTAGTTCTTGGCTGTAAACTGGACGATGAAGCACCTAATTTTTATCATCGACGACTCACTGAGAGTTACGGTCATTTTCCTTCACAGCATTGATATTTTCGGGTGTACGAACAATTTTTAGCATTCCAATTTTTGGAAGGTCTCCAATAACCCTAGTTTGCTCGAATTTACGCACCAACCGACCGATTGTTTCGTTTCGACGGTTATATCAACCAAAATATTCGCGGAGAGCTAAAAACTTTTTATTTTTTGCATCATCTTTGTTGTATTCTTGAATGATTTTAACAGGATCTTTAATCGAATATGATTCCATATCCATAAATGGCATAGTCACAAAGATATCAAAAAAAAGTCAAAATTACGTTTACTTTACTGTGTCCCTATCGGCGAATTCAGTATTTTTAACTTCATTATTATTCCTGATACGATTCTAACACAAATCAAAGAATGAATGTTTATAGGTCAATTTCACAATAAAATACATTTAGAACGGAGGTCAAGGAGAGGGTATTTTGATAGTGGTTTATGAATAACTGCCTTATTTATTTATTTATGCATATATATGATATTTTATTATACAAATAGATGCAATACGTATCTTGATGCGATTTTTTATTGAATAGAATGATTTAAGAAGAAGGTTTATATATATAATACATGCAAAATATTATAGTAAAGAAACAATGGTAGTTTTAGAGGTTTTTAATGTGATGTTATAAATCAAATTATATTACAAATGCTGACTGAACCTTGCAAGATACATCAAAATAATGTTCCACGGTATTTTACTCCTTAAAAAGGTCTACAAAAAAGTCCGTGATGGTATATGTCTGTCTACCTCTTAGGGATAACACAATAACCATTTTTTATCCTTTATTTTTTACAAGAATTAATGGCTTATTTAAGAAGAGATTTTAAGCAATACAGCATTAATCCTAACCAAATTTAGTACCTTAAACAAGTTTTGTTATTATTTAAAATATGGTTCAGAATTCATGTTTTGCTTTTCTAAAACATGGGGCATTATAATGCATACCATATAGTTACTTTTCTGGATATAACTGCCTTTTCTTTTAATTGAGGATTTTCACATCCGCAAATTTCGCAATTTTACTTGTTTACAATTAGGCATAAAATGAGCATCATCGTTGAAGATTTTGGTTGGAAAATTAGCAAGGATATAAAATCGTGTATCTTCTATCTTCTTACGAATACAATTTAATTCCTGTTGCAAAAATCGACGTAATAAAGATTTTTTTAATTGCTAATGGTGTTTTTTATTAAACTTAATTAGGACATCCCTACTATTTTGGATAGATATCAATTGCTGTAACTTTGGATTATTTGGTTGATTTTACTAAAATCTAGTGAATATGTTATAAAATAGGGGTTTATTTTAGAAAAAAATTGTTTTTTTTTTATATTTGTATATATAAAATAAATTATTAAAAAAATCTTACATATTTAATTCGTTATTAATCCAAATTTTAAGAAGAAGTTAATTCCAAAAAAGATCACATTGGGTATCACTCACACACTCCCGGTGTTTGCATAGGAACCACATTCCAAATAAACAAACTTTTCCACAAATAACTAGTTTTTCCACCATAAACATATATAAAAATTTCACATTTAAAGTTTATTGGTTGATTAACGATTGGCTAAAGATGTATATAGGCAAAGGCAGAGACAAGCGGCGCGGCGCTACACTGGCACAGTTGAACGTTCAAAATCAACATCGATATTGCACGCCGCCGAGATCGAGATCCATTTCCATCTAGTGAGTGAGAACGGCGTAAATCGGCAGAGTGTAAATAGTTGACTGTTAGGTAAATACTTTTATCCAATTTTAACTCCGTTTGGCTTTCAAATTTCGGATGCGTCGTTCTCCCTCTCCAGGGATGGGATGGATCACTGAAGCGGAATTCGTCACAAGGACACTTTACTTACTGAACTGACATCTTTATTTATCTGTCTATTCTTGATTACGGATTTACCTGAACGACAATAACTACTAACAAGAAACCAATAAATAAATACTTCTTTTGTAAATTTAAACTATGTATTAAAGTTTTGAAGTAGGAAAATTAGCTCATTTGACGAACTTCCTAAATCAGTCAATGATGCTTTTTTTATATTTCCCAGTTTTTCAGTTTTTACGATTTTGGCTCTATTTTTTATCGTTTTTAATGTTTTTTTTTGTTTTGGTAATTCTATCATATTTTCTCGTTAGTTTCGATGTTTTTACCAATTTTTTTGTTGTATTTTGTAATATTTGGATTCAACATATTGAATATCGACTGCGCCACTTAACGGTGGCATCATAGTACCTATGTAGGAAACTCAACATTAAATATCATTACAAAATATATCTTAATAGACTAGAATCGAAAATCTGGGGAACCAATTGGTTACCCAGATTTCCGATTCTAGTCTACCAGTGAGTGGCAAAAGGATTTCTAAAAGTTTAAAAGTTTTAATCAAAGATAAATCATAATCCCTTCAAAATTTTAAAGATTCTATAGATTCTATATTCACAAATAAATATTTGTCAACAACCAACACATTCAAGTTCACATTTATAAGCGTACGGTCTTTTACTATAGAGCACATATTTATTATCATATAGATATAGAATAATAAAGCAGGCTTTAGAATGCATTAAAAATATTTCTCACTTTTTTTTCTCGTAAAAAATACATACAGGGTCATTCAAAATGAGTGGAACACTTGATTTATGGCTTAACTATGAATTATACGATAATTTCACTTAGATAAAAGTTTTTGTACATTTAATGTACTATTTATTGATCTTTTCAGATTTTCCGAAAAAGTAATAGCTTTCAAGATATGACGTCAAAGGACATAAAGGAATAAAGCATAATAATTTGAACAACACCTACTTTAAATAAATGTATCTTATTTAAGTTTAAATTATTATGGTTCATTTTGTGTCAAATAATTTTTTTAATTAATTGATATTTATAAGACCATTCCATAAGTCTCAGACTAAATGTACCATTGATAAATTCAGACAGGTCATACCAACTCGAAAAAAATATAAATACAGGGTGATCCATTTAAAATATTGTCCTTTGACGTCATATCTTGAAAGCTATTACTTTTTCGGAAAATCTGAAAAGATCAATAAATAGTACATTAAATGTAAATACAAAAACTTTTATCTAAATGAAATTATCGTATAATTCATAGTTAAGCCATAAATCAAGTGTTCCGCCCATTTTGAATGACCCTGTATATTGCAGACTGTATGAGTCAGTAGAAGTTTTAAATTTAAAAACTTTTCTTTGGAAAACTCAATTCTCGACACTCTAATCGACTTCTGGTATTAAAAAAAAACTGTCAAATTGTATTGACTTTTACCTTAAAGCTGTTTTTAGAAGTTACATTTAAAAAATAACTGTTTAACATCTGGTGTTCAAGGATAAAATTAAACATTTAAAGAATCAAGAGTTCTTAATTTCTCACTAATCTGTAACAGACCGTAAAAATCACTTGAACTAATCATCCCTTCGACCACCCTGTAAGAAAGAAGAAATTCGTAATATCAACATCTCACTATGCTGAAGGTTAGTAAGCAGACACTTCGCAATGCCCTTGCGGGTAACCTATAGTTACAGACCTAGACAGAGAATGTGAAAAGCACCCGAGAGGAACTGAGATAAATCAGAAAGAGAAACAAATAAACACAGGGACGGACCCTAAAAAAAATAAATAATACCTCCATTGTGTACTTAACGAAGCCCTATTCTTGTTTGATGTTCAACAAATTTTATATTACATTTATTTTGAAGTTAATAAAGGATGATTAAAAAATATCAATTCTGAAAAAAGGTCAAAAATATAAAAAATGATAAAAATTAAAAAAAAAAACAAATAATAAAATAAAATGATAAATTGTCAAAAATTTGAATAAACGCAAAAATTTAGTTCAACAGAACAAAGAACTGTCCAGGAACTGTACAGTAGATGAAATTTCGATACCTTTGGTATACTGAGTTGTTTCGTAACAGTTCTAGAACGGTTTTTTTGATGGTTGGAACAAACCGTTTAAAAATAACAATTAAAAAGAAAACTAACATTTATAGAAAATGTTAAAGTTTGAAAATAAGAAAAACTGATAAAATTGGCAATAGTTAGAAAATAAAATATCAGTATTAAAAAATTGAAAAAAAAAACGAGTGTGGCAGTCAGTGGGACTGCCGGCAGAAGTTATACTTCTATGCACGCATCCGGATTCATAAATTTGTATGCGAATGATTTAGCAAAATCATTATATGATATTCGTGGAAAGCGACCCCAAAAACCTCCTAGTATACTCTTTTTGTATCGATTTTGCATAAAATTCCTGGAGACGAGGTCCGTCATAAGCACCAGGTGTTTCGAAGACCATCGCCATTATTATAATCGTATTTAGCGATTCAAAAAACCGCTGAGTACCAAGTGTGCACTGATTTCGTACAGAATTTTTATAAATTAAACCCATTTTCAGCAATACTTACCGAGTTGTAAGTTTTCCGCCTATTGTCTGTTCGGAATGTACTTTTCCAATGCAGAAATGCAATTTCCCATTACATCCAATGCAAAAAAACGCATTCCGATCCATCTTACGATACAACGTTCGGAGGTTTTTGTGCTTTAAATATTTCCTAGACTATTCGTAAAAACTCTATTTATGTAGCCAACAACCTTAAAAGCATAGAGCAGAATATACTGCAACTTTAGACTACAATACAATACTCATTACTGAATATTATTATTAATATAAAATGCTAAACTTTATATGTAATCTTACGTGACAGAATTATAAAATAATGTGTCAAATAATCATGTGGTCCATCACTATGATATTCATACATTAGTTCAGACTGTTTTTTGTACATCTATCCCTTTTCAATGTACTGAATGTTGAAACGGTATTCACTGGAATTATAGTTATGACTAATAGCATGTGGTAAATATTTCATCTTTGTTTTTACCAAACAATATACCTTATAAGTGTTTCTGTCTTTCTCTTACTCACCCCACACAAATCCAGTGCATAAATAGAAATATAACTTCAAAAAACAGTTTTACAGCTGTTAGGAAAAGTTTAATGTGACAAAATGAGCTTTAGTAACCCAAAGCTTTTAGAATATTTATTTATTACTGCGTTTTGTCACAAGGTCAAAAATATTTTCCGCCGAGTGCACGAATAGAAGTATAACTTCAAAAAATTATTCATTAATCAACTAAACAATTTTAAATCGCAAATTTGTTCATATTTTTTAACTCAAAAAGATAATTTATCCCTATAAGAAAAATTACATCTTTTTATAACAACCTTATTTTATTTTCCTTTTAGCCAATTGCAAGCTAACAGAAGTTGAGAATTGTATAAAACTGGTATAAAATACGGTTTCGTATTCCTTTCGTAACCATTTTAAATTACTAGATCCTTACATTTCAGCCATTTATTCTTCTGTAGGAATATCGTATGTTCAAGAAGATAGTAGAGTTGCAAATTGTATCCTTTACTAATATTTTAAAGTTTTTCGTGACATTTCCCATATACGTGGAAGGATATAGTATGTAAAATATCTACGATTGTCGTTAAAAGAATTTATTTTTCTTAAAGAAATGTAAAAAACTATAAAATTTAATGTAAAGAAAAGTTTTAAATAAAAATCTTCTGTTATACAAACTAAACTATTAGGTATTTTTAAAACCAATTACTTTAATTACTATTTAATTAAAAAATATATATATATATATATCAAATCCGATAATATATAAGAAATGCTAACGTTGTTGTACATTTTTCAATAAGTTTATTAAAAGAAATGTCATCTTATGAAATACCGGAAATACAAAATCCATTACATGAAAATTTTTAAAATGGATTTTCCTTGTCGGTGTATAAGATATTAAAAATAGGAAAAAAACAAAACGACTCTTAATAATTTTTAATTTATATTTCCGCGTACTGTTTGTGATGTAAAATAAAAGTCATAATAGAAAACTACTTTCTTTTTACTATTTACTTTTATTATTTCTATGAATAAATTTTGAAATTTATATTAAACACCTTTAATCATTTATTTCGTTTTAATAATTTTTAGTCGTTTATTAATATCGGTAAATTTTTAATCGATTTCAAAAAAGTCTACGAGGTTTGTTTAGGAAGAAACGAGAATTTTGAATTTCATTCAAGTTAATAAAAAAAGGGTGTGGGGCAGTCAGTGGGACTGCCGGCAGAAGTTACACTTCTATGCACTGTTAACTAATAAAACTAAGTAACTACAAACACAGGCAAGTAGAAATATTTTTTTTTAATTAACTGTATTCAATTAAATAAATACTTAGAAAAATAAGACCAGTTGATGAGTGTCCTTACTTCAAACACGAAAACCAAACAGTAAAACGATCAATGTACAAAAAAAGTGTTTACAAAACCCGATTTGCTTACCGTGGGCTATTACAGATTTTAAAACACTAGAAAACAATGCAAAACATTTTCTAACAACATATAGGTACACACTTTTACAAAATTTTAACGCACTTTGACCTGCACTTTTCAGTAACTTTGCAGGAACATATTTTAACTCACACGCATGTCTTCGACTCAAAAGCATAGTGAAGGATATAATGCAACCATGTAACGGTATTTTAGACTACAATACAATACTCATTACTGAATATTATTATTAATATAAAATACTAAACTTAATATGTATACTTACTGGACAGAATTATAAATTAATATGTCAAACATAATGCGATACGTTAATGTAATACAATAACAATAGCTCAGACTGTTTGTTGTATATCTATCTCTTTTCAATGCGATGAATGTTTAAACGGTATTCAAAGGACTTATAGTGATGACTAATAACATGTAGTAAATATTTCATCTTTGTTTTTACCGAACAATATACCTTATATGTGATTCTGTCTCTCTCTTACTCACACCATTACATATGTAATGATTTTTCCCATTTAGCTACACACTAATTCATTCCACAGAGTGTCCGAATAGAAGTATAACTTCAATAATAATAAAAAAATAAAATTACGACTTACCAAACAGAACAAAACAGTCGATTATCTGAAAGAAAATAGTAAAAATAGTTTAAATAAACACTCATAAGATTTATTAAAACATAAAAAATAAATCATGCATCTCACGATAAAAATTTTAAATTAAACACTTATTTTCAGCACTATATAATTAATTACTTAATGAAAGAAATATTGATACAAGCAGTGATAATAAAATCATTTCCCATAAAAATTGAAAAAGTTTTTGGGGTTAATTCATATATATATAGTTCATATATTTCAACTCTTGTATGAAAAATTCAAATTGTTTTCAGATCAAATATATAACTATACTAGCAGCCCGCCCCGGCTTTGCACGAGGATTACAGAAAAATAACAAAAGCCATTAAATTTATTGGGTCAACGCTTCCCTGTAAACAATATTAAATGTTGTTTTATTTTCTGGCACCAAAGTAAATTGATTTTGAAGTGCTCCGACCCGCCTTAGGCGGTTGGCCATGAGGAAAACCGATCCCTACTATTTGGAAGGTTTGACCTTGAGACCTATTATTAGTAAAAGTGAAAGATGTTTTGATAGGAAATTGAAGCGTTAAATGGATTTGGTAAATCAGTTGGGATCATCGGTATCCTCAGTGTATGAGCTAGTTGACCAGCTGGTGGTTCAGTTATGATGGTTGCTACAACTTAATTGTCCTTTAATTCCTTTATAAGTAGCCTCGTCCCATTGCACATGCTAAATTTGTGATATCTGTCGTGATTATGAAATAAGTTATTTTGATAAGGAATAATACCAAGATAAAAACTTTTAAAAAATTAAAAAATTGTTATTGTGACGTAACTATAACAGTTAGACATATGCTGTCGCGGCATTTTTTGTAGATATTTATATATTCTTCAAAATCGTAGTACATTATTTTATTCTATAATCAATAGTACTCTCAGCGCACGCGATGTAAAGACTTTAAGGTCATTTTTGGTTACATTAATGGCATTTTAGTAAGGATCCCCATTTTTTTTTTTTAATGAAACATAGCCTATGTCACTCGGGAAAAGTGTAGCTTGCCAACGGTAAAAGAATTTTTGAAATCGGTCCAGTAGTTTCGGAGCCTATTCATTTCAAACAAACAAACAAACAAACAAACAAAAAATCAAACCTTTCCTCTTTATAATATTAGTATAGATGAAATTCATAAAAAAAATATGTAAGTATTAAAATATCACAAAAACCGAAGGAAAAAAAAATGTTATTTGTGGTATATTTGCCCTTATTTTCTATTAGTTACACCACTTATATTTAATTATAGCACAAAACAAATTTTTAAAATAGATCTTAATTAAAATTTATAAACCGTGAACGAGTCGATTTTCACAGATCATAAAAATTCTTATAAAGATATTTAAGCCTATTAAGTATCTGTGACAAACATAATCGCCTTAAACTTGTACTATCAATCTTTAAAATACCCTTCGTTTACAATATGGACACTAAATTATAAACTCTTATTTAAAATTATGTCATAAAATGAACCTTAAAAGGAAAGAGCCAAATTGAAATACATATTCAGAAAATGGTTTTGTTGATAATGAATAGATTTTGTTATAAGTAAAAAGCATATTTTTGTATATTAATTAGAGTACCTGGAGGTTTAAACATCTTGCTTTATCAGCACTTGTGGGACAAGCGGAAACCTGATTATTTTCATGCGTTAAATTTCAAGAAGCAAAATTCCTTTTTAACAACTTTTTAACGTTTTAAACGGATTTTTATTTGTTTTTACCTACATATATACACCGTGCGTCAGAGAAACGGCATAGAAGTAAAACGCTGTAATTTGTTCATTTTCATTTAAATTTTATTGAAATTGAATGAAAATTGTCACAAAGCAAGTCAAATATAAGAATCAATTGAAATTTGCCACCTTTGGCGCGAACTATGGCCTTCAGATGACCAACGAAAGCATTGTATGCCGCGGCCGCACGAAAGTGGCTCTACGGTGTTTTGTCCCATTCCCGGCGAAGCGCTTTCTTGAGATGTTCCAAACTTTGGTATTTTTTAGTGCCAACGTTACTTTCCAAAATGCCCCAGGCGCAGTAGTCTAGTGGATTAGCATCCGGTGATTTTGGCGGCCATTGTGCGGTGGAAATGAAGCGAGGAACCTCATTTTTCATCCACTCTTGGATGATGCGAGCTGAATGCGATGATGCTGAGTCCTGTTGGAATGTCCATGGTCTGCGGCCGAAATATTTGAGTTCCCAAGGCTTCAGTGCTCTGTCCAGAATCTTTTTCCGATAATATTCGGCATTTATTTTGACCCCACGGTCAATGAAAACGAGCGGAGAGCGACCATCGGCCGTGATGGCGGCCCACACCATCACCATGGCCGGTTTTGAGTTCTGGTGGCCAACCGAAAGTCCAAATTTTCAGCTGACCTAACTGGCAAGTAAACCCGATCATTTTGTTTCTTTACAACTTGTTGGACAACGAATGGTTACTCATCAGAGAAAACCAAATTTGGCAACTGGCCACTTTCGTGCAAGCGAAGCAACTCTTTGGCTCTTTAGAAACCAACTTTTTTTTGTGCATCGGTAAGACCTTGTGCTTTATGGAACTTCAATGGCTTTAGTTTGAGCTCATTTTTCAATATACGTTGCATCGAACTTTCCGATATTTTTAGCTCACGAGCCATTTGTAGGCCACACGATAGCCTTTTGAGATTTTCTACCCAAATATAAAGCAATCACACTATCACACTTGAACTCCATCACCAATAACACAATCAAAAATGCTTTTGCACGCTTGTAAACAATATAACAAACTGTCACTGGAATAAATTTGATCGCTCTGTCATTAGTAGTTTGACAGATACATCGGTCTGAAGTTGTATGCAGTTTTTCTGACGCACTAGATATATATAAACAATTTTTTATCTTATTTTTTTGATTTTTTTGTTTACATATTCGTAATATTTTTTTAGAAAAAAAATTGTTTGTTGATTTTTTCCATACCGATATCTAATTATAAACTATTATTAAAAATTATGCCATAAAAGTGCTCGAAAAGATATATAAAAAATGATACATTTATAAAAGGGTGATAAGTGATGAGTTCAAGATGTAGTTTAAAATCTTCATTAGAGTGATTATATTTTTATAGCTTTTCAACAAAATATAAACTGTTAGATTTTCACAACAAATCGTTTCAAACTAAACCCTGTTAAAACCTTTGATTATTAAGTATATTTAGGTTAAAATTATATATATTCGTGCTGATTTATTGTTTATCTTTATATAAATGGCACTGAATTTAGCCTTGTCAATGAAATTTTTTTAGTAACGAATGGGATTCTAATATATCAAGCATGAGAAAAATATAAAAATTCGAATACAGATTTTATTTGTCTACTTTCAACAAGAAATTTTGTATATTTGAGAGTTATATAAGAAAACATTTTTAAATGTGTAAGCTTTACAAAAATAAAAAATTCTGAATCTCGGATCTGAAGAGCTCAGGGTGGAGACAATTTGGCGCAAGATTTTATCCTTAGTTTAAGTTTGATAAAACTGCACACGCTGTATTAAAATATCTATAATCTTACTTTATAAGAACCGATTTTAATTGACAATAAGCACTTAAAATTAACCAGGAAATATGTATTTTGATGTTTTCGTATTCTAATCATGAAACAGAAAAGACAAGAGTATATAAGGTTATCTCATGAGTACTGTGGTGGCCTTAATTGCACTTTGTATGTAGTCATTAGAAATGTAATAACATTGCTGACCACAATATGACATTAGTTTACATTTATGTGTCCTATGCTTTGCCTTATATCTTGTTATAATCTGATATGTTGCTGGAGGAAACAAGATTAATTTCATGAAATTTTATTAATGTCAAATAAAAATTTAAAGCGTTTTTAAGCAACCATACTTATATAATTATAAGAAGAAAATTTTTATTCTATATGTAATAATAGGTGTAAAATAATGGATTAAGATTATCTAAGGGGATTTGTCATTTTTCAAATGACAAATGTTAAATATTAAAAATGTTAAATACCATAATATGTTAAACGCAAAAAATATTATAAATGTCAAACATTGAAAGTACTCAAATCATCATAAATTCTAATTACTTTTTATAATTTTTCAAAAAAAATAAATTAATCAAACTATTTCAAATTAAAAAAAAAAAAGAACAATTCGATATATCTTCGAGCAATCGAAATACATCAATACATAGTATAAAACAAAGTCGCTTTTTCTGTCCCTATTTCCCTTTGTATGTTTAAATCTTTAAAACTACGCAACGGATTTTGATGCGGTTTTTGTTAATAGATAGAGTTATTCAAGAGGAAGGTTTATATGTGTAATAATATCCATTAAATAGTGGAGAATTACTGTTATTTTTGAGGTTTCTAATGTGATGCCGTTAATTTTACGAATTATATTTAAAAAATCGATTATCTGTCAATTCGGCTGACAAGTAAAACGCCATCTAAAACCAGTCATTTAACAGAAGTTGACATTTACGTTTAGTAAACACAATATGTGATTGAATTTCGCTTAAAATCGACGAAATAATGCGTAAAAAGTGTAAAAAAGTAAAAAATGATCGTTAAACCCTAAAAATCATTACATAGTATAAAACAAAGTCGCTTTCTCTGTCCCTATGTCCCTTTGTAGGCTTAAATCTTTAAAACTACGTAACGAAATTTGATACGGTTTTTTTAATAGATAGAGTGATTCAAGAGGAAGGTTTATGTGTATAATAACATCTATTAGATAGTGAAGAAATAATGTTATTTTTGAGGTTTCTAATGTGATGTCGTTAATTATCAATTTTTTTCCGCTTACATTGCAAACGCAGGCTGAACCCTACGAGATTTATCAAAATAAGGTACTAATTATTTGTACACATGAAAAAGGTCTACAGAAAACTCCGGGATGGTATATGTCTATCTCTTATGGATATCCCACAATAAAATTTTTTTGTCATTTACTTTTTACGACAAATAATGGCTAATTTTCGAAGCGATTTTAACCAATACAGCATTAATCCTTATCCAACTTAATAGCTTAAATACATTGTTAATTTAACATAGATCTATATGGTCCTTTACAGCATAAGATTTAAATGAATATTTTCGAAGATATTACAGATTTAAAATTGTGGGACGTAGCGCTTGCGGTGGTACTGGCCGGCTGGGGAGGCAGAAGCATGCCTATAAATAGTATAAATAGCGCATCGGAGGCCGCGATTTTCCCTATAGCACTTTGAATTTTGCAGCGATCGGACGCGTTTATTACGAAATTAATCATTATGACGCTACCCTAAGGTGGCGCAGTTGTAATTCTTACATAACTAAGTACTATGACGCCACCGTAAGGTGGCGCAGTTGATATCTCATATATTTAAAAGAGCAAAACTTACTTACCTATGAACTATGACGCCACCGTCAGGTGGCGCAGTTAATATATAATATACCTAGCCGAGAAATTACAAAGTACTATAAATAATAGTAAAAACTGGTAACTAACAAAAAAATATGAAAAAAAAAATTAATCGTAAAAATAAAAAAAAAAATTGGAAAAAACATTAGTGTTAGGCGATGCGAAGTTCGCCGGGTCCGCTAGTATCAAATAAAAAAAAAACGCTGGTATATCTTCATACTTGTCTCTAATTAACTCCTTTTTATGATAACTTTTATAATCATAACCATTTAAATATTTAATAAACGTATCATTGAAATTTAATATGAATTTTTTATTAGTAATTGCTCGCTTGTAAGAGTAATCAATCTTAAAAAAAAATTATTTACGAACAAATAAAAATTGCATGTAATTATCCTATTATTATACAGAACTCAAAACAATAATATTTTATTTTGATGAGTATTTTTCTTTACCTTATTTTAAATTTATATTTAATGGTAACTCATTATTAAATTATATCTTGTAATACAATAAAAGTAGGTAAGTAAAATTACATTGTGGTAATCGTTTTCTTTTATATTTAATTTATAATAGATAATAGGGCAACTTTTTAAATAGTACAACGAACTGTCATTAAAACAGGTTCAGGTGTTGAATTTTTTTCATGTAAATGTCGTATTTCCAACAAATGTTATAATTAGATTGTCTAGCTATGTTAATATTATGCCACCCATTAAGTGTTTCATTTTTCTGATTAGATACCTATTGTATCTGTCACTGACTATTAAATTTCCATTAGTTGAAAACAATTTAAACTTCAAAAGAATTCCAAATTAGTCATTATTTCTAATAAATGTTCATTTGTCTATAGTTACAGAACTACTATACTATTATTATTATTACTGTGTTTAATAATTACTTCATTTTCTATTCAATTAAGTTTGAATATGTTAATTATTAACAATTTTATGTTAATTATGCATAACCACAGCAATATTGAAACAAACTTGTTAATAAATTCCACTAATAGAATGAAGTTATTAATCAATTACTTGAATCAGACAAGCAAAGATATGAACTGCCAAATGTCAATGATATAATTGATAAACAAAGTCATAGACAAAAATCAATAGGGTTTTTTCCAATGACATGAGGATTCTATATACCAAATTTATGACGATTTATGTCTCTGTTCCAGAACTATAGCGCACATAAACTGAGGGAAATGCCTATATAATATACACGAGTCTTGAATAAATTACAAAATTTTTATCAAGAATATGCCATAGATTCAGTACTGTGCGAATTAAGGTGAATACAGGTATAAAATTCAGAAAATTAACATTTACTTCTAATAGATGAAAAATCTTCAAAAATTCTCTTTGCACCGTAGAGTCATGAATAACTCCAATGTGTGTTAAATTTTTCTGAAGACCTAGACTTTTTTTCTAGAATTCAATTTACTCTCCTCCTGATTCATCCATTGTAGTTGTCTTCCTTTACTGTTCACCAACATCGTCTCAGTTTGTCTTTCTGATTTAAAATCGTGTTAACAGCCACCAAGTTTACATTACGTTTGTTTGAAATATCTCTTTGAGTCATAGATGTATGTTCACTCAAAGTAACAATTTTAATACATATTTTTGAAGAGATCTTTAAAAATGAGAATCAAATGAAGTACTGATTCAATGACATCTCTGACACACTATAATTCGAAATTAAAACGAAATGCAACGCATCTGTAACTTAGTTATGTCTTATTGTTTACTGAAAATCAAAGAGAATCTAATGGTAGGTTTACATGCTTGGCAAATTTCGGCAAGCTTTAACAAATAGAAGCGTGTAAAAAATGGATGTTTGGCTGGTTTTGTGTGAGATGGGAAGAGCTTGTTACAGATCCAGACCAGTAACTTTCAAATGTCAATTCATATTTATTGCTTGATCGATCATTTAAATCCATTGCTGATGAATCACATCTATCAGTGAACGACCACTTGAATTAAAAAAGTAACTGTTAAATGTCAATTCTACTATCTTAATATATATAAATTACGTGTCACGTTGTTTGTCCGCAATGGACTCCTAAACTACTAAACCGATTTTAATCAAATTTGTACACCGTGTGCAGTTTGATCCAACTTGAAAGATAGGATAGCTTACATTTTAATTGATAGTCACAATATTATTTTAATAAAAATTATTTGTTTATTGAATTGTTATTATATTAAATATGATATTATCATTTTGAAAGTCTTTATTTAAAGTCTTGGTAGCTAATTTGGTTCAGCGACTGAATATGACATTTCGGTTGGGTTATCGTAATGGGATCGATTACGCCAGAGGGAAGTTTTTTTTTGTTTTTTTTTTTTAAGTTATACTTCTATTCATACACTCGGTGGAAAAGATTTGTGTACAATTAAATGGGAAAAATCATTACATATGTAATGGTGTGAGTAAGAGAGAGACAGAAACACTTATAACGTATATTGGTTGGTAGAAACAAAGATGACTTATTTATCACATGTTATTAGTCATAACTATAAATCCTTTGAATACCGTTTCAACATTCAGTACATTGAAAAGGGATAGATATACAAAAAACAGTCTGAACTAATCTATGAATATCATAGTGACGGACCACATGATTATTGACAGATTATTTTATAATTCTGTCACGTAAGTTAACATATTAAGTTTAGTATTTTATATTAATAATATTCAGTAGTGAGCATTGTATTGTAGTCTAAAATACCGTCACATGGTTACAGTATATCCTGCACTATGCTTTTGAGGTTGTTGGCTACATAAACAGAGTTTTTACGAGTAGTCGAGAAAATAAAGTACCAAAACCTCCGAATTTTGTAACGTAAGATGAATCGGAATGCGTCTTTTTGCATTAGATTCGTTAAAGTATCGCTATCCCTACTAATATTATAAATGTCAATGTAAGTTTGTTTGTTACGCTTTCACGCAAAAACTAATCAACCGATCATCATAAAACTTTGTACATATATTCTTGGAGGTATTAGAAGTAAAATAGGATACTTTTTAATAAAAAAAATATTTTTATTTATTAGGAAAAATAATAGATTTGTTTGTCAAAAAAAAAATCTTAAAAAAGTGACTCACTAAATTAAGAATTATGACGCCACCGTAAGGTGGCGCAGTTGAGATGGTATAAATTTACATTAGGAATTCTTGCGTAATTAAGTACTATGACGCCACCATAAGGTGGCGCAGTTAATATATAATATATCTAATCGATAATTTACAAAACCGTAAAAATTTGGAAAAATGTTAAAAAACATCAGTAGGCGGTACGAAGTTCGCCGGGTCAGCTAGTATTATATATATTCATACCTGTTATAAATTGTTAAAATTATCAAGATGAATATATTAAATTATGCTCTTAATAAAAATTTTTAATCCCGAAAATGATATTCAAGTCAACTTTCCAACTATGATAATAGAAAAAAAAAGTCTTTTTTATCCAACTTTACAGATTGGATCTGAAAATTGTTTGAAAGTTATGAAAACCGTTACAATCACCAATTACGTTCTTTTTTTGTTCTTACCCGAAAAACTTTCCGTATTGTTCTCTTTCAAAACTCTTTGAAAGTTAAATTAATTCATCTACGGTAATATTTTAACTATTCCTGTTTGTCTGAGGCGATCTTTCGAAAAACAAGGCAGTAATTTAGTTAAGTTTAGAAGAGTGAATTGAAAATAATATTTATGTTTCAGTTGAATAAAGTTTATGCAATTATTATTCTCGTCTTGAAAAATATTAAGAAAATTTATAACAGTCGATAAAAACTTTATAAAAATTAGATTACTAACAAATGAGTTAATTAGAAATCATAATTAGTGGAAATAAATTAAATGAAATATTTGCAATTATTATTAAATTATTTACTGATCAATAAATAACGGTTTAGCTTTTAGCACTTTAATCAAGACCTATAATTTGTTGACTAAAACATAAATAAAAAAAAAAAATAACTAATCAAGTTCTAATCGATTATTTCATAATTTATTGATAAACATTAAAGTAATTTATAATTTGATTTAAATTTAGATATATACATAATTTGGAAGTTATATCTTACACTAATTTCTATAAATTATAAATAAAAACATAAAAATAGCTGTTTTTATTGATGACAAATTAAATAAAAATAAATTCAGTCATTTACCGTTACCTTTTAATAAATATTATAATAAATATTTTGCAAAAAAAAATAACTTAATATTTAAAGTGAAACTTTTATTAGATCGTTTTAAGCGCATGTTGCATGGCGCATGTCGGTCGAACGCCGAGTTTAATACAAAAATGTACGGGAGTGAGCACATCTGCTAATGAAAACAATCCTACTATTCGTATTAATACGAACTTCAACTGCGTAAGTATCTACGACATGTAACGTCGACGGTTATATTTTACCTATTCGTATTAATACGAACTTCGACTGCGTAAGTATCTACGACATGTAACGTTTTAATAATATTACAGTCGTAAATAATAATTTTTGAAACTGAAAATATGGAACTTGAGCAATAAATTATGTAACATATATTAAATAAAATATCTTTTAAAATTAATCAAAACACTTTCATTTTTAAACAAATAAACTTTGTAATTATCCTACCCTTGTTATATATATTCATTTCATTCTTTTGTCGATTTACTGAAGTTTTCACTTCTATCGTGTGTGAATCGCACACACACCTTTTGATTTTGATTTCAATTTCGAATTCGATTTTGATTTTGATTTGATAAAGCGATTTTTATACCCTTAATGGAATATGATTCGAAAAATTTTTAGTTAAATGTCTATAGGGTAAAAAAAGTTGCACTTTTACCTTGGTTTCATAAAACCACACAATGCTTTTTTTGTGTAGGTTTATAATTAATAAGTAGTTCTGCTAATGGAACATACCATAAAACGATGCTATTTTATACTTAGAACCATTCACTTTCATCGAGGACGAAATTAATGTTATTGCATCATGAAAAGAGAAAAATTGACTATTGTCAAATCACTTACTATTATATTATATCATAGCATTGACCTATTAAATAAATATTTATATGACAGGTTAACTTATTTTATACTCTATACTCATCTGTTACGATAAGAAAGAAAAAAAAATAGATTTAAAAAATATTTTTTAATGGTTAAAAGGTCAATTGATAAATCGTAAATTTGGCAACAAAGATATAAATTTTGTATCAGAAAGTGGCAGCAGTAGCGGTGATATACGGACTTTTAGATTTGTAGATGGGTTTCGGGTGGCTTTTCAATTTCCATTAATAACCGTGAATTCGTGTATCACATCGACAACGTCCTTTTCGATATAAAATATTCATAGAATTCTTATTTAATGAGTTTCGACGTATTTCGTTCTCACTCTAATCACTATGCATTGAATATTAGTAGCTATATACATATAATATAAAAACATTATAGAAAATGACTTTTCTGATACCAATTCTAATCATTATACGAATCAATTTTTAACCTAATACTAAATTATAATAAAACGATTTAATATTCACTTTATATTATTTTTTTCAACTACAAATTCAATTTATATTTTAAATATTAAAGTTCTGTTTTATATAAAACGTTATCACGATCGAAATAAACATAGACATATAGACAGAAAAAACGTTACATGGAATATACCCTAATCGTTTTTTAGCCTAAGTTGACACTTTAAAGCTCGGGGCCGTAATAGGATCTATATTATACTAGCTGACTCAATGAACTTCGTAACGCCTAACACTAATATTTTTATCACAGTTTTACAATTTTATCTCTTTTTTTTATTGTTTTTAACACGCTTTTATTAACTTCACCTGTATGTATGTATGTATGTATGTATGTTTGTTTGTAACTCTCCACTCCGTTATATAATTATATCTCGAAAAGTTATCGGTTTTTTGAAAAAACACAAGAATACTTTTTTGTTTAGAATTAATTTTTACATCAACTGTTAAATTATGACAGCTGTCATATTGACAGTTTTCCAAATAAACACTATTTTGTGAATATCTCGAAAAGTTATCGTTTTTTTGAAAAAACACAAGAATACTTTTTCGTTTGGAATTAAATTTTACATCAACTGTCAAATTATGACAGCTGTCACATTGACAGTTTTCGAAATAAAAACTATTTTGTGAATATCTCGAAAAGTTATCGTTTTTAACACGCTTTTTATTATTATTATTATTAATTAACTTCACCTGTATGTATGTATGTATGTATGTATGTATGTATGTATGTATGTTTGTTTGTTTATAACTCTCCACTCCGCGGCTGCTGCCTCGGGTGAGTCCCATATCGTTATTTTTAGTCACTACCTCCCCGTGCCGAGAGTGGGTAATAAACAATTAATTATAAACGATATGAATGAAATTGTCTTAGAATTAATCTAACAATTCTTTAGATTTCACAATAGTAATTTTTTTCCAAGTTCTGAAAACAATACGTTTAATTATAAACAATATGAATACAATAAATATAATTTGAGATATCAAAAAAACACGCTTTCAAAGCATTTCCAACTAAATAAACGAATCATGATTGAGTAAGGGTCTTGTAATCGTCACAGCAAATTAACGAATCTATTGAAATAAAATAAATTGGACTAAAAAGTAAAAAATAATTTTCAAAATAAAATTAAAACAAAATTAAATGAAAAGTACTAGTATTATTGTGAAAAAAGCGTGGGCGCTGCATACCATATTTTTCAAATGTCAAGCGCCCACGCTTTTTTCACAATAATACTAGTACTTTTCATTTAATTTTGTTTTAATTTTATTTTGAAAATTATTTTTTACTTTTTAGTTCGATGTTCTTCAGAAACATGCTTTATAAAAGCGTGTTTTTTAGTTTTTTTAAACTATATTTATTTCGTTACTTTCGTTTTTGTATGAATGAACCTCGTATTAAATCAATTTTACATGTTCATAGTGTAACGGAACAACCGTAAAGGAAAGGACCTTAATTTGAAAGATTGTTATTCTAGAAACTTCTAAACACACTGACTAGATTAAATAATGTTTCTAGCATTTTCCAGAATGTTCATTTGTAGTATATAAGGGGATGTATGGGCAGTTAACGGTAGTTCAAGTTCAAATAGTTTATTGTATTGTCAAGCAGTTAAGACGTTATCCAGCAGAGTTCTGTGTATTTGAATAAAGTTTACCACATAAAGTTTTAATTATTAACAATTTTCCTAATAACCAAAATTTATAATTGTACGCATCTATATTTTCACCAAACAATTTATATTGCTATACTTCAATTACAAGTCTAAACCTAAGGGAATACAGGCTATATATAGATTTTTCTCCAATACTAGGTCAGTATACGATTACATTTGGTTTTTCATGGATCTATTATACAACAGCATTTGATTTATTTATATTCCCTGAAGGCAACCAATGATTTTTTTCAAATTAAATACAAATTAGATTTGAATAACAAGAAATATACTTATCGGAAAAGGTAGTTTAATGTGTTTGTAATTTGGATGGAAAAACCGTGAATTTGTCATTAGAATTAAATTTATATAAAGCAAAAGATTTATTTGTGTGGAATAGAATAATAATAAACTTAGTATTAGTGAATGTAAATATGTTTTAATGATCGATTATGATTATAAGAAAAAATGTGAGCCGTCACGGGACGCCTGGCAGATGTAAAACATCGACATTATTGTGTAAAAGTAATATGCAGAAAAGAACAGATTGTGATAGGAACTAAATATGTCATAATGATAAAATAAAATATTACGATTTTTTCCAGATAACGATGACTATTTATTGAATAAATTTAAAAAGTGATTTCGTTTAGCTTTTTATTTAATTGCCTTAAATTCAATAATCTTAAAAAAGGAAATTATTAAAACACAAATTTATATAGAAGTACGTTACTATATTAATATAATTGTAGTTACTTCATAATTTTAGTACAAACAAAAAGCGATACTAAATAAAAAATAGGAAAATGATGAATTTAACTATGAATACAACTTTATCGTTGAATAACTTTTAAACGGTATTTAAATGGGAAATGTATTATGATTTAGGCACGGGTTAATGTGAATATTAAGGGCTGGTTAAGGTCTGATAATTTTTGTTAGGTCATAATCTAAAAATTTGATGGGTGTTTGGAGAACAAAACCAAATCTGGGAAATAACGGACACCCCAATGTATATAGAGTAGGTAGGTACTCACTCATTTTTATTCATATTTTTTCATCACTTTCTTTATTAACACTTTGTTTATTCATATTTAAAACTAAATACACAAATTTTACGCGTTCAACTATATGACAACTATTCACCAACAATCTATTTTGATTGACTAGCTGTCAATTTTACAGGTCAGCAAAATATGTAGGTATATTATGTTGCCTATACAAACAATCATTTTTATATATATAGAATAGATAGTAGGCGGAATCGAGTTAGGTTTTTATGAAACAATTCATACCCTGTCCCGCCAAATTTTTGAATCGATGAGCTTCTTCCCCCTATTGTTGGCGCGCCACCGTCGCGTCGCTCAAAACATGACACCAATTTCATATAAGATATCAGTACATCTCTTATCGATTATTATCGATGCGTTAGGTTTTTTACGTCATGACGTCACCGTCACCACGCCAGAAATCTGATTTACGTGCCGCTATAGATGTTTCACATCAAAAATGTAAAAAAACATTTAAGGAACTAATATCATCTAATATGGTTTGTTTCACCTTTATTATTTTTCATATTCTGTTGTTGGTTACCCTCTCTCATCTTGATTTTCCTGCTGAGAACCTCCAGAAATCCATCTCTGTTGTTTCAAGCATTCTTTTGTATCTTCCTTTTATTGTTCATACTTCGCTGCTGTAAGTGATTATACACATACGAGTATATTGTATATCCTATGTTTGTTATTGTTTAATATTGACTGGCCCCACAGGGTGCTAATGAGAAGGGTAGGTAATTGCTTTCCTTCCCTTGCTTGTTTTTTTCTTCTATCGTCTGGTTTGCGCCTATGTTAGTTTTCTCTAATGCTTTCTATAGTTTGTTTTTCGGTATGCTATCATACACTTTTCTTAAGTTAGCGTACAATAGATGCACCTCCTGGTTGACGGCCAGGTTCTTCTCAATAACCTGCGTAATGCAGAATAGATGGTTGACTTGAATCCTGCCTGTTCTTCAGCTTCTATATCTTTATATTCATTTTCTATTATTTTTCATTAGTTTTTCATATATGTATTCGGTTAATTGAGTTCGTTAACGCGATGCATCTGTAGTTGACAGATAGATAAAATAATAGAATAAATATATGTTTTTAAATAGATTAAAAACATAACAATAGAAATTTGATGTACCTATATGTTTTAAAAAAACTAATTTAGTTCGATGTTTTTTTATGTGAATTTAAATTAAATAGAATAAAAAATTGCGAGAATAAATTCAACAAATAATGTCGAATATTACGAAAAAATTAAATGAAATCGAACAAATTGAATTTGAAATGGGTTACGATATATTGAAGTCATTCAAATATAATAATGTGCAATACCTACAATACATAGGTCGAATGGTTTTAATACCGCAAAAATGCCACATTTTTGAAATAGTTCCAATCAACCTTAACAAATTATTTTACTTGTGAATGTAAACTGAATTTTACTCAATAAATTGTGTTATAAAAATATTTTTTTAAAACTGGCCAGAAATTAATACTTTCCGGTTTATTTTTAGGTCAGAAGATCTCATTTTGTCGGAAAAGGCCAGAAAATAAAAATGAGTCCGGTAAAGGCTTTTACCGGACTCATTTTTATTTACTTTCCGGCCTATCTTTAATGAAAAAAACAATAAAATAGTTAGTCTAAGATAGCGATCAGTTGGTTTCTATGGTAACCGAGTTTTGTATATAATTAAAACTATAAAATAACTTGACATATTTTGACGTTTAGTTGAAAACGTAAAATTTATTATAAAATGGATATTAAAAATGATGCATTTGATTGTGAATTAATGGAATATGAAATTATACCAGAATGATAAATTAAAAATAGTATTAAATATACCATGTATGTTTGACAATAGTTTATTATTTATTAATTACAATTTACAACCATTAAGACTAGTGGGTAGCATAGGTAGATATCCCTACAATTTTCATAGCTAATCTCACATTCAATGTACCCCAGGATTTTTAACTTTGACTGATCTGCTGATTCCAATACTATATTGGATTGCTTCAAATCATATTTTGAATAATTCAAACTTTGAATAAAATTTTCGCCTGCTGCACAAACTTCAGCGCCAGTGTCTGGTGTTGCCGTGTAGAAAATCGTTACTCTGGGATTAGTTCTTGGTGTGATCTGCACTTTAATTTGTTTTCTTTGGAACTGCTTATTATTAACTGAGGTTATTTTTGAGCTTTCAATACTTGCATCATCAACCTGTAAGTCGTTAACTTCCTTCTTAAAACAACACTTCGTATAATGGCCTCTACGTTTGCACTTTTCACAAACTGATTTATTTGCTGGACATTCTTTTAAAGAAAAATGCCACAAGTTTCCACACCTTGGGCATTTCTTATTAGCGATACCTTAAGAGCTAGTAGCATGAATTTTAGAAACGTTATTATTTAAGGCATTTTCTTCTAGAGTAGCTGTTTCTTCTGCCTCGCATAACTTGATAATATCTTCGATATTCGTCGTTTCAGGAAACGTTCTACATTTTTTCCGTAAATTTATGTCGTACAAAGATTCTATAATATGATCTGATAGACTTCGGTTATAACAAGTTACGCAGGGGTCGGTCAACTGAAAGAGTTTAAGCTTTTCTCTGTAAAAGGATATAAACCATTCTCCTTGCTCCTGTTTCCTCGACATAAATTGACTTCTTCTTAAGCGTCCATTTTCTCTCTTTTTGAAATATTCTTCCAACTTGTTAAGAACGTCTGTAGGCTTTCTCTGTATATTATGTTCAAAATTTAAAACAAGCCTGACCACATCAGAAATATCCTGATTGAAAAACGACTCCAAAAGAGCAAGACCCTGCTTTGCCGGAACACATTCTAGGTTTTGAAATGCTATGTAATTCTCATATTTACGTCTCCAGTCTTTGAATTGAGCATATGATAAACTTTCTACTATTTTTTCAGGACTGGCTACGGCATTTGATAAGCGAACGGTGTTTTTAATCTCGGTCGTTTCGTTTATAGTACTTGAATGGCTTGGCTCTAACTCACTATTGATTTGAGTGGAAACTGATGCTTCGTTTTGATTAGAAACTAATACCTGTAACATTTCTTTTAGGGATTTCATGCCTTCTTCAAGAGAATTTAGTCTATCATCAGTGAGGTCACCTCTATCAACTGATTTAGATTTTGAATTTCTTTTTCTCGGCATTTTGACCGTTACGATGCTAGGTTCCTTGTTTTTAAAAACTTAACTGCGCCATGATAAGTTAGAAATAGTATTAAATATACCATGTATGTTTGACAATAGTTTATTATTTATTAATTACAATTGACAACCATTAAGACTAGTGGGTAACATAGGTAGATATCCCTACCATTATGGTACAACAATGCCCGTTTTAAAAAAAAATATCGTACGTAATACGTCCCAAAAGCGCTTTTACTGGACTCGCAGGCTTGCAGGACTCGCCTGCGGCTCGCCCTGCAGTTTGCCCACTCGTCCAGTAAAAGACCACTTTCAGGACTTGTTACGTAAACTACTATTATGACTAGCATTTTATATCTCAATTACTAGGATCATAGTATGATAGTTTGCTTGTAAATAAATTTTAGCAAAATTTTTATATTGGTGTTAATATTAAGTTAAGTATATAATAAAATTAAATAGAACAAATTGTTCATCAAATTAAAACCTATAAAAATAACATTGCAAACGGCCCTTTATATTGACTAAATTATTATTATATTAATAAATACAACCCTGTGAAGTTAAACTGAACAGAACAATGTTTATACAAAAAACACTAAATACGAAATATGATGTTCGCTGTATCTCTTGTACACACTTTTTGAGAAGACAACTAAAAAAGTTGAATAAATTATTTGTTAATAATAAAACATACATTTATTTGTAAAAAAACCTGATGTGTTGCTGTAAAAGTTTGCTAATACCAAAGAGAATATAATATAATGGCATTAAATTTACCATAATTGATTAAGAAAGGGAGGTGATTGTGGAATCAGTAATAAAGTCTAGACAACTTTATTATGTTTGTGTATTTATGCTCGTTATCATTGTTCACATCTCTGGATGTCTTTGATAATGTGTTTCAAGAACTATCCATTCAAAATGACAACAGGTAAGTTGACAACAAAGATAATAGTAAATTCAATTAATGGAAGATAGAGGACAATACTTTGTTACTTTTCATGCAATATAGTCGTATTAATAGATGAAAAGTTAGTTACATAACAATTACTAACTTATTTTATAGATTTATAATATATTTTATCTACTCCTTTGATAGTAAATGTCATTTATACTCATTGTCACCATGCAGGGTAAGTAAGCTATAACGCACAGTTGTGCGTAATGAAACGTCATGTTGGAACGCGTATTTATGCATGTAAAACAAAATATTTTGCTGTTTTAAATAATTGTTACATTAAAAAATGGTTTTTCAGCAAATATTTAACCCACACAATATTATAAATTAAAAATATATAATAGTTTTTATTAAAAAATAAAACAGATTTAGGCTACATATATTACATTTTAAATGATTATTTAATCTAGTATGTTACTTAATGTCACTACTTTGATAGATGTTATTTTAAACGTAAAATTTCGTCATATATTTTTTTAGAGATGTCAAATATTTAGAATGTGGGACTGCCGGCAGAAGTTATACTTCTATGCACGCGCCCGGATTCATAAATTTGTATGCAAATGATTTAGCAAAATCATTATATGATATTCGTGTTCAGCGACCCCAAAAACCTCCTAGTACCGAGTGCACACCCTTTTCGTATCAAATTTGCATAAAATTCCTGGAGACGAGGTCCGTCTTAAGCACCAGGTGTTTCGAAGACCATCGCCATTATTATAATCGTATTTAGCGACTCAAAAACTCTCCGAGTACCAAGTGTGCACTGATTTCGTGCAGAATTTACATAAAACCCCAGGAAAAGAGGTAAATACCCTATGCTCCAAGTGCCGCGGAGACTTTCGGCATCATGATATTCGTGTTCAGCGACCCCAAAAACCCCGAGTAAACATTTTCAGCAATACTTACCGAGTTGTAAGTTTTCACTCTATTGTCTGTTCGGAATGCACTTTTCGAATACAGAAATGCAATTTCCCATTTTTAAATTTTAAAAAATAGCGATAGATTTCCTGATACTCTAACGAATCCAATGCAAAAAAACGCATTCCGAACCATCTTACGTTACAAAATTCGGAGGTTTTAGTGCTTTATTTTCTCGACTATGTATTCGTAAAAACTCTGTTTGTGTAGCCAACAACCTTAAAAGGATAGAGCAGAATATACTGCAACCATGTGACGGTACTTTAGACTACAATACAATACTCATTACTGAATATTATTATTAATATTATTAATATAAAATACTAAACTTAATATGTTAACTTACGTGACAGAATTAATAAATAATCTGTCAAAAAATAATCATGTGGTCCGTCATTATGATATTCATACATTAGTTCAGACTGTTTTTTGTATATCTATCCCTCTTCAATGTACTGAATGTTGAAACGGTATTCAAAGGACTTATAGTTATGACTAATAACATATGGTAAATATTTGATCTTTGTTTTTACTGACCAATATACCTTATAAGTGTTTCTGTCTCTCTCTTACTCACACCATTACATACGTAATGATTTTTTCTATTTAACTATACACATTTTTTTTCCGCCGAGTGCACGAATAGAAGTATAACTTCAAAAACAATACTTTTTATGAGAAAACGTTATAATAAAGTGACAAAAAAGCGCCAGTTTTGATCACTAAAGTGATAGATCAACTTATAAAATGACAAATTTTGACGCTTTTTTCGGTACTTTATCTCGTTATAATATAGTAACCGAAAAAGCGCTGTTACTAAATTATGATGTGATGAAGTAACAAAAAAGAAGCAAAATTTGTGTCTTCTCCGGAACAAAAATAAATAAAGGAAAATCTGCGATTTCTATGTGTTTTTGTAAGGGAACTTAATAATAAAATGACAAAAATATGGTAGTTTGGAACATTTTATCGCTCCTAAATTTAGAAGCGATAAAATGATAAATTTTATCGCTCTTTTTCGCATCATAATTTAGTCTCGATCTGTTTGGTCCATCCGCCTCAACACCAACTATTCAAAAATTTTATTTCGTTATTTCTGTGTTTATTGTATTGGAACGAAGTTCAGTTTCGGGCGTTACGAACAGTTACGACTGACGCTAGCAGCTAGCCAAAAAAAATTCATACCAAAAGTTGTCACGACACC
Organism: Altica lythri; assembly: GCA_964028335.1. Classification (NCBI taxonomy): domain Eukaryota; kingdom Metazoa; phylum Arthropoda; class Insecta; order Coleoptera; family Chrysomelidae; genus Altica; species Altica lythri. The sequence goes on along the minus strand of CAXIIO010001315.1, from coordinate 24,757 downwards.
CGCATGTTTCTCTCTCTTACAGACCAAAAAATAAATAACTCTCTCTCCCTCTCTCTCTCATAGATAGATATATTACAATTAAAAAGACACTATTTTAAATTAAAAGAAAATACTGTAGAAAAAATAATAATTAACTATAATAGTATTACATTTTATTTCATCCTGTTTTTATAAATTAATAAATTCATAAACATTTTAAAAATAGTTCGTAACTTGACTATTTAGGTACCTACGTCAAATTACCTTAACTGTCAGTTACTGTCAAATATTTTAATTTTAAAATTTTGTATTGAATTGTTAATTCCTGTTTTAAGTTATAAAAAGTAATTCTAAAAAGATGTGTTATCTAAAGCTCTGGTATTGTATAAATGGACACTTTTGTTAAAAGAAACGAACTGTTGAAGATATTCAGGTGAAAATGGTGATAATCTATTTTGCTTTGAACAGTGTAGTGTCGCGACTTTGTTAGGTTTATACAGGTTTTTTGTAGATAATAAATATTAAAATAATAGAAAATAATAACAATAATGTATCCTGACAGTGTTCTGCACAAGTTCCGTTAGGTAAGTAGAGATTTTATACAGACAATAATAAATGCTTATGTATGTATAAACACTCTGTTGTGTTTACAAATTACTAATTCCTTCACTATTTAATCGAAAGGAACTTCGTTCCATCCGGGTGTCCCTTGACACCTCACACTTTTTTTTTATTAAAAGGGGTGTTAATATGAAACCGTTTTTTTATTTTTAAGCATTTATTTCTATAATAAAACGAATGAATTTAATAATCAAATCAAATATTTGTGACCTTTTTCGTCTGTGCAGTCATCTATGAATGAACAGTGGTTTCATATGTAAATATTTAACCAAAGTTATTTTATTTTAATCTAAGAAAAGCCTAACCCCGAATATAATATTTCTTATCTGATAAACTAAAAGTCGTAATAGAAAACATTTTGTGAAACACTAAAAACTTTTCTTGGTAAATGGAGTCACGTTGAATTCAAAAGGGATTTCGCAATGTAGGCTTAACACGATAAATTCAGCTTGAAAGCTCGTACATTATTGAAATAAGTATATCTGCCTTGTTTCGCATTCAACTGAAGGTGAATTTTAGTATAGGGGGTAAACAAGTTGGTTTTATGTCGAAGATTTATATCCTACAACAGAATATAATCTAATAGTTCTATAAAGTAATAAATTGATAAAGAAAATTTTATATAGATGTCAAAAAACCTTTCATCTATTTCGAAATAAAAAGCAAGAATATAAAAGCTCTTTCGAATAAGATTTTACAAATAAAAAATACAAAAATGAGATATAACACTTCGGGAAATCATATTATGTACACCAAACATTGAGCACTTAAGGCAATGATCCACAAAATATTTTTGTAAGCCTACAACTAAAGAGAAGAACATAACTTTTTTCCGAGAGAATCGTTAACTAAGTGTTAGAAAAGCATCAAACAATTTGAAATGTTAAAAAACCTATCAATTTATAATCGGCAATATGCCTGGTTTCAATTAGATGTTTGACCAGCTCTGGATCTGGAAATTTGGGGAGGGGCGAGCTAGTGCTTAGCCAGCACTGAGGCCACATATGACCCATTGTGCATCCTCCCGTATTGTAGGGATATCCTCACCTCAGGCTGTCACCAGGCCTAGTGATTTAAAATAGGTGATGAGGCTCCCGAGGGGGATCTCCCTAACATCGGCTGGTGTAAGCCAATACATTCTGATTTCAGAAAAAGCAGAGCAGTCATACAAAATGTGTTCTACTGTTTCCTCTTCTTGTTCGCAGCCTCTGCATAGCGGCGATTCTGTTAATTTCATCCTAAAGAGATGTTGTCGCAATTGGCAGTGACCTGTCAAGATTCCCACAGCTGTTCGGAGATTTTGTCTGGTCAATGCCTTAAATTTTTTTGCTGTTTCCTCGCCAGGATGAGGTAATAACTCTCTGGCCAGTCTACAGTTCGTAGTTTCATCTCAGCACTGTAAGAATTTTTTGTGAGAGTGCTGTTTGATAAGGTCCACGAATGCGGACAATGTTAGCTTGGTAGATGGGCGGGGGTTAACATATTTGTAGCCCGCAGCACTCCTTGCTAAATTGTTCGCAATGCGGTTGCCTTTAGAGTTCCCCTGTCCTTTGATCCAGCTGAGAGTGACCACGTTATTCTGGCTGGCCTCAGTTACAGATTGGTGACATTCTAGTACTAAACTTGAAGTGAAACGTGGTCTATTCAAGGTCAGTAGTGCTTGTTGGCAGTCTGTGTATATATTTATATTCCTGCCTGTGATGTTCCTATTGATTAATTCTTTTGCAGCTATGGTTATGCCTGTGAGTTCTGACTAAACCACACTTGACAAGCCATCAATAGTCCATTTTATTTTTAGGTTTAAGGATCTTGAGTAAATTCCACATTCCACACCATGCTTTGTTTTTGATCTATCCGTATAAACGCTTAGAGCGTTCACTACGTTGGGGTCTGCTGTCTTGTTTGTTAATATTTTGTAGGGTTTGTTTTGGACAAATCTTGGTGCGACGGCATCCGTGTCTGTCTGTAGGAGTGGTATCACTTTTATCGATTCCCTCCACAAACTGTCCCTATGGGTGCCAGTCCCTACAGTGGGCTCGATACCAACCGTGCGAAAGCGTACCATGGTCATCAATTCGACCTCCTTAACAAATATATCAAGGGGGGTAAGACCGAGTATGACTTCCATTGCGCTGGTCGGTGTGCTTCGGATGGCTCCTGTTACGAGAACGCATGCTGATCTTTGAATTTGGTCATACTTTTCAGTTTTATCGATAAAACACGAATAAAATGACATTTTCTAAAAATGATTCCTAGCTAGATCGATTTATCGCCCCCGAAACCTCCTATAACTAAGTGTTAGAAAAGCATCAAACAATTTGAAATGTTAAAAAACCTCTCAATTTATAATCGGCAATATGCTTGGTTTCAAGATGTTAGACCAGCTCATTATTCTAGTATGTACGACATTAGTTTAATAATTATCATCGGCGATCGATAGTTCGTGTTGGACATATTGTCTGGGCTGCACGAACGCCTGATATGTCACCGCTAGATTTTTTAGTCTGGGAACACAAAATATCTGTGGATATGAGAGAAAACAACTGTTTGAAAGGATATATAACGTAACCCATTATAAGAAAGCTATGCTATCAAACAGAATACAGAATATCCACATGGATATATATAAAAAAGAATTTTAATTAAAAATAATCCAACTTTTTTAAAGATTAAATGATTATTATTTATATTTACGATGCAAAGAAAACAGGTCATGGTGTAAGTTACTTAGCTTAAGATAAATATCTGCAAAAAAATTATGCATGTTTACCACTATCAGGTTACTTTATGTTAAAAGTTTTATATAATAAAAAAAACATGCAGCAACCGGAGTAAACTTATTAACAACCCGACACAGTGCTCCATAAAATATGCAACCCTTTTTGAACTTTTAACTAAATTACGTCAGCTACCAGTGTTACATATTTAATTTTCATCGATTCCAAATGAATCCTTGAAAAGAGATACTCCTTGTGTACTGAATATTACATTAGTTCTTTCAGGAATTGCTTGGAAATAGCAATATGAAGAAATAGGTAGCTTTTTATTTAAGAAACAAATCATTAAATATTCATAATAAAAATTTATGTTATAGTTTAACTAGACCTACTTGGATAGGAATTATTTTTACGATTTTACCAGGGGAAACTCAAAAGAACGTCATTATATGAACGAACCTAGTAAAATTTCTATTTAATTTTACATTAAACTTCCCGACTCACACCTGTATTGTTTTAAACACCACCCCTGGAAATTGTAACAGCGCGTTGACCACGCCTATCCAAGTAGGTCTAGTTAAACTATACCTTGAAACAGTTTTTATTGCAATTGTTGCATTTTTAAAATTGGCAAAAATATTTAAAGTTTTTGCCAACCTTTTTCTTTCTTTAAAATTTACAAAGTGATTAAGTGTCTAATTTCGTTTTTCTATTAAAAGTCTTATTTGAAGATTTCCAAATACTGCTAACTATAATAATTCCTTTAAATATCTGGTAATTATGACTAGTGATTAGTCAGATTATCGTATTTTCGTTACCGACTACCTATGAAGATTAAAGTGATGCTTTATTTTTAAACTACCTGTTAATTGAGACTAAAGAATAGTCTAAATTGAACATTATTACCGTATTACCTTAGAGAATGAAGCCGATTCCTGATTTTCATCTTACCTTTGAAGCACTTAGGAAGCCAGAGTAAGTTTTGTTTTATCTTTACGCCTTTACCGTAACAGAAAGTACCGTTTATTTCTTTAAAGAATCGAATTTTAATTGTATTCATCATATCGAAGTACATTGATTCAATTAATATGACCAAACCGTATCTATTTTTAAACAAACCGATGTGTTTCATGACAATTTTGGCACTTATATCGTATTTTGATTCCATAATTGGTGGAAATACTCCTAGTAAATCAAAAAATGATCTAATTAAATAACTATTTTGGTCCTCCGTTCAGAAACAATACTATTAATTACTTCAAAATCGTCCGGAAATGGCATTTTCCGGCCTAGCCCGGCAAAGTAGCTTTTAGATTATCTATGAGTTTAAATTTTAAGTCATCAAAAATAAATAATGAATAATACAAATTTTAATTAAATTTATTTAAAAACTGCGTATAATATACTAAACTTACCTATAACTTTTTCTAAAGATAAGCAGGATTCTAATTTACATTTAATTTTTCTCACAACTTGTATTTTAAAATTTGACATTTATGTCAATTTATGAACATCTTTATAATATAAACATCTAATCTTGTATGTCACAAAGTAAAAAGTTTTTGAACTTGTTGTGTTTGCAACATATGTTAATTAAAACACTAATAACTGCTGAAGCTAAACACGTATATTAAGTATTAAACAAGTTATTACACAATACACAACAACACAACTATAATATAAACATCCAATGTGGCGCTTATATCTGTCGGCTGTCTTCTAGTCAGTGGCCTTAGTTCAGGTAGCACAAACAGTCAAGTCTTGAACATAACAGAACTTTTGAAAATATTAAAAATTAGTCGGACCAAAAAATAGTGTGTGTTACACGTCCGGAAAATGTTTTGCAAGTGCTCGTATTGTTTCGCCTCGGTGCTAAGCACCTCGGCTACACAACTTTACTCGCACTTGCAAAATGTCATTTTCCGTCCTTGTGTCACAAATAACTATTTTTTTTAATTTAATGGAATTTATAACATAACCAAATCAGATTACTTGATTCTCCCTCTTTGTTGTTGCTTTTAGCATAAAAACAATCTATTTTTCCTAAAACAATTTAACATTGCTGTATTCTCTTCTTATGCATATTTTGATGCGAATTTTCTTTCAAACATAAAGAAAGATTATGTAAACAGTGTCTAGTATTGTTGGGGATTATTTGCAGAAACATTTAAAGTATACATTTTTACGGCTGGTTTTATTGCTGTACAAGTAAATTTATTTGCCATTATACTCAGCGCAGTGTTGGACTTTATCTAACTTTAACAAAAATTGTTTTATTAATATTTTCAATTTTCTTTGAACGATATTCGTTTCCATGCGTGAAATAACACAATCAATCAATTCCGTTTCAATAGACAACAAGCTTTTTTGTTATTTTTCTCGATTTTTTGACACGTACCTCCCCCGATTTTAATAATGAGGAGCTTCTTGTGGTTGCTCTTGTTCTTTTTGGTCGTCTAAATGCAAATTCAGTGCTGTTCTTTTCTGTTGAAACTTTTACGAGGAAAAGTTCGTGATGCCGAACACACCGATATCGATTCTCTTTATCTTTGAATAGTTTTACTTTATTAGATATTTGTTCATATATTATCCATTTAGTTAATAATACAGCTATACGTTTCAATAGAATAATAATTTTGGAAAACGGCGCCAAATGAAATTTTCTTCGGTCGACATACTAACAGTCTGCAGTCAGTAGTTTTGGACGACAGTTAATTAGCGATAAGTGTTGGCTGTCTCGAATTTCTCTCTCCACTGCACCAACCATTCTTTAGAATTTCGATTTTCTTTTTTAGGCCATGCTATTAGAGGCAAGCAACTTACAAAAAGTAGGAAACTATTTCACTTCATATCTGTAAGGGTGTCTTCTAAATTTTCTTTACAGTTCGTATAGTTTATCCAAAACCACTTGAATAGGCGTGGTCAACGCTCTTTTCGAATTTTCAAGAATTCTCTACATAGGAGTACAGGTGTGAGTCGGGAAGTTAAAAGCAACATTAAATAGATACTTTACTAGGTTCGTTCATATAATGATGTTCTTTTAAGTTCCCCCTGGTAAAATCGTAAAAATAATTCCTATCCAAGTGGGTCTAGTTATACTATACTTATACGTTTCGATAATTAGTTTTATATCGAAACAAATAAAAAAGATAGCTTATAGAAGTTAAAATTAATCAGCCAATGGGATTTTATGATATTTACTGAAGAAGCTTTAGTGTTGCTGTATGTCGGTAAAGCTGTTAGTTGTTTCCATTCAAAAAAATAATAATAGTAGTATTACTATCGCCAATAATCGGAAGCAGCAATATTATTTAGTTTATTGTAGCAATTTTTCATAAAACTGTTAACTAAAAAATGTAAAATGTCAAAAAGTTAATTAAATAAATAAATTGCTCGAGTAAAATTATTGTATAAACATAAACGTTATCAAATATTAGATATTTAAATATTGTAACGAGATAACCGTTTCTAAAAATCAACTGTCAACAACAATCTTTCAAATTAAGGTCCCTTCCTTTACGGTTATCCCGTTACACTGGGTCCATCATGATCATTTGGCGCCTTACCAGGGAAACCACAGTGGAGATGCGCAGCAACTCCAAGAAGATGGTTTGGCTGGCTCAGGGAGTGTGCGGGATTCCGATGTAGGAAATAACATTCCAGGAGGAATGAATCTAAGGAGGGGGCAGTGTAACGGGATAACCGTAAAGGAAGGGACCTTAATTTGAAAGATTGTTCAATTTCGTTGGTCTCATCTGTTTCCGTAACATTTATCTTGTGAATTATGGCCATTACTGGTTCTAAACTTCCCATTTCCGTGTCCTTTCGGAGAAGAACTGGATGATCGTTCAAGTTGATAACTCGGATGGGTACCTCATCGATTAGCTTAATCGAGGCATTGTCAACTTGTTTTCGGTGCAGGAATATTTCTTCATTACCAGTACGAAGGATACGTTAGCGAAGATCCAAATGAAAACCACAGTGGAGCATAACATCCATGCCCAGAACAACATCTTCATCAACGTCAGCCACGAGCACTGAGTGAACAAGAGAGGTTGAACCAAACTGTAGCGTCACCTGTATCTCACCGTAGACTCTAGCAGAATCTCCGGTAGCGGTACGCAGTCTCCAACTGGTAGGCAACATCTTATTTCGCATAATGATGGTTGGTCGGACGATAGTTTTTGTAGCTCCAGTGTCTACCAGCATGCTAATATTCTTCCCATCAAGGAGGCCATCTACATATAAGCTGTCCACGTGATGTCGCAGAGTTGCCAATTTAATGGTGTGAGGGACTTCGGGAATGTTTGGGGTCGAAGTCGCCCTCCACGAGTCGACCCGTTTAAAGTTTTCCTGCTGCTGGGGTACTTCAGCAGGAGATTTATCTTTATGGGGGCAAGTATTTCTTATATGGCCTAGTTCTCCGCAGTTCCAGCATCTCACTGGGCGCCTTCTTTTTGGAGATAACTTCATAAACCTCTCTACTACCGCTTCAACGTCGCTAACGGAATGAACGGCATGGTCGTAGTTACCAGTGATTTCCCTTAGTCGAGCAACTCCACGTGAGGCCTCCGTCGCCGCCTCAAACTCCAGGGCAATGGTCAAGGCGTTCACAAGAGTCTTCGGCCGCGCCAACCGTACAGCGCGCTGCAACTCGACGTCTCGAAGACCATCGGTGAAGGTTTGGACTGCTAGGCACTCCAGGAAATCCTCCGCTGCATTTGAATACGCAAGTCGTACCATTCTTGCTACATCCGCTTCAAATTCCTGAATACTTTCTCCATTTTTCTGTTTTTGGCTCTTTAACTGCATTCGGTAAACCGGTTGTAGATGAGTTTGACCATAACGCAAATCTAGACGATTCACCAATAACTCGAAGTTGTCAGCTTCATCCGGTGTCAATGATTGCAAGACGTCTAAAGCTTCGCCTCGCAGAGCTACGGTTAGGGACAATGCTTTCTCCTGGGATGACCATCCATTAGCTCTGGCCGCTGCGTCGAATTGTTTCAGGTAATTTGGCTAGGAAGTCTTCCCGTCGAAGGTCGGGGGTTTCATCGTCGTTCGTACATGGGTCGTCTCCTCGCTTCTTTGTCGTTCGACGTCTGCGTGGCAGGTTTCCATCCTTCTTGGATCTCCGTCGCCGTGGTGGATGGTTTGGTTTCGGCGGCTAGCTTCCTGTTCTTGTTGAAGCATCCTTATCTCGGACTGCATTTGCTGGTTGATCAGGTTTTGCTCGTCTTGCATGTTGGTCACTTGCTGATTCATGTTGTCCACTTGCTGATTCAAGTTGTCTACTTGCTGATTCAAGTTGGCAACTTGCTGATTTTGCTCGTCACGGAGATGTGATATTTGCTGGGAGAAGGAACTGGATAACTCTTCTGGTAGGGTAGACATCCGTTGTGATAGCTGGGACACCTCTTCGCGCTGACTTCTTATCTGACTGGATAGCTCCTCTTGCTAGCTCCTCTTGCAGCAGGGAAAGTTGTTGAGCTTGGTCTTCTTGCAGCCGGGAAAGTTGTTGAGTTTGTTCTTCTTGCAACCGGGAAAGTTGTTGAGTTTGTTCTTCTTGCAACCGGGAAAGTTGTTGAGTTAGTTCAGAATTTGCTTTTTGAACTGGGTCTTCGAACTCCACAGCGTCAGGGTCCAAATTATTATTTACGTAGTACTCACGGAGCCTTCTCAACAATACGGATTTGCTTCCAGTAGTTTCCAACTCTAATTCTTCAAGCTCTCTTCTGAGCTCAGCCACCAATAGTTCATTTATCTTTTTTCCAGGCATTCTTGTATCTTCACCCCACACCTGACACCAATTTGAAACACGTATGGGGGCTTTTTACACAATTTATTTACAAAATTGTTAAGATACACTGAACTCTGCTGGATAACGTCTAACTACTTGACAATACAATGAACTCTTCTGAACACTTGACTTGAACTGACGTTAACTGCCCATGCATCCCCTTATATACAACATTATTTTTTAATCTAGTCAGTGTGTTTAGAAGTTTCTAGAATTTTCTAGAAACATTATTTAAAATGGTCAGTTGATATTTTTACAAACTTCTAAAAATCAACTGTCAACAACAATCTTTCAAATTAAGGTCCCTTCCTTTACGGTTATCCCGTTACAATATTATATAATAAAAGTAATAAGTTTATTTGGTTAATAATTCGAGTGAAAAACATGATAAATCTAAATTTGAGTTGTGTATATAATTACTCGGGAGTGTCATTTCAAATAACATACCGACTAAATATTTCCAAATGTGATTTCTCAAATACGTCGAGCCGCATGAAGCCCTATGGCATGAAACTTGTGTTTTCCATACTGAATAACGAACAAATATTTGATAAATGGTATTTACATCTGTCATTCCGTTGACAGTAGCGCATTGAAAAATTTATTTCGTTTGATCCAATTCAACTGGCACGTGAGGTATTTCTGCTTTTTGTTTGACTAAGTTTTTTTTCCTTCTTTTCTTTTCCTCTTCTCAACGTGTTTTGATCGTATGGAAAAACGTATTTGTTTTGTTGGAAATCTAATGTTTGTTCGAATTTGTAAACGTGTTTCTGATCAAACATTCGTTTTGTATCATATAATAATCTTTGAGTTTAGATTTCTATAATAGGTTGTGGTTTTATCAAAAGTAATTTTAGAACAAATCGAATTAGAATTTAGGATAAATCAAATCAACTTTCAATACATAAACAGTTTCATAGTACAAATTGTATATAAACTTAGGCACAAATAAACAATAAAAATAATTATATTGAGTATTAAAATATATTCTAATTTTCGTTAATTGAACCGAAAATTAGTTTAGATTAAATATTAAATTTGTTTTCTCAGTGTATTCCAATAGATTTTTTATTTTTATAGTATAATAAAATGGTATACTTGCATATCTTCAACCAAAACCATAAAGGATTTCTTTCAACCGTAGCCAAATACTGACAACAATGGATAATAAAAATCTATCTCGTACAAATGGGACGAAATATGATACACATGCACGAATATGATGAACGTTGAGGAAAACCGGAGCACTCACGGTTATTGCTTTACAAAAAAAAAAAAATGAGCACCGACGAAAAATAAGTGAAAATAAATATTCATACATTTTTATCTGTAACAGGCCAGTCAAATTTTAAACAAAATATACTTTCAGTACTTAATTTTTTTTTTAATAACGTAGGGTACTAAAATGACACCGAACTTACTCATGAACCATCGTAGATGCACTTTTTTGATGTCCTGAGTCCAAATCTAGCCGCTGAATTGCTTTACCACACCAAGATTTTGAGATAATTTTAATCTAAAAGTGCAAAAAAGGTGTTTTTGGCATACATATGTAATACCTAGATTGCGCATTCCGATTTAAGCCCAATATCCTTGTGCGAGAGAGAAAGGAGATTGAAACAGTGTTTACTTCTCTTTCTTATAAGCGGATACACTTCAATTGAGAGCACATTTCATTTATAGAAATAGACTTGAATATATTACATTTTCTATGCATCAAACATTATTTCCTATAATACTATGTTTTATGTAACATAAAAAACCATCGTAGGGGTAGATAAAGCCACAAACATACCTATTCTGAGTGTTCTTCCAGTGCAAGAGAAAGAAAAGATCAAAACAGTTGTTGAGAATACCTGCATTACTTTTTGTGACTAAACTAATCTAAAGAAATTTCTATGGTTTAAAAGTTGCTAAAAAAGAAGTCTTAACACATGGAAATCATAGAATTGTGATTACATTTAAAAAATCCTGGCCTAGATAGTTGGAAGTACATTAAAAGACATCGAAGGAACAACCGAAAAAGCAACCACCATCAACATATGAATGGAAAGACCATTTGAAAAATGACTCGAATATACTTTATTGCCAAATTTAGCCACAAACGCCGTTATTGTAATGGATGCTGCTTTGCTACAGCTGTCGAATAAATAAAACTGGGAGTATACGGGTACAGCAATGTAAAAAAGGGGAGAGAAAGAAAGATTTATGAAAACCTGTCGAAAAAACTTAGTCCAGGAATAAATAATAATTCTGCTTTTAGAATAATTTTTACATTCCTCAAATTAAGTTAAATTCATTTATGGATTTTCTTTCATTTTTGGAGTTTGGAGGTACAAAAATTGGTATATAGGAGAAACGGTGATTATACCTTGCATTCTCATGTTATGATCCAAAGTAAGCTGCCATTTGAGTTCAAAAAAGTATAATTCTCTGTTAACATCTGCTTTCCATTGACCATAAACAAATCAACGGTCAAAATTTAAAATTCGCTGAATTAGTTTTAAGAGAAGGAGGCTTTTATTTATTACTCTCAGCTTTATGTACTGTACCAAACAGATTGGTCATTTTAGCATAGAATTCAAAACTGGTAAAGAATTTTTAACGTTCCGCATTTTTTTTGGGAAGTTATGAGTTCCTAGGAAGCCATCCTGACTATTCCCGCGATGATGTCCTTATGTATGTGTGTGTGAGTATGTAACTTTCTTATAACTTTTAAACGCCTGTTCTGATGAAACGAGACTTTTGGCGTGCGAAAGAGTTCACTTATCTTTGACTTTTTGAGAATTTAAAGGCATTTGGAAAATTCATTTTTGCACTAAGAACAACATTTTTAGCATTCAAAAAACTGCGTCGATTGGCGACTCGGACATCAAAATCGTTCAACCCTCAACCTTCTGTTTATGGCAGTTTTTCGCCATACAGATACACAAGTCACAATAATTATGAGAAGGGTTAATAAAAACCTACACCTTGATAACTCAAGTACACGCGGGCAAAAGCTACTAATAAAATAAGCAAAATTGTTTTTTTATACTATAAATTCCCTTTTTTTACTATATCTGTCGTAATTATAAATTACATTTTTAAATAAGCACAATTTACAAAAAGAACTTTTTATAATAGAAAGTTTTTTACTGATTTATAGGTCATATTTTGTGTCATCTCAACAATGCACAGCATCCCTGATTTTGCAAAAATATTAAGTCATACAACGCTGTGATTGATCATAGAGAAGATTGTTTCCTTGTTAACAAAATCAAGGGTAGTTGTATCTAAAAACTTTCTAAAACAGTTTATTTTATTACCAGTTAAAATAATAATTAGGTACTGTTTTCACATGTAAGAACAAAAAAAAAAGAAAAAAAAACTTCTCTGTCTCGTAATCAATCCCATTATGATAACATAACAGAACTGTCACAAGTGGACTGATCCACCGCCTAACCAACTACGCTACGAACGATTTATTTAATAACTTTCAAAATAATATTATGTATACACAACTTAGATCATGTTTAATATCAATTCGGTATAAATTTCGAAATCTATGTATATGCCTAAACACACTTGAAACATGCATTGTCATCCAGTTCTTAGCTATCCTGAAAATTTCAGAGCTCTAGGTAGTCGGGAAATAGGTTTAAATTCGATTACAAATTCCACGGAATGACACAGAGACACAGAACACGGTGAAAATATAAAAAACTTTCTAAAAATACATTTTTTTATGAACACTGTAGAGAATAAATGTGCATAAATGCAAAAATGTAGGGTGTTGGAATTAGCCATTCTCGGTGTTGTTTTTAGTTCGGTACGGTGTTAAAATGCAGCTACCACTAATCCTCTTAGGTCTATTACGGCATGGAAGCCATCCACTTGGATATGCATAACTTGTTGTGTCAACTTCCGAATCCTCTCCCTCGCTCTCATAGGGTTCTAATCTGATATTTTGGTAGTGAGCAGTCCTCCGGAAAATTACCGGCTGCTGCTGTTACTGATGCTGTTCTAGACGGTGCTCGTGCGTCGTTCCACAAATTCAAAAGATGGCTGACAGGTTTAAAATTGTTATACAAACAAGAATTTTATGTATAAATTTTTTTTTTTTCAGAGATACGTTTTTGTGGGAAAAATTTATTTGTCTCGATGCAGACGAAAGAGATCAGAAAGCTTGATCGTACAAGTTACAGGAAAGAGGTCAATTAGTCTTGAATTATTATAGTGTATGTATGCAGATTAGTGTTGCAGATACACTTCGTTTTACATGTATTAGTTCAAACTGAATGCAGTTCGTGTAATAATAACCGAGCTATTATACTATACCTACCATTTAAAAAATACTTTACAAAGGGTTTGAGGCTATACACTATATCTAAAAATTAATAGTTACATTTTGAAACCTATAATAAAACGTATTTGATTTATTTTTAAATCAACAATCTGATAAAATAATGTTCTTTACCGATTCGAACGTTGAAATCCCAAAGAAATAATTCTATAAAGTCTAAACTTTTTGTACAAATAAATTTCTAAAAGCTGCATAAAGTTGAGATGTTTCGAAAAATGACACATATTAATTTTTTTTATTCTCCCTCTTCTTTTCCCTACATTACAAAACCATCACTACCTATTTTTCTGATTTTTCTTGCTAAATTATCCCAGTTTCATTGTACTTCTTCGTTATTCCAACATCCAACACAACATCTTTAACTCTACCACTTTTAACTTTCTCTCTTACTCTTTCGCTATTAACCAGGTTTCAAAGTTATACATCAACACTGATCTTGTATAGTCTACCATGCATTTTAGATTCGCATTTTTGTGACAAAAAACTACTCATCCTTCTCGAGTTCATCCATCCACATTTAATTCTATGATTCATCTTACTCTTAAACCCTTCATTCTTTTATAATGCAGACTCTAAATATTTTAAGTTTTGGATAACTGGAAGCAATTGGTCCATCAAGTCCTTCTGTAACCCCAACATTTTTTTTTATTTTTGTTCTCGTTCCTCGTTCCCTTACACATTTCCAGTTCTTGTCTTGGTACTGAATCATAAGCTTTCTTTAGCCTAGTAATTCCACCTCCTCTCTCTTTCCTCGTTAAGCAGATTCTCGTAATAGTCCTTCCATCTTTCTTTTATATACTCATAGTTTTGTAAATCTCTACCTTCTTTATTTGTAATTAATCAGATGGCACTGATAGCAGTTATGTCTTTCGATGGTTTATTTATTTTGTTATATATCCTTAATAATTTTTGTTTCTCCATTATTACTCTTAAAATCCTTAAAGACCTTTATAATTGCTACTGTTCTCTTTGTTACCTCATATTTTTCTCTCTCGCTCTCTCATGAACCTCATTTCTTCTTCGGTACCTTTTTGCTTTTAATATTTTCGGTATATTTTCATTCCACTACCACGTCTCTTTTTTTCCCCGATGATTTTCTTAACACTTTTTCTGCTATCTTCACAATATAACAGTTGCTTCTCTTCCTTCCTTCACATCATCTTTCATATTAATTTCTCATAATATTCTTTCCTTAACTCTCATACTCCTCTCGATATTGTTTGAATTTATTATATGGTATTAAATCAACAAGAAAAAAATATAAGAATAAACTAGTGTAAATGTTTTTATTAATAGTAGACAGAGAGATGGAAGACAATTCTAAAAATGAAACCTAGTTTTTATTTTCTGTTGGCACTCTTCAAGTATTATTTTTTTTTAATTACAATGCTTTCCATACAGTAAATTTTGTTGTATAGACGCATAAGACGGATCTATACCAACAAACAACAGTTTTCGTTGTTTTCGAATGTTTTAAAGATCTGAGATAAATAAATAAATCGCGCAGACCATTCTTAAAATTTTTAAGATTGTACCAATAAAAAAGCGACTGGCTTCGGTCCAGGGAAATGTCGTACAGACCATTGAGAAGAAACGCTCGACTTTACGGAATGTTAATGTAAGCCGACTATTTATATACTTTTCATTAGATTAGGTATATTAACAGGAACTTAGATTCGAATCAAATTTGCATAACGGTAATTATAGAATACACAGAAATTAAATTAGATAAAACAAATGTCAATGAAAGATGCTTAAGAAATTGTTGAAATAATTAACAGTTATTTATTTATTTTTTCTAGAATTTTGTAACCTTAAAGTCTCTTCCAAACATGTAATTAAGGGCGCCAAAGTGCCATCTCTAAATTCAATTACCTTAAAAAAAATATTGGACAACTCTCTTTTCCAGAATGGGATCGATTTTTTGTTAGTCCTCCATCATAGAATTTCTGTTTTCTGGCACAGCCTTAACCAAGGCGAGTTTTTGCTCGTTCTGCTCCATGCCGGTACAATGAGGGCAATCAGGTTGACATAACCTTCTGAAAAGTGCATCAGCATTACGGTGTATTATTCCAGGTCTGTGCTCGATTTCAATAACATATCCTTGCAGTTTCTCGAATCTGTCCTTCTGGGTTCTTAAAGCTAAGTAGCGACTTTAAACTGGCATGATCTGCCATACAGATATTTGTAAAAGTGTTCAATGGATTTTACAACTGTCAACAGTTCCCGCCGAGTTACACAGTAGTTCTTTTCAGCTTTCGATACAGTTTTGCTGAAATATCCTACCACTCTTTCCTTACCATCTTCTAGCTATGACAAGACGGCTTCAATTTCCACTTTGCTGGTGGTGCGTTGGTGTCCAGAATAAGCTTACCGTCTGGAAGTGTATAAGCAAGAATAGGGGCTGACGTCAACTGTTTCTTCAATATTTCTAAACCCCTTTTGACATTCTTGATCCCAACAGAGGAACTTGTCTTGTTATGTTAAACGTGGCCAGTTGTTTAGCTATATTTCCAAAATTATTGAATTATGGAAAGGAACTTTACTTACTTTGTTATCCCGTAACAAATTTAATTTCGAGAAAAATACTTAATTCTATAGAAATATTGATTAAAATTTTAAGAATCAACTTAAAACAATATCCTAAATTGGATACAGTCCGATACTGTTCTATTGAAAATGTAGTGAACCTAACAACACAACACAACATTCTAGTGTAAAGGCTTAATGAGGTAATTAAGTCTATGACAAGAATGTATCTTCCGCGATGACCAATCAACCTATGAAACGATTCATTGTATCTGAAATTGGGCTTTCATTATCTTGATGCAGTTTTAATGCTGTAATTCGAAAACGATATGTTACTATTATAGCGTTATAAAACATAATTGAGTTACGGGACAATATTTTATTTAAAATTATTATTGTTGAATAGAATAGGATCGATTAGTGTTAATAAAAATATAATAAGTTTAGTTAAAAACTTTTTAAACTCTTCTAGTTTCACTGAAAGCTTATCGAATTAAATGCTGAGAGTTCTGGACTGATCAAGATAGTTGTGAACACTGTCAGCACCGTATATAGACAAGAATAAATAGGATGAATCCTTTGAGTTTCTTTATACCACATTTCGCTCCGATTTATCGTTGTTTTCTTCAATCTTAAGTATGTATTTATTATTTGCTTCCATGTATTCAGATAGTGTTCGCATTAGCAACATGCTAATGTTTTCTTTTATTTTTTTTAGTTATTTAGGTACTTTCTTTGGTTTTATGGTATCCCAACAAAATAGTTGAAAATTTATAAACAAAAAATAAAATTACGACTTACCAAACAGAACAAAACAGTCGATTATCTGAAACAAAATAGTAAAATATAGTTTAAATAGACAATCGTGCATCTCACGATAAAAATTTAAAATTAAACACTCACTTTCAGCACTATAATAATTAATTACTTTATAATAATCGCGCCCTTGGCGAAGGTTTCTGTGGTTCCCTTCGTCCTTGCCAAATATAAGGACTCCACTCCACGACGGAGGAGACACGGCACATCGTAATATGTGGGTCACACTACCACACAATATTTACACTCACACCAAAGAAAGAAGACTGTTTAGGTACGTTCAAGCGCCATGGATGGAAAAAAGAGCAATCCAACCTGCTGCACATGGGAAATGCAAATGAGAAAATTTGTGATATCGAGGCCGACGACAGATACTAACACCATCCAAACACTCCCACCTATTTCCTGAAAAGGACATAAGTCCTACAGCAGGGTCCCCTTACCTACCATACTCCTATAAATTACTCCTTTTACCTACCAATCTCCATATTCTCCACCATCACCTAATGATAATTTTTAGTCAAAAGGAAATAAACGCCGCGTCGAAGAAAGAGCTGTTTGCCACATCCAAAATCAAATTCCAAAAGTGCTTTGAAGATTGGAAGAAGTGCTGGCACAAATGGAGCATTAGGTACTTTGGTGAAGTTAAAATAGATATTGTTGAATAAATATAGATTTTATGAGTTATTCAAAAATTCTCTTTTTTTTCTGAACATACCTTCTTCTTCTTAAGGTGCCTAATCTAATTAGTGGATGTTGGCGACAATTCTGGCAAACTCCTCTCGATCTTGTGTGGCTCTAAAGAGTGCATGGGCATCGAGGTTTGTCCAATCCCTGATGTTTTTAAGCCATGAGTGTTTTTTTCTTTCGATGCCCCGTTTTCCTTCTATCTTTCCTTCCATTATAAGCTTTAAGAACTGGTACTTGGAATTTCGAAATATATGCCCCAGATAAGCAGTTTTTCTTCTTTTTATTATTGGCAACAACTCTCTTTCTCTGCCCATTCGATTTAATACTTCAACATTTGTTGTGTGATCAGTCCAGGGAATTTTAAGTAATCTTCTAAATACCCACATTTCAAAGGCCTCCAATCGCTTCATCACGTTGGCCTTTATGGTCCAGGTTTCTACACCATATAGCAGTATGGAATAAATGTAACACTTTACAAAGCGATATCGAAGCGTTAAGTTTAGGCCACTGTTGCTTAGCAAGGCTCTCATATTAGTTAATGCTGTTCTGGCTTGTTCAATCCTGCTACGTATCTCTAGATCTGGATCTAGATCTTCAGCTATCCAACTACCGAGATATCTGAACTTGGAGACCTTTTGGATGTTCTTATTTTTTACTCTTATATTTAATTGCATATTTCGTGTTCTACTAACCACCATTACCTTCGTCTTGTCTATATTAATCTTCAATCCCAGTCGTTCTCCTTCATACCTAGTATACTTATATTGTTTATTGTATTTTCAATAGTTTATTTAAAAATAACAAAGAAAATATAAAAAAATGCATATATTCTAAATATAATAAAATATTACAAAATGTGTTATAATGAAAATTAGCCAATAATGTGTCGAAATAGTCGTTTTGGAATCTTCAGTATGTTTACGTAAACTAGCTAGCTATATCAGATAACCAGAATAACATTTTCAGTATCGTTTATTTTACATAAATGCCATCGAATAACTAAAGAAAAATGAAAGATATTTGGCACGTGTGCATATCGCAATTTTCGTAGAAAATTTCCGATATAGAATTGCTTTCTTGGATTTTATTAGTCCGTGCACTGAATTTTAAGATTTTCTACTATCTACACTAAATTCAGTATGTAGTAATTACTATTCTTCCCCTATAGCACCCTAACTAAATCCCCTAAAGCCAATAAGGCGTTAAAAAACATTTCGAAAAATATTACCTGTTGTGTAACAAGATATGTTATTTTAGAATGTTATAAAAATAACATGACTTGAGCAGCCCTCGCGGTTATTAAGTTCTTCCCTCTTGTCATTCACTACCAGAGGCGTTCGTAAATTAACAATCATATAAAAATTTAAACGATTTTAAATTGAAAAATCATTTTTTAAACATTATGATTAGATAAAGTTTTGGATCTGGTCGATATGATTGGGACCCACTTTTACCTTTAACTATTTTTCACTTTTTTTCTGTACAATTGACATTTATTGTTTAGTTCTACAAATTCCTAATAGACGGGGGTGTTAGTCAATTTGGTATACCGACGGCTCAAAGACTGAGAAAGGCACAGGGTCAGGTATATACAGTAGAGGACACAGGATAAAAGTCCAACTAAGTCTAGGTGCGTATGCCACAGTGTTTCAGGCTGAAGTAACGGCCATACAACACTGTGCAACGGAGATCGTAAGTCAGGGTATAACGGGTAAAACCGCAGTCATATACTCGGACAGCCAAGCAGCTCTAAAGGCGATAGTCTCAGCACAAATAAGCTCACAGCTGGTGTGGGACTGCGTTGAGGCCCTGACACATGCCGCAAGTCAAAATTCTCTGACACTGGCATGGATACCAGGACACTCAGGGTTTCGAGGCAATGAGAAGGCTGATGAACTGGCCCGTGCGGGAGCTAATACCCCAATGATTGGCTCGGAACCATTCGGCGGAGTTGCTGACACATTTAAAAAGGCAGCCATTGAAAAATGGAGGCTAGAGAAGGCCCAGGAGTGGTGGGAAAAATCAACGGGCAAGCGACAAGCCAAAGTCTTCATAAAGGGACACTCGGCGAAGTTTACTGCAGAGCTGCTATCACAAAGGCGAAACGATGTCAGAATGATTGTCAGTCTCTTGACAGGACATTGTAGCCTCAAAAAACACATGAGTCAGTTGAACTTAGCAGATGAAGACATCTGTCGATACTGCCAAGAGGAGGAGGAGACCGCATTTCATGTCCTATGCCAATGCGAAGGCCTTGCAAGGACGCGGTATCTAGTACTGGGAGAGGAGAAACCGGCTGCTCCAAGTTATGCGGAGTGGCCACTGTCAAGGCTATTAAGTCTCATTAAGAGGGCAGGGCTGGACAAGGTTCTCTAATCCTATTCTTGAGATAATGGGTGGTCACAATAGATCTGCAAAGGTCGCAGTGATACAGGCTAACAGCCAACCCAATAAACATCTAATCTAATCTAGTTAATTGGTAGATGCCACCGTGTTTTTATTTTTAAATTATTCATTTAGAAACGAAAAAAGAATCGTGGGTTGCAAAAAACCCTATATATAGCACTTTAATTTCCATTACTAAATACCTTTACTGTTTAAACCTATAACAATCCTTTATAATTAATTTGAATTTAACCCGTCCCTGTGTTCAGTCTGTGGTTGCAAGAGTTGAGGGGTTGGTTGAGCTACACGAAATCCCTATCAAGAATGATAAATGAAGTATTAAGTATTCAGAAATAGAAAAACGTTTTTTTCTCTTTCTCTCATTTCAAAATAAACATCGGTGGATGGCTGTGTAGACGTTTCGGTGACGGGTTTATGTAAACTTGAGTGGGAACGTTTTTTCCTAAATGTTTTTAAAATTATTCTATTCGGATACTTTTAGTTATAAGGTAATTTCGTATTTATATTTCAGGTGCTTTTTAAATTATAGAAATGGTTATTCATTAAAAAAATTATTTTACAAATGAAAAAAAAAAGTAGATTATACGGTTAGGAACGGATAAGTAAGATTAAATTGAAAATTCGGTAAAAAGAAGAAAAATGGATCAAAGAATTAACATTTATTTTTGCGTTAAAAATGAAATAAAGTTTGTCAATGCATTCAAAATGTTGACATTTGGTGATCTACAATGAGTAAACCAAGAGTGTATGAATAATATAAACCGAGAAGACATTGATGATGACCGCTCTGGACGCCTGAGTATGTCGAATCAGTGAAGCAAATTTTGACCAAAAAGAATGTCAGGAGCTGCTTAATTTCGCCAACGACGATCCAAAAAGATCAAAACTGAGTATATGGCTATGATATCGAAACCAAAGCCAAATCATCCCAATGGAAGCGGTTAAAGGAACCAAGACCAAAAAAAGGACGTCCAGTTATGTCGAATGTTAAGGTTTTGCTCACTGTTTTCTTTGATTACAATGGAGTAGTACATCATGAGTTCTTGCCAAAAGATCGTACAACAAGAAATTTACCTGGAAGTTATGATACGTTTGCGCGAACCAATAGGACTTAAATGCAAGGATTATCTTGCCTCAACCGCCGTATTTTCCGGACTTGGTCGGCTGCGACTTTTTCCTATTTCCAAAACTAAAGAGACCGAAGAAAGGACGACGTTTTGCCACAATTGAGGAGATAAAGGCCGAGCTGATGGCCATATCTAAAATCGAGTTCCAGAAGTATTTCGAAGATTAAAGAACCGCTAGCACAAGTGTGTTATATCTGAGGAAGATTACTTTGAAGGGGACAAGACATGATAAATAAAAAAAGATTTTATCAGTTATTTAAAAATTGCCGTTTTCTCTGAACATACCTCGTATACAAAATTTCAAATATTCAAACTATATAATAGAAAGTAAAATATTATTCAAAGAACTTTTTAAATAAATTCATTCATATTTAAATTCTAATGAAATTGTATCAATGGTTTTTGGGCTGTTAGGCCGGCGTCGATTGTCATATTGACTTGACGTTTCGCCAACACAAGCGGTTGGCATCTTCAGATGCTTTCTGGTTGACAGTCTGCGAACTACTGAGCTCTGCGTGAACGGAGCCCGTATTTATATGTCGGGAAGGAAGTGGGCGAGGCCTTAGTTGCTTTCGATTCCAATCGGTTCTGGTCGGTGTTGTTCGTTAAGGGTAGAGTTTTCGCACCCTTAATTATGGGGACCCATGTTTTGTTGATCTTGACTGCTTCCTCTTTTTTATTAAAGTTGTTCGGGTGCTTCTCTACCTCTATGGCTTCTCTCTAGAGTCTGGAATGGTATGCTGATGTAGTAGCGAGGACTTGGGTCTCCTCAAACTTAATCCGATGGTCCATAGTGAGGGTATGTTCCTCTACCGCGGATTTGTCCGTCTGCCCCAGACGACAGTTGGCTTTGTGCTCTTTAATCCTGGTGTTGATCGAGCGTTTGGTAGTTCCTATGTACACGCTTCCACATGTGCACGGAATGCGGTAAATTCCCGAAGCCGACAGTGGATTTCTTCTGTCTTTTGCCGATCGAAGACATTGTTTGATTTTTCTCATTGATTTGAAAATAGTTTTCACATTTTTCTTTCTTAGCAATCGACCAATTCTGTCTGTCACTCACGGAATAAAAGGCAGAAATGCTTTTGCCATTTGTTGGATTTGCTCATTTTCTTTGGATCTACGATTTGTTGGTCCAATCGATCTTTTGATTTGACGTTCTAAATAACAATTGGCCCTTAAAGCATCATGAATATGAGTTAGCTCTGCGTTTAGTGCCTCGGGTTCGCAAATCCTTCTTGCCCTTTCTGCTAAGGTTTTGATGACTCCATATTTCTGACATGGGTGGTGGTTGGAATCCCTATGTAAATAACGATCCGTATGTGTTGGTTTTCTGTACACTGTGTGGCTCAATGATCTTGTTGTTGTCTTCGATTTCCATCGTAAACTGTATATTTTCATGGATGCTGTTAATGAAATTAATCAACAATCCAATTGTCTGACTTTATAGCCGTAAACATGTGCAAATATTTGATATAATTTCTCATGATTATTCATACGGGAATGATAATAGTCAGATTATTAAAAAGATGACATAACCTTCTAATCGTTTTAAAATTATAACCGAAAATAATAATTGCTAGATAAGAGAGTTTATATGAGGAAAAGCTATTCATTCAAAATACGTTTAGATATAATTAATGGACCAAGATAAAAGTTTATGTCCATAAAAGTTGAAATAGCTTTTATAATTGTTCCTTAAAAGGGTTATAAATCAATATATTTATTATTAATTAATATAAGAAGTAAGTGTAGGTTATTGACACTTTTTTTAATAACAATATTTTTTATAAAAATGTCTTTGAATTCAAACCTTCATATATCGATTATCACTAATGACAACATAGGTAGTTTAACTATTCAAAACATGGGTAAATAATCCATATATCGTAATATAACAAGATTGTTTGCAATTTAGTCTCTAGTCTGTCTGTCTGTAAGTCCGTCCATCTGTCTGCCTCTTTATATCTTCGTCTCTTTGTCTGTTAGTTTCTCTGCCTGTTTGCCTCTCTCTTTGTCGGTATGTCTGTCTTTGGACACTACCCGAAAGTTATTTTTTTTATTCATATGTTTGTCGGTCCGTCCATTTGTCTGTTTGCCTCTTTGTTTTTCTGTCCAACCGTTTCTCAATTTGTCTATCTCTCTATCGCCACTTTTTGAAAGCTTTTTAGTTTTTTTATGCATAAAATGAGTAAAGTAAGTTACCTTACATCGGAATACCACAAAAAAAATAATCAAAAATGTTAAGTTTGTTGGTTAAATTACTTAAAATTGATTTTTATTTTGCATTATACAAATATTTAATCTCATTCAATTGGTTAAATAAATGAGTGCTTACGAAATTTTACTATTATTAAAGGTATGTTGTATAGATATTACAAAATCTATCAGTGAATATTAATCAAAACAAATACCTGATACAGTCGATTTAATATATTTATTAATAATTGCAAACGCCTACAAAGGTCGTTTTCTAATAAAAAATTGATTTATATTGATTGTTCTTTCCAACTGTTTATAGTTTAGGTATTTAGGTTAAATTTCTAAATCGCAACATACCTATAAAAAATTTCAGATTACATATACCTATCCACAATTTTATTTTTATCAGTAATATAAGGGCCAAGGACTAACTCTCCTATCTCCTTTTATATATCACAAAAGGATAAAAGAAGTTGGATGAACAAAAACCACTAACTCTCGGTCTCAAGATTATTACGTTTTCAACGTGTTTCCGCAAAAATTGTTGGCTGGCATTTAGAGATGGGACAGCAAGTCATCCTTTTTTTCCTTCACTGTTATTTCGAAGAAAAAAGGCATTAGGATCCTGTCTACGAAGCTGAAGAAAGCCGTTAGAGAGCACTTAATTGAAGGAAACATTTTGTTACTCTAAAAAAGATACCTACCGCTCTATAGTTTTATACTCCAAAAAAATGTTTATTTAAGTAAAGTTGTTTGTAGTAGATAAATTGAGGAAATTAGAATATCCTTTGGAATCTTATTTAAATATTAACGGATAAATATATATTTAATATGAATTATAATGTAGGTTTATGCGTTGTTGTATTTGAGTAAAATTTTCTTTAAGAATGACTGGAATATTTGTTGCTGATACCTGATTGGTATTGGTATTGTATCATAAATACATATTTACAACTTAAATTACCGTTCTATTTAACGAAAAATAACTTTTCTAACAATCTTCGCATATTATTTCTACTATAATTTGTCACCTGATGTACGTAATAATATATGGGCTATTATTTTTATGGATTTTTGTATTATAAATTAATAAGAAAGTTTTACAAAAGTTGTTAGTAGTACAATATAGGTTAGTTGAAAAGTTTCGAAAGAAAAAATGAAAGAATGTGTATTTTTTAATGAATTTTCATTTTTATTCAATATAATCACTCTCAGTTTGAACACACTTATTTCAATGATTTCCTACTTATTTTATACCATCTTTATGATGATTTTCCAGAAACTCAGCAAAATATTGTTCAACAGCTACAATAGCTTCTTCATTCGACGAAAAACGCTCTCTACGAAGGAATTGTTTCAAGTTTCTGAAGAGGTAGTTGTTGAAAGCCGCCAAATCTGTTTTCCAAGCAAATCGTTCAATTTAGCAATCGTCAACAAATTTATGTGAACCTATGCATTGCCTTGATAAAAAATAATAGTTTTCTTCTGTGATTTTTTTATCCAACTGGTACAAATTAATATCCAG